>JAGFNQ010003414.1:31720-218318 GCA_024364735.1 Boesenbergia rotunda | reverse complement strand
GGCAATTGATTCATTCGGATATTTGTGGTCCGATGAACATGAAGGCTAGAAATGGTAGTTCATATTTCATTACATTTATTGATGATTCACGCGTTTGGTCATGTGTATTGATTTCTCATAAATCTGAAGCATTAGATTGCTTTAATCGTTATTTGAACGAAGTTGAGAATCAATTGGAACGTAAGGTTAAAACCTTACGCACTGACCGTGGAGGTGAATACTTGTCTGATCAGTTCAAGACAATATGTAATAAGAAAGGGATTATTAGACAGTTAACTATCTCTGGAACTCCACAGCAAAATGGAGTTGCTGAAAGAAGAAATCGAACTTTTCTTGAAATGGTTAGGTTCGATGATGGCTCAAGCTAATTTGCCAATTTCCTATTGGGGAGATGCATTATTGGCTTGCAACCTACATACTTAACCGGGTGCCTTCTAAATCCGTTCCATCTACTCCATATGAACTTTGGACAGGCAGAAAACCAGATTTGAGTAATCTGAGACCATGGGGGTCAGCTGCTTATATTCATGACAAGACTCACAATATGGAAAGTTAGGACCCAGAGGTAAGAAGTGTATTTTTGTAAGATATTCTGATACCTCTAAGGGTTATGTCTTTATTGGTGAGCAACAAGATGGAACCATCTCTGAAATTGAGTCAAGAGATGCTACTTTTCTCGAAACTGAATTCCCAACAAGAGGTGAAGTTGATAAATCAACTCCTCTATTTGCAATAGAGGAGGAGGATACTGTTCCTCCATTAACAAATTAGGAATCTCAGGGAATGCCTGAATCTAGTCAACCTAGTGGGAGTGAATTGCCTATAAGTGAATTAGTTTCTCAACAGTCAAACCTGCGAAGAAGTAATCGTAAGATTATTCCTCAGAGAAGGTTTGACATTGAAAATGAGGCATTAATGATTCTCCCAGTTGACGATGAAGAACCTCGAACGGTTGAGGAAGCATTGAGATGCTCAGTTAGAGAAAAATGGAGAATTACAATGGATGAAGATATGGAGTCTATGAGAAAGAATCAGGTTTGGGATTTAGTCGATCTTCCTCCAGGCCGAAGGGCTATTGGGAATAAATGGATTCTCAAAATCAAGAGGAAGGCAGATGGATCGATTAATAAATACAATGCTCGTCTGATTGCAAAAGGATATACCCAAATGGAGGGTATTGATTTTGAAGAGACATTTTCCCCTGTTATGAAGTTTGTGTCAATACGTGTCATTTTAGCTATAGTAGCACATTATGACTTGGAATTACATCAGATGGATGTAAAAATGGCTTTCCTTAATGGTAATCTTGATGAGGAAATCTATGGCACAACCAGAAGGTTATATTGCTGATGGCCAAGAGGAAAAAGTATGTAGACTTAAAAAGTCTATATATGGGCTAAAGCAAGCGTCGAGACAATGGAACATAAGATTCAATGAAGTCATTTTATCTTATGGTTTCGAAATGATCAATGAGGATCATTGTGTTTACCTAAGAAAGGATAAAGGAAAGTTGGTCATTTTATCATTATATGTTGATGATATGCTGATAGCTGGAAATGACTTAAAAGTTGTGATTGAGGTCAAGCCTTGGCTTTCATCACAATTTGACATAATTGACATGGGAGAAGCCGAGTATATCTTAGGAGTATGGATCATTCGTGATCGATCAAAAAGACTTTTGGGTTTGTCCCAAGAAGCTTATATTACTAAGATACTACAACACTTCAATATGTTTGATTGCAACGTTGAACAAACACCTACAGCGAAAGGTGTTGTTTTGAGCAAAAGTATGTCTCCCAAGACTCCTGAAGAGATAGCCGAGATGAAGAAAAGACCATATGCTAGTGCCATTGGTAGTTTGATGTACACTATGTTGTGTACTCGCCCTGATATAAGTTATACTGTTGGCTTAGTTAGTCGTTTCCAGTCAAACCCAGGATCGAGACACTGGAAAGTGGTAAAAAGGATATTCAGATATCTAAAAGGGACGGCAGATTATTGTCTCTGCTTCCAAGGATCAAAATTGAGCTTAAAGGGCTACGCAGATGCAGATTGGGCAGGGGACCTTGACGACAGAAAATCCACATCTGGTTTTTCTGAATGGAGGTGCCATTTCTTGGAACAGCAAGAAACAGGCTTGTGTAGCACTGTCGACAATGGAGGCTGAGTATGTGGCTTGTGCAGCGGCTGTACAAGAAGCTGTCTGGTTGAGAAGGTTCCTAAAGCATCTGAAGATTGTTGAGGACAGTGGGAGCCCTGTTACAGTGTGTTGTGACAATCAAGCTGCTATAGCTTTTTCCAAGGATCCTAAATATCACAGCAAAGGCAAGCATAAAGAAATTAAATACAATTTTGTAAGGGATATTGTTAACAAGAAAAAGATAATTCTTGAGTACATCCCTACCCGAGCAATGCTTGCAGATCCTTTTACTAAGTCATTGACTAAAGAGTCATTTTATGAGCATGTGAAGTCTTTGGGACTACGAAAATTGTAAAGCATTGTAAATGTATTTGTTACATTTATATAAGTGAAATGTTATGATCTATTCAGTGTAAATGTATTTGTTACATTTGGTAAAAGTCTCGATGAGCATGTTGGCAGGCTAAGATTGGTCCTCTCACATGGGCAATCGTCTCTATTTGTTGAGTATAAATAGAGGTAAGACCATTACTTATGAGACAGCTTATGTAGTTGTGAAGAGAGACATACTCATAAGTTGAGGTCGCCTTGATTTTGTATCAAGATGAGATCATTTATGTAATGATCATAGTAAATGCACCCACCATTTACTAAACCTGTTTAAAGCCAGATTGGAATTCATAAGTTGAATTCGGATTAGATGTTAGGTATGTCTAGATCAAAATTTGTACGATGTTAAATATTTGAGAAAAACATGCACTCTTTTTGGTAAAGAGAAAAACATCGTAGCATGTGATTCATACCACATGTGCTATAGCGACAATAAGGGTAGTAGGAGAATGGATCCCTGCTTCTATACTATGTGAGACCCTTGAGATTATTAGTTAATCTCAATCTTACCCTAAGTGACTATTTAGCTGTCTACTTGAAGTTTTAATCAGTGTTTGCTACTTTAGTGTGTGTCCTATTGACTATGGATGATTCGGTCTATGTAGCATAACTAGGAAAGTAACTGATTAGAATGAATAGATTCTAGCTAAAAAGGAAGATTAAAATTGGTTTACATCTGTAATACTTATTCACTGGTCGACCAGTTACATTTTTTGTTAAGTACTTAAAAATGTGATTGTGAATAAAAGTATTGATTTGAGATGACGAACATGCTCTTGACATAGATGTCATATGAGGGATTAGAGATGTTCATATTGATGTAAATATTTAATCTGGGATAATGGCAAGTTATTGATGTCTCTGATTCGTTCTATAGAGCAGCTAAGTTAAGTGTAACAACTTTCTTAGCATTAATTGCTCAGTGTGCTTGCTGTCGCACGAACCATTTTCCCTGAAGTATGAGTTGAATGCTCCTATATGGTCTTTGTGACTTCCTTACCTAGTCTTAGTGACTAGATGACCTATATGGATAGAATTGGACGAGTGGGAGATGTTGGCGTTACCAGCGTTGATAAAATGAAGGCGTTACTAACCTTCGTCTTGAATTGTTGACGTTACCTCGCCGAGCAATAAATACCTCCATTGATGAAGGTAAGCAAAACGTCTTCTTCTTCTCCCTATAAAAAGCGTCCAAATGCAATCCATGAGAAACACACGAAGAAGGAATCGGAGCTTCGAATCTGAGGGATTTGGTTTGTGGCGATTTGGGATCGGTCCGGTGACGTTCTCACGACAGCGAGCAGAAGAAGAAAAGGGAAGAAGAACCAGAAATCTCAAATCGATGTAAGTCCAACAATTTTTTTTCAATTCGATTTCATGCTTAGAGAACAACAACAAGTCATGCCCAACAAAAATTCAAAACTTTCAAGTTTATGTGTTGCTAAAGATTCAGCCTCAGGGGCACTTGGTAAGCGGGTTTATAAGGCGAGAATCGGAATGAAATTTATTTCATTCCCATTTATGATGCTTGGTATACGAGAATTAGAATCAAAATATAGATATGATGCCCTTGATTTTATAACCCAACCCCCACTAGGTTATCACTAAACCCATAAACCCCTCAATCAAAATTCATTATCATTCCCATTGCCGAATGTATACCAAGCGCCCCCTCACTCCTAGTCTTAGCATCTTCACTAACTTTTAATAATTCATATAAAGCTTCTCTTATCTCATTTGACTGAGTAATTATGACTGTGATACTATTTACATGATTTTTTCATCTTGTCATTGACAATTACTTTAGAGTAAATTGGTGAATATGATTTTGTAAAATCTTCCACCTTTTTTGTAAAACTAGTAAATAAAGTATATATGTGTTGCACAACTCCAAAAAATAACACAACCTTAACACAAGAATACCACAAAATAACAGTGCAAAAAGTATAGAGGAATTGAGAGGCGAGTGGAGCTTCCCCTCTCTTTTTCCACTATGACTTGTCGGTACTCAAAATTCAAAGGTTCAAAGTCTAAAGGTTAAAGAAGCGTTCAGTATTCACTAGCCTTGGAAAGTAAAAAGGACTGTTCATATTCTTTTTTTAAGTTTTTTCTTAAATTTTAATAATAAATATATATTTTTAACCTTTATTAAAATAATCCAACCATATATATATATATATATATATAACCTTTATTAAAACAATCCAACAATATATATATTTTTAATCTTTATTAGAATTGTTAGTGTGTACACTTATGTGCCAAGACACTTTTACGTATTTATGGACAATTATTTTAATAAAGACAAATATTTGTCGTTAATCATTTACTTTTCTGTACGTATATGATTAATGATAAAGTCCCACAGATTAATAGTTATATTATTCTAAAATAGTCCTTGATCGGATAGATATCTAGAGGGGGCATAGATATCTAGATCAACGCTGAGTATAACTAGGTCAAGATAGACTGAGAGATGGATATCCAAGTTGTACTTGGGGGTGTCTTGAGTTTAGAGGTACACTGGACACGACCCGCTTAAGAAAATACCACATATTAAGCATTATTGGTCATTCGTCTTAATGAACGAGTGTAACTAATCTTTTGACTTGAGACTTTCATATATTCTATGGGTGGAGTTATATACTTTGATGTCGTTAAAAGAAATCTTTAATCGGATTGTGATTAATATGGTAGTTGGGTGTATGACAAAACGTAGAGAGAATAATGTTGAGTCAATAGAGGATTCATCGCTCTCTTGGATTACAGAGTTAACATCATGGCCGCTTGATAGAGATATTAGTGACTCGAAATCCATGACCATGGGAGGATTGATTATCATTCAAAATGAGTCTATTATATCTTGGAAATCAAGTAAAGCAATTATTTTGGTGATGATGCATAGTGCATCAAATTAATTGGGATGTAGGATAAAGATGAAGAGATTAAATTACACAGTAATCGATTCATGGAGGTTTTAGTTTATAACTAATATTCTATCACGTTGGGTGGCTAAAAATTGTTGTTAGACGGTTACCTTAGTCTATGTATGGATTTACACTGCCTTCGTATAAAGAACCTAGAGGGTCGCACGCATAGCATATAGACATGAACAATATCTGTAATCAATTATTTTAGTGGATACTAAAATTAATTAATTAATTATTTTTGAATAAGAATTAATTGGATTATTAATTATTTCTGAATAAGAATTAATTGGATTATTAATTATTTCTGAAATATCGGAAGCTAGAACGGATTAATATCAAATATGAATTTATTTGATCTAGAGAAGAGAGAATGGAATTTATCTCTTATTATCTTTGGAGAATTTGAAGAGACACAATTATGGTGGTAATTATGGAGAAGATGAAGAGTCTCTATTAATGATTATTAATGGAGAATTTAAAGAGACGCAATTATGATAATTAATGGAGAAGATGAAGAGTCATGTCTCTTTATCTTCCTTGGAGGCTATATATAGCCACCCTTGGAAGAAAACTAAGGTGCACTTCTCCTTTGTCTCTCTTGTGCGAGCTCTATCCATCTCTCCTGGGAAGCCTTCGACAACCTACTTCTTCTCTGATCGGAGACACATCTTCAGATCTGTAGTGCTTCCGAAAATATTTTGTCGATCCAAGTGGCTAGCACCTAACGGATCATCCAGTTCGTGATCTAATGCACGTGAATACCGCTAGAGGAGTCACACGTGGGGCTCTCATCTGATCGTGATATCGTTCACAAATAAGCAAAGAATTACGAGGTATGTTTTTGGTTTATGCTAAATTTCATATCATTTTGTTTAGAACTATATGTACCATGAAAAGATCCATGATTTAAGAGCAAAGTTTGCTTTATTATAAATATTCCGTTATGCTCAGAACCTAACAAGAATAATCTAATAAAATATATTATATATGTATGTCAAATTTAGGGGCCCTTAAAAATTGGGGGTCTTGGGTCGTCGCCCCCGGTGACATACCTTACGACCGACTCTGAGTTTTTTGGTCAAGTTAATGCATGTGAAAGTGTTAATTGGCTATAGCAATAAATCTTTTGATATGTTACTTTACTTATCACAAGAGGTATTTCCCAAACCGAATGCAATTTCAAACTAGAGTTAGGATTGACATATGAGAAGATACATGCATGTAAGAATGATTATATATTATTTTGGGATGAGCATGAGAATAAGGATACATGTCCAGTGTGTAATCAGCCCAGATACAAGTATGATGGGATGGATAAAAAAAGAATGCTTAGAAAAGTTTTCGATATTTTCCTTTAAAGCTCAGACTTAAGCGGTTGTTTATTGCAAAACATATAACAAAAGAAATGAGATAGCATAAAGAAAAGCGGGTTGAAATAGATGATGTATTAAGTTAACCAGCAGATAATGAAACATTGAAAGAATTTGACATGTCACATGAAATATTTGCTAATGATCCATGAAATAATATTCACTTAGGGTTGGTTGGTGACTATTTTAATCTATTTGGAAACATGTCAAATACTATAGTATGTAATCTGTTATACTTGTGAATTATAATTTGCCACCATGGAAAATGATGAAGTCATCATACTTGATTATGTCTCTTTTAATTCCTGGGCCTAAATCACCAGGGAAAGAGATAAATATATACTTATGACCATTGATCAACATTGAAGGAGATGTAGGATGATGGGGTGGAAGCATATGATGCTTCGAGAAAACAAGTATTTCAATTACATGCTGCTGTGATGTGGGCCATTCATGATTTCCCATCATTTGGAACAGTATCTGGATGGAATACAAAGGGTTATAAAGTTTGTTCAATATGTCTTGATGAAACTAAATCTCAAATATTACGAAGTAAAATATATTACACATGTCACCGTCGATTCTTGAATGTGAAGTGCCATGGCATAGAAATAAAAATTTCAATGGAAAGGTTGAACAAGAAGGCTCGTCATGAAGATTTAGTGGTTATGAGATTTTTAGCGCAGTTAAATGCATTACCACTAAGTAAGCATCTTACATTAAGTAAAAAAGCGATAGTGATCTTTAGATAATACAAATTGGGTAAAGAAACCCATATTTTTAAGTTAAAGTATTGACCAAATTTAAAGTTGATGTGATGCACATTGAAAAAAATATCTGTGATGCTTTGGTTGACAATTATTTAATATAGATGGAAAGTCAAAGGATACATTTAAAGCAAGGTTAGACTTGCAAGATATGAGGATTAGAAGTGAATTGCATTTAAACAAAGTAGGAGGCAAATTTAGTAAACCATATGCAAGTTGCACGTGGATATTTGAAGAAAGGCATGAATTTGGTCAATTTTTAAAATTTGTGAAGTTTCTTGATGGATATGTTACTAATATATTTAGAAATGTGAATGCAAATGATGGAAAATTACATAGACTAAAATCATATGATTGTCATGTCTTATTATAAAGAATACTTTCAGTGGTAGTATGGAAATTTTTCTCAAAAGACATACACAACACACTAATTGAGTTATATGATTTTTTCAAAAAGATAATTGCAAGATCTTTACACATAATGGCCTTATGAAAAATGGAGGAAGAAATAGTCTTCATATTATACAAAATGGAACAAATATTTCCTCTGACATTTTTTGACATTATAGTTCATTTAGTTGTTCATTTACCTCATGAAGCCATGTTAGCTAGTCCTGTTTTGTCATGATTGATGTATCCCTTTGAACGATATTTAGGCAAACTAAAAAAATATATTCATAATAAAGCAAGACCTGAAGGATCTATTACAGAGGGGTATGTAAATGAGACAATTGATTTTCAATTTTTTATATACAAGTCAAATTGAGACAAGATTAGGTAGGTCAGAACAAAATAAAGATGTTTAAACAGTAACATGTTATTTAAGTGTTTTCTTACAACAAGCAACAGTGCTTGGCAACCAACATAATCTAAAATTGCATTTGACTTTGTATAAGAATGCACATTGGTATATTCTCAACAATTGCGAAGAAGTTGAATAATATAGGAAGTAAGTTTTTACATTATGTAATTTTATTGTTTATATTTCATTATAAAATTGTAATTTAAATATTTATTTATGCAACAAACATCTACAACTTCTATCATATAATGTTCATTCAAATCAACTTTTGCAATATCACGAGAGAGATTTTCTATAGTGGTTTAGGGATAAAATGATAAAGTCAAAGAATTTATCAAATTTAGAGATCACAAATGAGTTGTACTATTTAGCAATGGGACCTGATGTTAAGTTCAATTGTATGATGTCTACATTGTAAATGATATTTGATATCATACGAGATCCCATGATTCTCGCAGAACTAATCAGAATAGTAGGGTTATCATACCATCTTTTTTTGAAGTGTTGAAGGATGTTGTTCAACTATTTTACTCTTTCAAGTGACCTGATATGAATGGTTCCAATATAATCCTTAAAAAAATCCATGGTTGAAGAGTTTTATCTCTTATGTATTGACACTTCTAAAATATGGTACACTGATGACCTATTCATTTTAGCCAACCAAGCAAACCAAGCAAACCAAGTTTATTATTTAAATGATATAAAGCATGGAAACCATTGGAAGGTAGTGCAAAAGGTTCAACATCGAAAAATATATGAAGTAATTGAAGTTGATGAAGTATTTGAAGAAATTGAATCCAAAAATAATAACAATATTGAGATTAACCAAGATATTTTATCTAATGAAGCAACCTCAGTAGTTGGCGAAGGCTTGGAGATATCCCAACTTTGTAGATTGAATGTTGAGCATCAACAAATAAATATATCAAATGCACAAGTGGAGTTGGCTAGAAATGCTCAAAGTTTTCTTAATGATGAGAATGGAAATACTAAATTGATAGTGACACAGATGATCAATTATCTATTTTAGATGATGATGGTGATTAATTTTTAGACTACATGGTATTTATGTTTTTTTTTCATTTTTAATTCATTTATATAAGATAAAATTTCATTACTTGTAAATACCTATATATGTTGATGCATATTTGTTAATCTATATATGATGAGTATGTGACAATCATGTCGCCCAAGAGGATTGAGCATATTTACAGGTCGACTGCTACATAAGGAGACACGCAGCACACATCAATTGATTGCGATGCTAGATCAATGAACGGAGTAAATTATCATTAATTACTAGCGACGAATTACCTAGGTTTCGTTGCTAAACCATGTATCGTATCATAATTTATTGTAAATTTAATCGTTTTTTAAGTAAATTGTTAGCGACGAATTATAAGGAATTTGTCGCTAACATGATTCTAGTTAGTGACGATTTCGCATGATTCGTCGCTAGCCATGGTGTATTTTACGATGACTACGGTAACCTTAGTGATGTTTATGTTATGTCATTAATCTTATCGAAGAAATATTTGCCTTTCGTCGCTAAATATGGTTTACTACAAGCTTATAGCGACGATGTTGGCAATGAATATTTATCGACACTATTTGCTGTAATTTGGGTAAACAGCAGGAATATGCACTAAAGCAGATAGTAAAAATATATAGATGTAGCAGTCTGATAAGGAAAGAGTAGAGTTAGGAATCGTTATCCGGTTGAAGCGCCGGCGTGTCAACTGCCCTTAGAGAATTGATTGCCACCCTACGGTGCAAAGGCTTCCGGCAACACCCTCCCAAGATCCGACAACCACGCGACGTTCGTAGGTGCACTCCAAGACGAATGCTGCCTTCGGACACAACCTCTGATCGCACAGGAAGAAGCCTCAAGACTCGAAGAAAGCGAAGAGAAAAGAAAACCGAAATCGAGCAAGGAGATGATGATTCCGTAAGTGCATTCGATCCCCCCTTTTATAGATCCGAAGAGGCATTCTATTGCCTCTTCGCGCTGAGGAGTCGCGGCCACGCGAGGCGTCACACCGTACCAAATTGGTTTATGAACCAAACCAAAATCTGCAAAATCGAACCAGGCCGCTCGCAAGCGTGAGGCCCACGGGCTGGGGATTTGTAACCCCCCCCCCCACTTAGCGCGATAATCGCGTGCATCACGCCCGGTTTATGGATTTCCGGCCCAGACCCCCTGAAACCACCTGGTTTGGGCTCAGCCCGCGCATGCATGTAGGTCCTCTTAAGCTTTCTAAGCATAGTAGGAATGACTTCATATATAAGGCCTTCCAACTCTCTTGGCTTAGCAATGTGGGACTAAACACATATACCACCTCCTTCAATATATTTGAAATTCAACACAAAAATCAACAATCCCCCACAAATTTTAAATTATTTTGGTAAAATAAATTTAAAAAAACAGGTCCTGAGGCTTTGTCGTAATGAGCTTTCAGTGAAAATACCTTCCGGTTTGAATTTTCACCTAAGTAAACCAATCTTATTCACACAGGTTTGAAGTGAACTAAGTCTTGAACTTAAACCTTTAATATGTGAAAATCAATTGGCAACAACTCATCACAGGCGACGGTTGAATCCTTCTGGGTTGGTGCATTATGGAAATGCCACCGAATCTTGTTTCATAAGTGTTAAGGAGAGTTGCCCAGACCCCCACACTGCGGCCTCACAGTTACACTTACATAAGTAAGTTCTCCAAGGATGTACTACAAGCATCCTGTCATAAAGACCTTGAACTCATTAAGAGCCTTAGGCTCATCCTTACTAGCAGTCAAGCATCTATTCAGGGAAGAGACTTTGAGATTTATATCTCAATCAATTTATGCTAATGGTTCACCCTTATAGCTTGTTTATACCACATTGAACCTACTTCTTGGGATCTCCAATCAAATAGGTTGGGTTGCCGCTATAGATGAAACCAGAGTAGGCATCAGTCCCATTCCCTTACTGGATCTCTTGATTTTCTCATAATCAAGTCCTTTTGTGAGTGGATCAGCAATATTGTCTTTTGAACTTACAAAGTCCAATGACACCACTCCTAGAGACACTAGCTCACGAACAGACTTCAATCTTATTCGTACATGTCTCTTTTGTTTCTGGTTATACTTGGAGCTTCTAATCTGAGCTATTGTTGTTTGATTATCACAGTTCACTGAGATAGGAGGTATTGGCTTCATAATCAAGGGAATCTCAGTAAGAAGACCCTTAAGCCAATCAGCTTCAGTTACTGTGGTATCCAAAGCACACAATTCTGCCTCAGATGTAGAACGGGATATGATCGTCTGTTTAACAGACCTCCAAGCAACCGCACCGCCTCCAAGTGTAAAAACATAGCCAGTAACACCTTTACACTCAGCAGTGTCAGCTATCCAGCTGGCATCACTATATCCCTCCAGGACTGCAGGGAACCTCCCATAGCACAAGCCCAAGGATATAGTACCCTTTAGGTATCTGAGTACTCTGTCTAATGCATCCCAATGTGTTCTGTCCGGATAGCTGGTAAACCTGCTCAATTTAGTTATAGCAAACGAAATATTAGGTCTAGAACAATTTGCCAAATACATTAGACTATCAATTATTTGGGAATATCTTAATTGAGACACAGCCACGCCACTCTTATTCTTGTGGAGAGTTTTTGAAGGATCATAGGGTGTGACTACAGATTTTATGTGGCTATAGCCATATTTCTCTAACACTTTCTCAACATAGTGTGCCTGAGATATTGCTATTCCATCAGTTGAGCGAGTCAACTTCAGCCCTAAAATCACATCAGCACAACCCATATCCTTCATATCAAACTTACCACTTAAGAGAGTCTTGGTCTCGTTAATAATTGAAAGGTTAGATCCAAAAAGTAAAATATCATCTACGTATAAACATAAAATGATACATTTATCACCTTTCATTTTAGTATATACACATTTATCAGAGTCATTAATTTCAAAGCCAAATAATAGCATAGCTTTATCAAATTTTTCATGTCATTGCTTTGGGACTTGCTTCAAACCATAAAGAGATTTTTCTAACTTACAGACTTTATTCTCACTTCCAGAAACTACATATCCCTCTGGTTGATCCATGTATATCTCTTCTTCAAGATCTCCATTAAGAAATGTCGTTTTAACATCCATTTGATGGACCTCAAGATGATATATGGATGCCAGTGCTATCAATACTCGGATTGTAGTAATTCTAGTAACAGGGGAATAAGTGTCAAAATAGTCAATCCCTTCTTTCTGTTTGAATCCCTTAGCAACCAGGCGGACTTTGAACTTATCTACTGGATCAGGTTTTAACTTCCTCTTAAACACTCATTTACATCCAATGGTGGTGCAACCAGGAGGCAAATCTACTAACTCCCAAGTGGCATTAGAGATAATAGAGTCTATTTCATTTTTAATAGCTTCTTTCTAGTGCTTAGCTTCAGGAGAAGCCATAGCATCTCTATATGTCACAAGCACCTTCTATATTATAGGTGATAAAGTCTTGGCCTAAATCCTTAGACACACGTTGCCTCTTGCTCCTTCTCAATTCTGTACACTCACTAGATTCATCTAATCTAGAGTGACTTGAGGAAGGTACACCAACTAAGGATAATGGGACCTCTATGGAGGCAGAGTCATCTCTAGTAGGAGTATTAGAAATAGACTGAGGTGTTCTAGTCTTCATAGGAAATATATCCTCAAAGAATGTAGCATCACGAAGTTCTACAATAGTGTTTGCATCTATTCCAGAAATTTCTGATTTAATAATCAGAAACCTATATGCAGAACTATTCTGAGTATAACCCAAGAAGACACCATTTACAGTCTTTGGACCAAGTTTTTTCCTTTTATGTTCAGGTACTAGTACTTTTGCAAGGCACCCCCACACTTTAAGGTATTTCAAACTTGTCCTTCGACTTTTCCAAAGTTCATATGGGCTTTTATCCCTTGACTTCATAGGTACTCTATTTAACACATGACAAGTAGTATATAGAGCCTCCCCCCATAAGAAGTTGGGTAACCCAGAACTGCCTAACATGGAATTAATCATATCTTCAAGGGTTCGGTTTTTGCGTTCTGCTACACCATTAGATTGAGGACTATATGGAACAGTGATCTCATGAATTATACATGAATCTTGACAGAATTTTTGAAACAGGTTTGAGGTGAACTCTCCACCCCTATCAGACCTTATCCTCTTAATGGTTTGATTTGTTTGATTTTCAACTTCAGATTTGAAGATCATAAATTTATCTAAAGCCTCATATTTTGTTTTCAGCAAATAAACATAGCAATAACGAAAGTAATCATCAACGAAGGTAATGAAATACCTTTTATGGTCTCTCGTTATTATACCGCTAAACTCACAACAGTCAGTATGAATTAATTCTAAAAATTAGAATTTCTATCAACTGATTTGAAGGATTTACGGGGTTGTTTATATTGCACACAAACTTCATATTTTTTCTTATCATTTATGGCATGCTTAGGAATCATGTCATGATTCATCATCCTTTTTATAGTTTGAAAATTAACATGTCCTAATCTATCATGCCACACATCATAAGACTCAATGTTATAAGAACAACCAATATCACTAGTTTTATTTATAGTTGTATTTTCAGCATTGAGTTTAAATAAATCTTTATTAAGGTAACCCTTTCTAATAAACGTTCCTAAATGTAACAATACAACTTTATTACATTTGATGTTTAGCTCATAATCAGCACAAACTAATTTTGACCCGCTAATCAAATTCCGTCAGACAGCTGGAACATGATGCACCTCATGCAGTGATAGGACCTTCCCTGAGGTAAACCTCAAGTCAACTCGTCCAATCCCTAACACTCTGTTTGCAGAATGATTCCCCATGGTTACGGAAGTGCCTTCAATTACCTGATAAGTAAGGAAGGAAGAACGATCAGCACAACAGTACATATTAGCACCTGTATCAACTAACCACTCATTGGGTTGATAAATCAAATTTAGTTCGGGGTTAAAGGAAACAAACCCATTGATGGTGCTGGTCACAACATTGACCTGTGCCTTGGTGTTGGGCGCATTGCCTTGGTTCTTCTTCTTGTCCTTCCACTCAGGATAGAATTTGGCAAAATGTCCAACTTGTCCACAAGCCCAGCACGGCTTAGTCCCATGCTTCTTCTGAACCTTTGATTTGGGTTTCATTTTGTTCTTCATTTTTTGATTTTTGAACTTGTTCTTGTCAGAAGAGACCACCACATTTGCCTTTGGAGCAAATTCCATAGGCATCCCCTTATCATCATCCTTATGTTGCTTCCGATGTTCTTCCTCGATATTTAAGGCAATCATTAAATCTTCAAGAGAGATTTCACCTCTCCTGTGTTTAAGTGTCATGCCAAAATCTTCCCAACTCGAAGGTAACTTTTCGATGATAGACAAGACTTGAAGTTTCTCGGGTATCAGCATATCTCCCTCAGCAAGACCATGAATCAAAATTTGAAATTCATGGGTCTGCTCAATGACAGATTTACCCTCAATCATTTTGAAGTTTAAGAACTTCCCCACGGTGTACTTCTCTAAACCAGAGTCCTCGGAGTTATATTTTTTATCCAAAGATTTCCATAACTCTTTGGCTGAGGTTGTAGAGCAGTACACATCAAATAGTGCGTTTGAGAGGGTAGACAAGATTCTCCCATGGCAGAGATAATCCCTCTATTTAAACCTCTCAGTGGCAACACTACGGGCAGGTTCTTCTTCATCAGGTGAAGGAGGATCCGAATCTATAACGGAGAAAAGCCCCAGCGTAGTAAGCCAAAACTTCATCCGTTGTTGCCAACGTCTGAAGTTTTGCCCGGAAAACCTCTCGGGTTTGGCGCTAGCCTCATCAAACCCCGACGTTCTAATGTTTATCATGTCTACTTAGGCACAATTCAATTCTCTAAGATTGTAATTTGGGTAAACAGCAGGATATGCACTAAAGCAGACAGTAAAAATATATAGATGCAGCAGTCTGATAAGGAAAGAGCAGAGTTAGGAATCGTTATCCGGTTGAAGCGTCGGCGTGCGGACTGTCCTTAGAGAATTGATTGCCGCCCCATGGTGCAAAGGCTTCCGGCAACACCCTCCCAAGATCCGACAACCACGCGACGTTCGTAGGTGCACTCCAAGACGAACGCTGCCTTCGGACACAACCTCTGATCGCACAGGAAGAAGCCTCAAGACTCGAAGAAAGCGAAGAGAAAAGAAAACCAAAATCGAGCAAGGAGATGATGATTCGTAAGTGCATTCTATCCCCCCTTTTGTAGATCCGAAGAGGCATTCTATTGCCTCAAGCGTCACGCCATGCGACGCTTAATTCCTCAAAAATCGAGAAAAGAAAACCAAAATCAAATTGGTTTAGGAACCAAACCGAAATCTGCAAAATCGAACCGGGTCGCCCGCAAGCGTGAGGCCCGTGGGCTGGGGATTTGCACCCCCCCCCCCCTGCGCGCGATAATCGCGTGTGTCGTGCCCGGTGGCCCAGTTTGGGCTCAGCCCGCGCATGCGTGTAGGTCCTCTTAAGCTTTCTAAGCATAGTAGGAATGACTTCATATATAAGGTCTTCCAACTCTCTTGGCTTAGCAATGTGGGACTAAACACATACACCACCTCCTTCAATATATTTGAAATTCAACACAAAAATCAACATTTGCTATTAGTGATAAAAATACATGTGTTAGCAACGAAATTAGACATCACTAAATAGTATTTTTCTTGTAGTGTATGTATTGTATGTTGAATATGGATTTGATTTGTTAATATTGTTTGTATCGTATGTTATGTTGTGTGTGAATAAATGGATTTATGAATAAGTGGTGTTGTTTGTATCGTTTGTGTTGTGAATGTATTGATTGGATGTTGTGTTGTTTGTGTTGTGAAAATTATCATTTATGATGTTGTGTTGTTTGTGAATATTTAAATAGGAAAATATGAAAATGGAAGGTTTTGGCAAATTTATGTTAAAATTTAGCAACGGAATATTAAAGATCCGTCGCTAATTAAAGATGGATATTTAATATTTCGTCTCTAATTAGAGACGGATATTTAAATTTCCGTCTCGAATTAAAATCAGATATTTAATGTTCTATCTCTAATTAGCAACAAATAATTTTCATCGCCAGCATTTGCGATGGAATTTTAGTTCCATCACTCTAATATTAGAGACAGAATTAAATTGGTCGTCTCTAATTTTATAACGGAATTTAAATTTTGTCTCTAATTTTATATACGAACAATTTAATATCATCTCTACTTAGCAATAGAACGGTTCGATCCCCAGCTACGGCGCATTTTGTAGGAATTTTTCCTCCAAATGGGGCGCGAACCCTGGGACGCTGGGCTTCTAGATTGGCCACCGCGAGCGCTTCCCGATTTACCCTGGTGACCGGTGGGAAATTTCCGTGGGGCCGGGCCGGTCACCCCAGGTTCAATTTGTCTGCTGCCTGGTTCATCATACTTAGCAATAGAACTAAAATTTCATCACTAAATGTCACCAGTGATCGATTTTATGAAGACGAAAATAATCGATCATAATCAATCACTTTTTGGGAAGGAAATGATTTGCACAGTTAAAATGAATGCTCTGTGAAAAATTTGGCCGTTAATCGACGACACGTCCGGCGTTCGATCGCCGATCGAATACCACTGACGACCTTCGATCGTCATCCCGAATCAAACTATACCTTGGGAGACAGTGAACCTATCAAGATCGCTGATAACAGTGAATCCGTCGAAATTGACGGTGAATGATGCAATATCGCAATTGTAGCGATCCACGACGGGTTCACCGTGCCCCAAGGTATAGTTTGGTTCGGAACGGCGGTCAGAGACCGCCAATGATGTCTGATCAACGATCGAACATCAACGTGTCACTGATTGACGATCAAATTTTTTATTATGACATTCACATTCACTGTGCATATCATAATCCTTTTGAGAATAACAACCGATTATTCCATTACTAATTCGCTATTTTCTTTTAGTATTATAATGAATTTAGGACCTCTCCAATGGAACTTTTTGAGAGCTCCTTAATTCTTATTACGCTGACCTGTCAAGAAAGTAAGAAGCGGACTCTTTGTTTAGGGAGCCTTCTTGCGCGCGCGCTCTCTCTCTCTCTTTTATTTTTTCGGTTGGAGACAAAACAAATCATACTCCATTGGAGATGCCCTTAGCCTCCTTCCACAGAGTCCTTCGACTTATACACTAAGCATCGCCTTCCTTACAATGTTCGTAGAATCGCATCTACACAGATCGATTGGGTCAGGATCGATCTCAGGATCGGATTAAAATCGTACATCCAAAAACCTGAAAATGAAAGAAATACAATATTAACATATAATATAATAATAAGTTCAATCAAGAATATTTATATTACAAATGATCAATTAATGTAACTATTAATAATAAATCTAAAAACGTATCATAGAAAAAAATAACATAATATAACAAAAACAAAAAAAAAAAATAAAAATCTTAAACCTTAAAAAGATATAACATAATATTCTATATTATGATTTTAACTAATAACTTTATAATAATAAATAATTTCTGAGTTCTGAGACTTTAAATATTTTTTATTCAATTTAAATACCTGTAATCTTTAACGAGTTTCTTTGATATTTTAGTACTGTTCTGGTCATTATGATCTTGCTTTCACATTTTCGATTTGTCATTTTATTATATTCTGTATTCTGTCGATCTCCGATCCTGTCGATCCTCTACGAAAACATTCTGCGATTTGGATCTTTTCTGTAGATCGTTGTATATCTACATGGATCGCGATTTGCACTATCTTCTTAGTCATGTTTGATTTTGAGCGTATCTCTTGGTTCTTACTAAAAAAATTAGACGCCTTAATATACATAATAAAACTTGAAAATGATAATAGTTGCTAATATAATGTATGCTAACGGCAAAAATAATAATAATAATAATAGATATTCTAGCATTGTATTAAATTTTTTAGTATGTAATAAAATTTCAAAGCCAACTTTTTTTTTCCTTGTGAGGGACAATTTGCATCATTATAGGAATAAATATCAATATTTGTACAAATCAAAAGAAGCCTAGTACAATATTATTTGTCCATTTAAATCCCAATTATTTAGCTAATTAATTCTTGCTTCAAGTTCCCATGCCACCAACATTGTACCAACCTACCTAAACCATGATTAAAAAGTCATTAAGTATCTCATTAGCAACTTGAAAATTGACTTTAGGGTCCATCCATTTCCTTGATTAATCGTACTTGCATTGAGGAGTTGAGTCAAATTTAAGCAAGATCATCTCCATAATTGGGTGAATATTTTGTCTTTTAATTGATATTTTATAAGCCTCAAAGTCCAACTTAAGCTACTTTAGCTTGAAGGAAGAGTTACATATAATAATAATAATAATAATAATAATAGTGCAAAAATACGAAGTAGAAGTTTTATTTTTGTATTTTTAAAATGATCCTAATTTTTTTCAAACATCTAGTTAAAATAATTGTTTTCATTAAAATTATTATGCATTTAAGCTGTGACAAAAACTATTTCATATTATAATAGTTTAAGCTAAAACTGCCATAATTAACAGTGTTAGAGGGATTTTAACTAGTTTGAAATAATTTTTACTAACTTAAAGCAATTTTGATCATAAGAGATTTTGTTATAAATTTTAATCAAGATCAATTTTATTTCATATTATAATTATTTTAAGCAAAATTACTATAACATTATTGTAATAAAAATACTTTTATAATAAAAAATAAAATAAGATATTCTTTTAATTATTTATGGATAAATTATATAGATCTTGATCAATGATCTTGTCCTTCCCTTAAAGTAAACTTTAGACAAGTTGGAGTCTAAAGAGAAAGTTAATTAAACTTTGATGAGGTGTTTTGTTGTCTAGGTACCCATCAAAACAGCGAGAATCATGGTGATGTTGTCTCTTCCTTCCTATCCTTTCCTCCATGTGTTTACTTGGCATGTTGCCTTCTTCTTCTTCTTTGCCTCCATCCTCCTCGGCCCGTCGAATTTCTTAAGGAATCCCTTCCTCCTTTCCCCATTAATTACACTTCTTGTTTAGGTTTCAGGGTGGTTGTTTGTGTTTCCCATATATGCTATGTCTTTCTAATAACTAATTGATTGGTTTGATGGATATATCTTTTTTAATAGTCCAATTATAATAAGTATGTTATTGTTTTGCATTATTTATTTTTTCAATGTTATTTTTTTATTTTAATATGTTCCCTTGCTAGTTGTGTCATTTAGAGCATGCATGTCTTTGAGAACGATGAATTATTGAATTCGATCAGACCTCAACAACTAATATTGGAGGCTCTCGTTCCAAGCTAGGGTACCATAAAAGGTGGCTCAACCTCGACAACAATATAATAGATCCAATTTTAGTATATACATTGATGTTGTAGGTGACTTGTTACCACTTCGACCACACTAGATCACATAGGACGACAACTCGATCATCATCAACTTCAAGCTCATAGAAGGAAAGCAAAAAAAAAACTACTACTACAACTATAATAATAATATTAAATCCAAACAACATCAAATAATTGTTATTTTATAACTTTCCGAAGAACACGTTTTTTTTTAATATAGAGACAATTTAGTTTGTAGGCAAAGAACACTATAGCCCTATATATATTAATGGACACATAAGCCTGATTTCCTCACTCACGTTAGCTTTATTGGAACTCACATGTGAGCTTTGAATACACTATATTAATGTTAGTATCCTCGGGGCAGGATGCAGTGGTAAGCGGTGGGGTGCATTCTCATGTAGTCTGGGTTTAAATTTCACATTGAACATTTTCAAATATCCGCGAAAGAAACATTAAGGGAGCACTTGGTAAGCGGGTTTAGAAGTCGAGAATGGGAATGAAATCAATTTATTCCCATTTATGATGCTTGGTATACGGGATCGGAATCAAAATATGGATATAATGCTCATGATTTTATAACCTAGCCCCCACTAGGTTATCATCAAACCCATAAACCCCTCAATTAAAATTCATTACGTACCATTCCCATTGTCGAATGTATACCAAGCGCTCCCTAAACTTCTCGATGTGCTAAAATCCTGAATATTGTGAGATTTTTTTTAAAAAAATAAGTAGAAAGAATTGTGATTCTCGGAGAGCATGTTTTGTTACTTAGTAGGGTTTCAAGTGTATAATTGTTATTAGGATTTAGAGTTTCAAGCACATTAATTGTGTTTAGGGTTGTTGTTGTTGAGGAATAGAACTTCTTTAGGTTGAGGCACAGGATGTGATTTGATCATAATTAGCCGTGAACCCCATAGGTTTATCTTCTCCCCAAGTTATAGTTTGGTCAGGACAGGTAATCGAAAGCAGCCAGCAGTGGTTGATCGGGAATTAGGTGAGACGTCAACAATGGGTGAGCGATTTAAGACAACGGACACATAAAAAAAAGTGGGACAAAGGATCCCGTCTCCCACTCAACTTTACTTAGGTTGCCATTTCCATGGACAATGCTACCTTCATGTGCTTACTCATGAGCTCCACATCACAGTCCTGCAAGTTGATACCTATATTAGTGGTTGTTTTAATAGATTTTTGCATCAATTTTCAGTGAGTGTAAAATGTCTTATTCTGGCCCCTCCTTCAATGTCAAGGGCTATTATGTTAGGGTAAAATATCTTTTGTAATTTATTTGTATCTAGTTGGGAGCCAATGATACTAGATTGTCTAAAATGAGTATTATCATTTTTGCTCTAGTAAATTTCACATAACTCATTTTCATGTTAACTTGGCGACAAACGAGTAGAATTAGTTTTCGAAATGAGACTAATAGTAAGTTTAGCATTTCTTAGATAATTTATCTTTTTCGTATTAATCCTAAAATATTATCAAATACTGAAGGGAATAAATAAAGGTTTTTTACCAAACGACGCACGTGAGAATTAGGAATTACCAAAAGGCGTACTGAGGTTTCCTTTTACCAAAGGGCACATCAAATTTAGTGATCTTCCTCTTATACCCCTCCCACCAAAAATTCTCTTTCTCAGTTAGAATTCCAAGACATCTGAATCCGCTTTTTTAGACTTTTCAATTTAAAATAATATATTGTGGGAATCAGCTAAAAACGTAAGGTAAACAAAGAAACTAAAAAGAATTTATATTTATTTAATATAAATAAATATATTAAATATTTCAATTAAAAGAAACATCTTTCCCTGCATTATTTCAGAAATATAAAGAGATGTCTTTATATTTGATTAATATAAATTAATATATTAAATAATATATTAATCAAAATATTAATATATAAAAAAATCTATCACAGCACATCACTTCAGGCCCACACTAGGCCTGAAGTAAAATGACTTTAGGCCCAGCGTGAGTCTAAAATCAAATGACTTCAGGCCCAACGTACACTCAAATTTTTTTCCATTTTAAAAATATTTTTTATAATATTTAATCATGATTTATTAAATTAATTATTTATAAGGTAATCTTTTATATAATTCTAGATGTTGTGACAAAATTCTCTCATTTTATTGAAATACTCAGGTATGGTCAACACATGCTTATATTTATTTAAATTTGAAATAAGAAGGTCCAGCATGATTAAAAAAATATATTAAATATTTAATATATTTCTGCAAGGAATATATTTAAATAAGAAGGTTCGAACATGCTTACATTCTGCAAGGAACCCAATAAATATATTAAATATTTCAGTTAAAAGAAATATCTCTTCCGCATGATTTCAGAAAAATAAAGAAATATTTCTTTATATTTGATTAATATAAATTAATATATTAAATAATATATTAATAAATATATAAAAAATCTATCACAGGATATGATTTCAGGCTCACGTTGGGCCTGAATCTGATGACTTCAGGCCTAACGTAGACTCAAAAATTTTTTCATTTTAAAAATATTTTTTATAATATTTAATCATGATTTATTAAATTAATTATTTATAGGGTAATTTTTATATAATTCTACAAGTTGTGACAAAATCCTCTCTTATTTTATTGAAATACTTAGGTATGATTAAAACATGCTTATATTTATTTAAACTTGAAATAAGAAGGTTTCCTCTGGATACTACCTAAATACATAATGCATAGCAAAATTGGGTTTCCTGCAGACCACTAACTTATATTTTCAGAATTTGTTGTAATAAGACTTTTATAGATCCATCAGTGGGTTTCGGTGGAAACCCGCTGATGGACCTAGAATATTTGGATTTCTCAATATTCAATATCACTAATTAGAATTAATGAGCTAAGAGATGGTATTTGTGGCATCTAAACTTAGTCTTAATGAATATCAATTACGTTCTCATACTGTATCAGTTGGTACAGAACGACGCAGCAACAATGCAGAATCATAGTTTGTTTTAGTAAATCATCTTTATATCTTTAATTTTGCTCATCAATATATTTTATTATCTATCTTAATTATTTTTTACATTTATAAATTTTATTTATAAGGAATTATAAAGAAAGAAAGAAATATATAATATTAATAAATAAAAATCTGAAAATATGAGTTAATGGTCGGCAAGGAACTCAATTTTGCTATGCATTGTGTATTTAGGTAGTATCCAGATGGAAACTTTTTATTTCAAGTTTAAACAAATATAAGCATGCTTTGATCATACCTGAGTATTTCAATAAAATGAGAGGATTTTGTCACAATATGTAGAATTATATAAAAGATTACTTTATAAATAATTAATTTAATAAATCATGATTAAATATTATAAAAAATATTTTTAAAATGGAAAAAATTTGAGTTTGCGTTGGGCCTGAAGTCATCTGATTTCAGGCCCACGCGGGACCTGAAATCATGTGCTATGATAGATTTTTTATATATTAATATATTATTTAATATATTAATTTATATTAATCAAATATAAAAAAACATCTCTTTATATTTCTGAAATAATGTTAGAAGAGATGTTTCTTTATAAATATAATTTTTTTAGTTTATTTTTTATCTTAAGTTTTTTAGTCGATTCCCACAATATATTATTTTAAATTTAAAAGTTTGAAAAAGCGAATTCGGATATCTTGGAATTCTAATTAAGAAAGAGAAAAAAAAATTTTAGTGGGAGGGAAATAAGAAGAAGATCACTAAATTTAATGTGTCTTTTGATAAAAAAAAATTTCAATATATTTTTTTGATAATTTTTAATTCTCAAGTGCGTCATTTTATAAAAAGCCAAATAAATAATCTTTTACCAGTTACGTTGCACGCTACTCTGTACACGACGAAGGAGAGCGGCCGATGTGGCAGGAAGGATGAACGGGACTACCTGCAGCAACATTAAATTTACAAATACACAAACTAAAGGTGGGTCCACCGGTGGGTCCCAAAGTTCGCGCAGACGGAAGGCCCTTGCCACCGCACATGGCGGTGGGCCACCCGCCGTCGGTGGGCCTCGGCGACAAAATCTATCATCTAATCTTAATACCACGTCACGTGGTAGATTTGTATTAGATATTTACGCAAGACAGGTGGAATTAGAATCGATACTTGTCTACTAATTACCTAATCACTGAATTTTATTTTATTTACTTTATTTCAGCATAAATATTTTAAAATAATTTAATATTTATATGTGAAGGTTTAAAAAATATTAATGGGCTATTAAAATGTCTCTATTTGTTTCCACCTCCGCCGCACGTGCCAAGTAAATGTGATTAAGTCGGGAAGCAACCGTTACGGGAACGTCAAATCGTTTCCGTTTCTAAACCGGCATGGGCTGCCGTTATATTGCTTGTTCCGCCACCAGTATAAATAGCCTCAAATGTCCCCTCCCCCAACAGAGGCTTCGAGAGGAGAGGCAGAGCGACCATCGAAGGTGCTCGAATGGCGGACCCCGTCACGAGTAGCGATTCTTAGCTTCGGTACTGTTGCTTTGTGGACGAAAAGGCGCGGATTCGCTTGGTGGGGCGGAGGGCGAGAAGCAAAGCTAGGGTTTCTGGTTCTTCTTCCCTGCCCCGCTCGGTGTCGGATAATGGAATGGGGGCGAGACGCGACGGGGAGTGAGTGAGACCTAGCGATTCCTAACTCCTTTGATTCCTGTTCTCTGGCTGCTTCGATTCGCGAGTGCCGCAGCGAATAGAATCGCGGCCTCTCGTCACTGGTCCTGGGATTTCTCTGTCTGCTTGGCGAATCGCCCCTATCTATTGACGGCCATCGTTGTGCTTGTCGCCAATTGTTGTCTGATTCCGGTGGAAGATCCAAAGCGAGCTTCCTCTTTTGCCGGTCTTTCCTGTTGAGAAAGATTGGATTTTTATGCTTCTCCACTCGCTTTGCTCGATATTTAAGGTGTCGCGATTTGAGGTGGTGAAGTGAAGCTCGAGGGGTGTTCAGATGTTGGATTTGGCGCTGGATTCCGACGGCGAGGTCGGGCCGGAAGTGATTAACTCGGGCCATAGCTCGATGAGCAGTAGCGGAGACAGCCGGAGTAGTTTCTCGCGTCTTTCCTTTGATAATGTTGAGCCTCCGCCGGAGGTTTCCGCCGCCCGTCTCCCCTGCTCTCCTGCTCGGCTTCCCTCCAAACCGCACCGCTCGTCTGACCCAGCCTGGGCCGCGATTCGTTCCCGGTCCTTCCCCGCCAATCTCTGTCCCCGGGACTTCAAGCTCCTCCGCCGCATTGGCAGCGGCGACATCGGAACCGTCTATCTCTGCCACCTACGAGATGAGACCTCAAGGCACCCATACGCGATGAAGGTGGTCGACAAGCTGGCGCTGTCGAAGAAGAACAAGCTCAATAGAGCGGCGACGGAGAAGAGGATCCTCCGGATCCTCGACCACCCTTTCCTCCCCACCCTCTACGCCGACTTCGATGCCTCGCCGCACTATTCTTGCGTCGTGATGGAATACTGCAGCGGCGGAGACCTTCACGCACTTCGCCACCGCCAACCTAGCCTACGCTTCTCCGTCGCCGCCACCAGGTGCTCCTCCAACCTCCTCTGTTCAATTAAAAATCGAACCTTTTCCCATTGCCACCAATTTTTTAATCACCTCCACTGAATTCACCGAAGTTTTCCAAGTTTATCTTTGATCGGAGACCACTTGGCGATCGGAATCATGACTGGAAAGATTCTTTCCAACCATTTACGAATCAATCCATGTTTGCAACTGCAACTGAAAGATGCTTCCTTTTGCTCTGTTCTGGCTTTGATGTCGTTCATCGCAATGCCGTAGGTTCTACGCGGCCGAGGTGCTACTCGCGCTGGAGTATCTTCACATGCTAGGCATCGTCTACCGCGACCTGAAGCCGGAGAACATCCTCATCCGGTCTGACGGCCACATCATGCTCTCGGACTTCGACCTCTCCCTGGAGTCCACCTCAGCCCCCACCCTCGAGCCCATCGCCGCCTCCGCCGCTGCGTACAGGAACCTCTCCGCAGTTGAACACGGCCAGCGCCTCCCCGCTGAGCCATCCTGCCTCCCCTTCCTCTCGCGTCGGCCGCCGCCTTACTTGGCTGCAAAAACCGAATGGCGCTTCGTGGCGGAGCCCATCGACGCCCGGTCGTGCTCCTTCGTGGGCACGCACGAGTACGTCGCTCCAGAGGTCGCCTCCGGCCAGCCCCACGGCAGCGCCGTCGACTGGTGGGCCTACGGCATCCTCCTCTACGAGCTCCTCTATGGGCGCACCCCCTTCGCCGGGCCCACCAACCAGCAGACCCTCCGCAACATCGTCAAGCAGCCGCTCTCCTTCCCGCCTCCCGACGCCACCTCATCGCCGGCGAGGCAACTCATCGCCGGCCTGCTCGCGAAGGACCCCACCGCGCGGCTCGGCTCCCGGCGCGGCGCGGCCGACGTGAAGTCGCACCCTTTCTTCGCGGGCCTCAACCTGGCGCTCATGCGGTCGAACCGGCCCCCCTTCGTACCCGGTCCGACCCGGTCCGATTCACGCAAGGAACGGAGGACCACGGACCCGCTCGAGTTCTTCTAGTTTCTACCCGTCAGCGGCGAGAACGACGCGTGTCTCTTTCGCAGACGCGTCCGGACTCCGGCGGCAAGAACGACGCGTTCACGGGCCTCGTCCCTGGGAACAAGACATGGAACGCGCCGACGGCGGCGCCAGCGCGAGTAATAAAAGCTGAATCGTACTAGTTAATTATAATAAAAGCTGCACGGTAACGTGACGAGGACTGAGGAGTAATGGCTGCATGGCAGGGCAGGGTAGCAGAGTAGGCAGACTACTAGAGCAATGAAGAGGCATGCAGCTCTCCGGGAGGGATAGGAGATTAGTGCGAGCATTTACGCTCGTGTGGAATGGAGGGAAGAGCAGCTGGGGAGGGAGGGAGTGAGTGGACTGGGGAAGGAGAAGGTGAGGCGGCGGCGTCGGAGCCGGGCAGGAAGAAACCGGCGATCGAAGAAGATGAAGAAGTAACTGCAGAGTCACTTTGTGGACCACGATATAAATTGAATGTTTATTACTCAGTTTACAGTTCGCTAAATAATTATAGAAAAGACTGAATTATTTATTTTATCGGGTAAAATTTAAAAGAGCGGTAAATTGTAGAAAATTTTTCAATCCACACTCTATTTAATAATTTTTTTATATTCACTCCATTCACTCCATGATGAGTTGAGTATAAAAAAGTAAAAATTTAGTATACAACTTAAATATTTAAGTATAAATTATTTAAATTTAAGTATTAATTTAGGAAATTTATGTATATAATTTTTTTGATATGGTGGATGTAATCTTATATATTTAAATTTTTAATTTTTATATTTAATTTTTTTAAATAATATTTATAAAATTATCTTGTCAATTTCATTAGGGATTATATGTAAAAAAAATTTTGAATGGAGACTACATATAAAGATGTATTTGAAATTAGGAAGTTTATGAAATTTTCGTCTTAAAAGAAGGTTACGTTTGTACTTTGAATCATTATATGACCGTCCTGAATGTGAAATTTTTATAATAATAAAAAAACTACCCTACCCTTTCAACCTATAGCTGCTCCCAAATGCATTGTATTATATTCTTATCGTCTACCGTACCTATTACATTTTAAAATGGTCGGAGAGTTATATGAATATTATAAACTTATATTATAATTATTACGAAATTTTTAATTGTTATAATATTAATATATTATTGAATAAAGTAAATTTAAATTATAATTATAATTTACAGTTCTTATGAATGTTGTTGAATAAAATAGCTTTTGATTGTAACAATTATGATGCTATAGTTGCTAAAATATAAATGTTAAATGAATCAATCGAGTTATAGTAGTTATAATTTCGACTGTAGCTACATTACGTGAATATTATATGAGCATGTCAAATCCATTTTATAGCATTTACGGAATAACTACCTATTATAGTATGAATATTTTTGGACATGTTAAATATATATTATAATAATTATAATTTGATATCTTCTATAATATATATATATATATATAGTTAAAATGTTATTCTTACCTTGTGCGAACAGCCAATTTTTGTTTTTCTGATAGATTGGTTGGGCTAAAGGTCTCAATAAGCTGGAATAAAGTTGTCAATGGGCTGTGCTAATGCTTTGTTTGATCGTTAAGACTATCCTAGGCCCGAATGGATTGTGCCAATATTAGCTGAGACGCGAGTCTACACGCCCATTTTATTAATTAATTAAATTTTAAAAATAAAATCTAAAAACAAATTTTCGAAGCTCAAATTATAGAAAAAATTAGTAATATTTTAGAATTTTGAAGCTCAATTTAGTTGATCCCGGGCCAGCTTGTGGGTAGTCTGGCCCGACAGTCTGGTGCCTAGTCAGAAGAGAGGTGGTTAGTAGGTTGTAAAGGCCTGTTAGATGGGGGTCAGTCAGACCCAGGCTCCTAAATTGACGCTTGGTCAACCACATTTGGGAGTATCAGGTTAAGCCCGAGTCGGGTGTTTATGTTCCAATATCTCTCTCCGTTTGACTCCCCGCAGACGCGTGGCGGTCCACGCTCCGGGGATAAGCCCGAACCGGAGGAGGCACCCTCATAGGCCCTCAGTCGGCCTCGTTCCTCAGTGCTCTAGTCGGCACCCTCATAGGCCCTCAGTCGGCCTCGTTAATTAGTGCCCCAGTCGACACCTTCCTAGGCCCTCAGCCGGCCTCGTCACCTGTGCCCCAGTCGGCACAACCACTCCCTGACACCAGACTATCAGAAGCTGTACGGGGTCGGCATAGGACTAAAGCCATCCTGGCTCCAAGTAACAGATATCTCGCTGAGGTATTGATCTTCCTGCCATAGTCTGTCCCCCCGTACCAAGACCACATACCCGATTGTCAGGTCGAGCGGTGTCCAACGACGCCACCCTTAAGTTGACAGCGCCCCTTTCCTTAATACAGCATATGCTATTTTATCCTGCCACCTCTGGGCCTGCACTACCTTATCCTCGCTATATGGCAGCAGGCGGTAGGTGGGGCAGATGCTGTCAGCTTCCCCGGCTATATAAGCCTCCTCACTCCATATTTCTCAGGTACGTGCGATAGTGCAATTCCATACTGTTCTATTGCTTTCCATCGCCACCGTCAAGTACTGACTTGACCGTCGGAGTGTCTGGCCGAGGACTTTTCCCGGCGGGTTCTAACGGTCTTTGTCTTGCAGGTTAGAGGTGATCCAGCTCGTTAGACCACCTCAGCGACCTCGCTCTCCCCGGAGGCTCACGCAGCTATAGGGGCGTCCAACTCACTTCGCGACATGATAAAATTTGACACTAGAAGGAGGGACACCAGCAGCCTGATCGGAAGTGCAGATGGCTGACCCTGACCAGGTGAATGTGGATGTCTCTCGCGAGGAGTACGAGGTGCTCATGGCTACGCGAGCTCAGCAGAGGGCCTCGCAAAGGCCCTCACAAGCCGTCAGCCAAGGGCCTCAGGGCCCAGAACCAGCTGCACGCCGGACTTCGGGAGGACAAGGCAGGCCTGTCAGGCCTGAGGGTGGCTCCGCACCTCCTCCTGTGGTCGTCCCCCGGGACCAAGGTGGCGATGCCCATTCAATGTCAGTAGAGGCCTCAGTTTCCAACCCAGTGCGTGGGAGACGACCGGACAAGGGAAAGGCTCCGGCTGACCCTGCTTCAACCATGCTGGTACGCAGTCCGTTTGCTCCCTAGATCCTGGAGGACCCTGTGCCTCGCCACCTCCGTTTCTTCTTAGTCTCCGATTACGCGGGAACCACAAATCCGGAGGAACACTTGATGAAGTTTGATAACACGGCTATGCTTCATCAATATCTGGAAGGTGTCAAGTGCCGAGCCTTCCTGACAACCCTCTCTGGTGTAGCCCAGAGGTGGTTCGACCGTCTCCCAGAGGGGTCGATTACGAGCTTTGAGGAGCTCAAAAGAGGGTTCTTGCAGCACTTTGCTAGTAGTCGACGGCACCACAGGACGAGCCTTAATTTATTCACCCTGAAGCAAGGTCCAAAGGAGACCCTCAAGGCCTACATCAAGAGGTTCAATGATGTGGCGTTGGACGTGCCAACTGCCACCGAGGAAGTCATGGTTAGCGCTTTTTCCCAGCTTACAAGACGGGGAGTTTTTCCGCTCGCTGATCATGAAGCCCCCGAAGGACTTTGACAGCCTTCTTGGCAAGGCTGTCAAATATATCAACTTGGAGGAGGCGCATGCCGCCTGCAGGAAGGAGTCGGCCACCCCGGCACCTCCCCCTCCCGTTCAGGGCGTTAGGCCCCCAGGAGGACCTATTCGTAGCCCACGTAGGCCCGCCGAGCATGCAGGTATGGAACGACGTCATGTGCAGCAGGTGACTCAAGGATGTTTCCCTGCCCGGTGGAGGTCCTACTGCACCTTCCACCAAAGCCACGGGCACGCCACCGAGGAGTGTCGTCAAACTGGTCGGGGCCGAGCTCCTGCCCCCAGAGGACGAGGGCGACAAATACCCCCTGGATGGGGCGCCGGTCGGGGTAGCCCACAGGTTGACCCCGTGGCCAAGGAGTTGCGAGAGAATCCCCCGGTTGCCCGCAATCTATTCCCCTAAGCGAACCGAACGGGGGAGGAGGAGACAGAGGAGGAGCGGGCCAACCAGCAGAATGTCATCCGAGGGGGCGTACATGTCATCTCGGGTGGACCGACGGGAGGAGACTCCCATCGTGCCAGGAAGGCACAAGTGCGCTAATTGGAGATTCATCAAGTCGGTACTAGTTTGGCCCAGGCGGAGAGGCCTCAGATCAGTTTCGGGCCCCAAGATCTGCAGGGTCTAGAAGTCCCTCACAATGACGCGCTGGTCATCACTGCTGTCATCGCCAACTATCAAGTCCACTGCACCATCGTGGACACTGGCAGCTCGGTCAATATACTCTACAAAAGAGCGTTTGACCAACTCCAGATTGAGGAGTCCCAGCTGGACCGGGTAGCGACCTCGCTGTTTGGCTTCACGGGGAACCCGGTGCAGCCTATCGGCCAGATCCGGCTGGCCATATCCCTGGGTGAGGAGACACTGAAGAGGACTCGGTGGTCCACCTTCTTGGTGGTGGATGCTCCTTCGTCCTACAACGCCATTCTGGACCGACCTGCCCTCAATGAGTTCCGGGCTGTCGCCTCCACCTTCTACCTAAAGGTTAAATTCCCAGTCGGAGATAAGGTAGGAGAAGTCAGGGGTGACCAGAAGGTGGCCCGGAGGTGCTACGTGGACGACGTCCACGTAGAGAGTCGCAAGGCTCCACGCCCCTTCCCTGATTGCAACATGGTTCAGGCTTCTCCCTGGTCCGAGTTGCATGAGGACAAAGAGGAGGTGCAATTGCCCCCTGATCGGGAGGAATCCCGAGTCAAGATCGCCGCTGGACTGCCAGAGGAGCTGAAGGAGCCTCTGCTGGAATGCTTGGCTCGGAACCAAGATGTCTTTGCCTGGTCAGTGAAAGAGCTAAGAGGCGTCCGACCGGAGGTGGCGGAACACCGCCTCCACGTGTATCCACACGCTCGGCCCATGAAGCAGAGGAAGCGAGACTTCAACGCCGAGCAGAACAAGGCGATCCGAGCCGAAATCGAGAGGCTGACGAAGGCCGGACACATCAGGGAGGTGCAATTCCCGGCTTGGTTGGCCAATGTGGTGCTAGTGCCCAAGCCGGACAATAGATGACGAATCTGCATCGACTTTCGGGACCTCAATAAGGCCTGCCCGAAGGATTGCTATCCCTTGCCCTGGATCGACTAGATGGTGGACTCGACAGCCGATAGCGAATTCATTTCCATGCTAGATGCCTACCAGGGGTATCATCAGGTACCCCCTGGCCGCCGAAGATCAAGAGAAGGTTAGTTTCATCATGGCAGACGACACTTACTGCTACACCGTCATGCCGTTTGGGTTGAAGAACGCTGGAGCCACCTACCAGCGCATGATGAACAAAGTCTTCCGGCCCCAGATTGGAAGAAATGTGGAAGTATATGTGAATGTCATCCTCATCAAGTCTACCCGAGCTGAGGACTTGGTAGCGGATGTCGAGGAGACCTGCCAGACGCTGCGGAGGTACGGGCTCAAGCTGAACCCGACCAAATGCCTTTTTGGTGCCCGGAGGGGAAAATTCCTGGGATACATCATGACCGAGCGGGGGATAGAAGCCAACCCTAACAAGGTCAAGGCTCTACTGGATATGCCCCCGCCCAGAAATCTCCATGAACCACAGCGGCTCGCAGGGCGAATCACAACCCTGTCTCGATTTATTTCCCGATCGGCAGAACGAGGGTTGCCTTTCTTCAAGACCCTCCACAAGGCTACCAAATTCCAATGGGACACCGAGTGTGACAAGGCGTTCGAAGAACTGAAGGCCTACCTAGTTGAGCTACCGGTGCTGGCGAAATTGGAGGTCGGGGAGACCCTGTACGTTTATTTGGCTGCATCGGCTGACTCGGTCAGCATGGTGCTGGTTAAGCAGGAAGCCGCTGAGCAGCAACCCGTGTACTTCTTTGCCCATTTACTGAAGGGAGCTGAGTGCCTCTATACGACACTCGAGAGATTGATGTATGGGCTATTGTTGGGGGCTCGAAGGCTTTGTCCTTATTTCTTGGCGCATCCTATCGTGGTGTTGACAAACAGCAACCTAGGCCGAGTGGCCTCAAATCTTGAAGCATCGGGGCGACTGATTAAGTGGACCACCGAGCTGAGCGAATATGATATTCAGTACCAGCCTCGACCAGCTATCAAGCCTCAGGCTCAGGCTGATTTCTTAAGCGAGCTACATTCAGACGAAATTGAAGAAGCATGGCAGATATATGTGGATGGCTCGGCAGCTCAGTCGGGAAGTGGAATTGGTATCCTGATGATCTCCCGAGCGGCGAACAAATGCACTTGTCTGTGCGACTGGAGTATAAGGCCACGAATAATGAGGCCGAGTATGAAACCCTCATATCGGGACTGCAGGCGGCCAAGCATGTAGGGGCAGCCCGGGTGGTGCTCTACTTCGATTCCCAACTGGTCACACAGCAGGTGGCCAGGCGATTCGAGGTCAACAGTGATTGATTGTAAGTCTTCATCGAGGCCTATGAGAAGCTAAAGGCTGAATTCAAGGAAGTGCAAGTAAGGAAGATCCCACGGGAGGAGAACTTTAAGGCAGACGAATTGGCTAAGCTAGCCAGTTCAGGCTCATGGGTACTTCCTCAGGCTGGTGGCCCGGTGTTGCTAATCATGCAGATAGAAAGACAGGTTGATTTGGAGTTGGAGTCCGACTAGCGAACTCCAATCATCACCTACCTCACAAGGGGAACCTTGCCGGCCGACCGGGAGGAAGCTCGGTGGCTCAAGAAGCATGTGTCCAGGTATACCATGGTCGGTGACGTCCTGTACAAGAGATCGTTTTCTCGACCTCTCCTCAAATGCCTAAATGAAGAGGACGCTGATTATGTATTGAGGGAAATTTATTTGGGGATCTGCGGACACCACGCCGGTGCTTGCGCGACGGCTCGTAAGGCGATAATGTCAGGATATTATTGGCCTACCCTGCAGAAGGATGCCAACGAGTTGGTTGCCACCTGCCTATCCTGCCAGAAGCATCAATGTCTACCACATCGACCCACGGAGGCTATGAAAGCATCGGTAGTCTCTTGCCCTTTTAATCAGTGGGGCATGAACATAGTAGGGTCATTCCCGATTGCCGCTACTCAGATGAAATATTTACTGGTGGCCGTCGACTACTTTTCCAAGTGGATAGAAGCGGAGGCTCTATCACGCATCACTGAGCAGGCGGTGATGAAGTTCTTGTGGCGAGACATACTGTGCCGGTATGGAATCCCACATAAGCTCATCTCGGATAACGGAAGACAGTTCCAGGGTAGGAGGATACAAGAGTGGTGCGCAAAATACGGCATCAAGCAAGCTTTCACCTCTGTGGCCTATCCTCAAAGCAATAGCCAAGCAGAGGTGGCCAACCGGGAGATTCTTAGAGGATTAAAGACTAAGCTCGACCACGTCGGCGGAACATGGGTAGAAGAGCTCCCGAGCATTCTGTGGGCCCTGCGAACTATGATCAAAGAGACAATGGGATGCACACCTTTCCAACTAGTCTATGGAAGTGAAACAGTGATCCCTGTCGAGGTCGGGTGCGAATCAGACCGAATGGCAGCCTACGATGCAGATAACTCGGAAAGGAGGAGACTGGAGTTAGACCTAGTGCACGAAATCCGAGACAAAGCGGCTTCTTGGATGTTCGCATATCGGCAGAAGATGAAACAAAAGTATGACCGGAAGGTATTGCCGAGGATGTTTCAAGTGGGCGACCTTGTCTGGAAGTGAATCAAACCCGTGGGAGGCGTAAGTAAGCTGGAGCCGCAATGGGGAGGACCCTTCAAGATTGTTCAAAAGCTTGCTTCCGGAGCTTACTACTTAGAGAATGAGAAGGGGAAAAGGTTGGATCGACCCTGGAGTGCGATCCACCTTCAGCCCTATCGGGTCGCTGAGCGGGAAGCTATGATGTAAATGTAAAGCACGCGCGATAATGCAATTCCATACTGTTCTATTGCTGTCCATCGCCACCGTCGAGTACTGACTTGACCGTCGGAGTGCCTGGTCGGGGATTTTTCCCGATGGGTTCTAACGGTCTTTGTCTTGCAGGTTAGAGGCGATCCAGCTCGTTAGACCACCTCAGCGACCTCGCTCTCCTCGGAGGCTCACACAGTTATAAAGGCGTCCAACTCACTTCGCGACATGATCATTAGTAATCTTATATTTAATTTAACCAAAACACTCTTTTAATTAGTGATTTTTTGGAAAAAAATCTAGTTAAAAACGTTTTTGATCAAATTAAATATAAAATTATTAAATTTATCAAAAAAATTAAAAAGCCCTTATTTTTTTTTCTATTCTTATGATTTTTTTATTTTTATTTTAAAATTTTTCTAATTTTGATTTTATATATTTTTTCCTTTTTCATATTTTTAAAATTTTTATCTTCTATTCTTATGATTATGTCTTTTTCTTAGGAACACCCTCAAAACTATTTAGTAGACGTTACTTGAGTGAAAAGGGGCGATTCACTCGTCCGAATCAGTATGAAAGCATCTAGGCTAAAAAAATGTCCACAACCTCTAAAGCTGCCCACTACAAGAAAATAAAAAAAAGTGGCGGAATAATCGGTTTCTACTCCTAAAGTAGCGATTAATTAGCGACGATTTTTCTGTGGTAATAAAATTGGTCGCTGATATCATTTATCTACGGAATGTTTAATTCTATTGATAAATAATAACGAATTTAAATTGTCTCATTAAATTTAGTTACGGAATTAATATTTCGTCCGTAGGTTCAAATAAAATAGATCATCCAAGTAAGAATAAATTTTCTATTGATCTAATATAATATATATATATATATATATTATTTTTTTCCATTAACTTGATTAAAAATATTTATTCTTTACCTATTTTATTCTAGACTATTTACTTATGTATTTCTTATTTGCTCTTGACTATAAGTTGAGTGACAGCTAATCCTATAGCTAGAGATGAGACATCTATCCAAAAGTGAATTAATTAAATCAATATTTTTGAATCGATCGAACATTTTAATAAAAGTTAAATAAATTAAAATGATAAAATATTAATTAATTCGATTTATGATTGAATTGACTAAATTTTTTGATAATAATATATTTTTATTCGATTTTAATTTTTTCGAGTCGACAATTTTAAAGACATGTATATGTTTAGGGATGGTAATGAAACGGGGCAGAGATGAATTTTCCATCTCTATTTCTATCTCATCGTCTCGATTCCTGATTTTATCTAATCGAAAAATCTCCATCCTCGACCCTACGGGGATTAAATCCCTATACTCATCCCGATCCTCGTTTTAAATTGATTCTCTCGAGCAGATGTTTGGTCTGCCCAGGAAGATATGCTGCTCCTGATCATGATTCTATCCTGATCAAGAAGTTGAATAGGCCCCAAGTAAGTTGATTGGATTGAGTGGGAAGGTGAGTTCTCCCGATCGGGGACGAGGTAGGTACTTCATGGGAGGGAGTATATCCCTTACTAACCAAGATATTAGGTGGCGGTTCGTTATTAAGACCGTAGTTAATACTTTTAATAGTGTCGGCTGTGTATTAAATAGCAAAGGGGAAACGGTAGGTGCTTTGATGGTGTTATTTATTGCATAATTACAAAGATAACGAACAAATTGAATGCTAGAAGGACTAGAAAAATAGGAGAACCCAAGATAAAAAGGTAAGGAAGGACATAGGAAAATGTCTGAATTCTTTCATTCTTACTTATACTACTTTTCTGCTTTCTTTGATTCTAAATTGACTTGAGCGTCGGAGTGGGATCACCGGAACACTTTCCGGCACCCTACTAACGTTCATTGGAGTTTTCCTCAAGTCGTCTTCCTCACTCATTGAACGTGTCGCATCACTGGCAATCGTCATCTTCCTTGTTAGCTTTCGGATCATTTTGGCGCCGTCTGTGGGAAACAATATTCTACCAGAAGCTACTATTCGGATGGCAAACACTAGCAACCCGGTGACCATGGTTCTCACACGCGAAGAGTTGGATCAATTGATAGCATCGGCAGTGCATGGGGCTTTAGAGCAGCATCAAGCCCAGCAGGCTGCCTCTTTGTCTGTGGCAAAGAATCACGCCTCCCCTTCTCCACCAAAGGTGCGCCCGAAGGCGAGCCAAAAGCATCAGGACGTGGGGAATGCCTCCCAAAGAGTGTAATCATCTGCCTCAAGCTCGCCACCTTCGTCCGCTGGAAGGGTGGGGACAATTCCTACTCCGGCTCCGTTTTTACTATGGGTCCATGCCATTCATTCAAGCGATTGTTGATGATTCTATGCCTCATCGTTTTCACCCTCCATCAATTAGCGACTACAATGACACTTCAGATCCTGATGATCATTTGTGCAAATTTGAAAATGTCACTCTTCTTCATCAATATATGGATGGGGTCAAGTGTCGAGTATTTCTTAATAATCTCTTAGGAGCAGCGCAAAGTTGGTTCAAGAGGTTGCCGAATGCCTCTGTGAATTTCTTTGAAGAGTGTCAAATGGTTTTTTTGCATCACTTTGCAAGCAGTAGGAGATACCATAAGATAACCCTCAATTTGTTTGCACTAAAGCAGAACAGCAAGGAAGCATTGAAAGATTATATTCAGCGTTTCAACTGCGTGGCACAAGATGTACCCACAACCACCTCAAAGATCATAGTAAGCGCCTTTACGCAGGGCCTGCTAGAAGGAGAATCTTTTGGTCATTGATAAAGAAACCACTGACCAGTTTCAATGATCTGCTGGGCTGATCAGTCAAGTATGTGAATGTGGAAGAGGTCTAGTATGCGCAGAAGAAAGAATCTGGTACTCAGATTCATAACGTTGTTATTCCAAAGAGAAAAGCTCTTCCACCTGTTAGGATGTATATTAAAAACCTTGCTTTTGTATAAGACATCTATCTTTTGAAAGAGAATCATAAGATCACTGTTGCATATTTATATTAGTGTATGCATAATGTCTAATACTTTACACTGTAGATAACATGGTGTGTGGTGTCGCACAGAAGATCATGTTATCAGTGCCTTGTAAAGTATAAGTAGAGGCTCACAACCGAGATGAAATTGGATAAACCATCGGGATGGTTGTAGTGTAATTTGATGTTGGTTTATCTTGACCATAAAATTACATAATGCACTTTGAGTGTATTGAGCAGGACTGACATAGAGGTGATCCAATTTATACTGATTTTATAATTGGAGCAGACCTCAGTTTATTATGGAGTACATGCTTTGAATCCCGATATAATAACGGACACATGTAGTTAGTATTTATTTTTTTAATTTACCAATGGGCGAGATTTATTCTGTTAAATTGATAGGCTCGGTAAATTGGGAAATAATATTATTTACATGATGTGCTGTTGATTATAGACGGAAATCGTGTTCTGGTGAGTCGGGTTGATGATGCCCCCTTGATGAGCTCATAAGGTTTATCATGTTAAACCCTACAGGTAAACTTGAATCAACATGATGATAAGGATGAGTGATACTAATCAAGGAGTTAGATGTTAATTAATTAAAATTGTTAGTAATTTAAATTAATCAATGGGCATTCGATATCTTAAACACGGGGAGATTTATGCACTCATTATAGGTGGAGCCCATATGTAAATATGGGGGTTGGTGAGGTAGTTCAATGAAGAGCCTTTAGTGGAATGGTTCTTCATTAATGGATCGGGCCTTGATCCATTAGGTGGCCAAGACCCAATTCCTCCACATGGTCCCTATTGTAGCCCTATAAATACCCCATGGAGTCATGAAACCAGGGATTCCAATTCATCCAACCCCAAGCCTCTTCTCTCATCCTCTCTCCCTCCCTTCTCTCTCCTAGATCAACCGACGACAACAAGAAGAGAGGGATCTCTCCTTCTTTTCTTCTCATCCTCTTCTCCACCTCTTGGCCGGCAATCACAAGGACAAGAAGGAGTCTTCCTCTTCCTTTTGTGGTGCTCGACAATAAGAAGAAGAAGAGGAAGTGGCCCGGTTGTGGAGAAGAAGCCTCTTCTTCTTGGTGGAGTTGGCGCCGCAAGCAAGGGAGGAAGAAAGGGGATAGGCGGCTGGTTTTTGGTGAAGAAGAGACTTGTTTCTCTTTTTTTTCTTCTTCTTCTCCTTCCTCTCCGGTGCTTTCTTGTGGTCGGCGATCTTGGGAGGCCTTGTGTGACTGGCGGCGCAAGGAGGAGTGGAAGAGGGTGGCCGACGGCAACCCTAGTGGCTAGGGTTTGGTTGGCATGAAGAAGAAGGTGATATTGGAAGACCTTGGTGACTCTGGTTCTTAGTAGATCGTCGCCGACACAACGTCCAAGAGGGGAGGGTTATACAATAGAAGATCGCGAGGTAACGAGAGGTATAACCTTCTCTTACGACTCTTTGATTTCTATCATTTTATGTGGTTGTTTAATTATCATAGTTGATTAATTATTTGTTAATTAATTGTCATGGACCCCGATGATAAACACAAAAATCGGCGATCCGCTCGTTGTCTTTTTTGCGACTAATTGGTTTGGCGAGTTACAAGGCTTGAACATCAAGTTTGGCCAAGTTGTAGCTTGAATCAATTGGTACGACGACGAGACGGTTGTTTGGGAGATATGTCTTCATTCGGATTAAATTTTTAATCCATGGACATGGAGAGGTTTCCCATGGATGACCCGGTATTCGCTTAGGAAGTCTGCCAAGCTATCCAACAACTGGTATTAGAGCTGAGGTTTCCAGTTTTGTGTGTTTGGATTCGGTTACATTTTGCACTTTATCATGTATTTTATTTTTGTCGGATAATAGTAGGATGTGCATAGGCTAACTCTTTGGTTGCAGGCATGAGATTCCAACTATTATGACTTAAATAATGTGTGTATATGATTGGTTGTGCATGGTTGTAATTATTTGAATCCTCGGGGTTGACGAGGCTAAATTAGTATTTAATTTTTGTAATTAAATATGACACCTGTTTAGCCGTGCTTTTATTTACTTTCGATCTAGATTTTATGTACACTCCTTTGTGGAGTATATGATCGATGGATGTAAATAAATAGTTTTTCGTCTCGGCTCGGAGATCCCTTCAATGGTGGCTTGCGCATGGTGTAGGGAGGAGCGGACGAGGTGGCGACACGACTGAAGGCGCATTGGAGACTAAAGCCATGATAGTTGGAAAAATTTAGAATTTTTCTTTTTATTGTTTTAGTTTATGTGTTTGTCGTGCTTGCATGAAAATTCCTCAATATAAATAACTAAGTGGGAGAGGGACCCTAAGGGTCCCATGACTTCCATTACTAATTTGACAAGTGATACGAACAAGCCTGCGCGTTGGCTCTGAGTGCCTTCCTCCCCATCGGATGAGCTTGTTCTGCGGATCACTGGGTCAGACATGATTATAGAAAGTTATTGAAGAGTGTGTGATTTCCCCCATTGGACGACACATACTCCGAAATATTTTTCTTAGTATCATGTAATGGTAAACACTTAGATGCAAATAATAGTATCCTCCCTATCGGAGTCACTGCTATTATTGACCAACTATTAATTTTATTTGTCAAAAAGTTAGGTTGATAAGATAATAAAAATAATGGGTAAAACCTCCTCTCACAAATGTAGAATTCATATACGTCCACACTATCGTGGCATGCGAAATTCTCGGGGTTTGAGGTGTTGGTTGATTTCGAAATTTATTGTTTGAGGAATCAATATTTTTGAAATCTAAAGTTGTAATCATTGTGATTCTCAGGTTATTTTCAAGATGACTTTCAACCCACTAGCTACAATACTTAAGGAAAATAAACTTACGGGCCCTAACTACATAGATTGGAAACAAACCTGGACATTGTCCTAACTGCTAAGGAGTACAAATATGTACTCTTTGAGGAATGCCCTGAAATGCCTAGTGAGAATTATGGTGAAGAGGAGAGAGAACGTTATAAGAAGTGGGTCAAGACAGATGAGATGACGCGGTGTTACATTTTGGCTTCTATATCAAATGTATTGCAAAATCAGCATCAGGCCATGCTCACTGCTTATGACATGATGCTCAACCTCAAGGAACTCTTCGGACACCAGAATCGGGCCGCTAGGCAGGAAGCGATAAGGAACTTAATGACGACAACCATGACTGAGGGAACACCCGTGAGGGATCATGTTCTCAAAATGATGACACATCTCAATGAGATAGAAATCCTTGGAGCGGAGATAGATGGGGAAACTGTTAGATGTATACTAAAAGCCTTGCTTTTGGTTAGAGAACATCTATATTTTGAAAAGAGAATCGCAAGATCACACGTTGCATATTTATATTAGTATATGCACAAAATGTCTCATACTTTGCATTGTAGATAACATGGTGCGTGGTGAGGCACAGAAGATCATGTTATCAGTTCCTTGTAGAAGTATAAGAAAGAGGCTCACAATCGAGATGGAATTGAACAAACCATCGGGATGGTTGTAGTGTAATTAGGTGTGGTTTGTCTTGACCATAGAATTACACTAGTGCACTTTGTGTGCATTGAGTAGGACCAAAAGAGAGATCATCTGATTTTATACCGACTCGATAAATTGGATTAGATCTCGGTTTTATATTATGGAGTACGATCTCTAAATCCCGAAATAATAACGGGCACGTATATTTAATTATTATTTCTTTGATTTATCAATGGGCGAGATTTATTCTGCTAGATCGATAGGCCCGGTAAGTTGGGAAATAATATTATCTATATGGTGTGCCGTTGATTATTAAGGGAATCCGTGTTCTGGTGAGTCAGGATGACGATGCCCCCTTGATGAGATCAAAAGGATCGTCATGTTAAATCTTGCAAGTGGACTATAGTCCAACATGATGAAAAGGTTGAGTGGTACTAGTCAAGGATCAAGAGAATGATTAATTAAAATTGTCAGTAATTTAAATTAATGTTGAGCATTCGATATCTTAAACATGGAGAGATGGACGACTCATAATAGGTGGAGCCCATATGAAAATATGGGGGTTGGTGAGGAAGTTCAATGGGGATCCTTTAGTGCAATGGATCTCTATTAATGGATCGAATTTGAATCCATTAGCGGGCCAAGACCCAAGACTTCCTCATGGTCCCTACCATAGCCCTATATATACCCCATAGGAGTCATGAAACCAAGGCTAATTAATCCATAATTAATCAAGAGAATTAATCCAATTAATTCAAAACCCTAAACCTCTCTCTTCTCCTCCTCTCTTCTTCTCCTCTCTTCCATCTTGCTGCCAACATCCAATAGCTACAGGTGGAGCTCTCCTCTGCCAATTTTGGTGTGCAGCGAGAAGGGAGGAGGCGTGGTTTGCCGGCGCAAGGGAGAAGGGTGGCGCCGGCGGTGGAGGTGAGGAAAACCATTGGTTTTCTTCACTTTCTTTTTCCCTTTCCCTTCTTCTTTTCTCTTGATGCTCACTAGACAAGGAGAGGTGTCCTCTTCCTTTGTGGCGTGCGGAATCATAGTTGAAGAAGGGTGGCCGGCGGTGAAGTCAGGTTTCCTTTGTGGTGGTTGTAGCTGGCGCAAAGGAAGGTGGTGGAGTCGGCTTCTTCCTCTTGTGCATGCTGCCGTGGGATAGGAAGAGGAAGGAGTGGTTGGCTAGGGTGTATGTGAAGGAGAGGAGCACTTCTTCTCCACAAAGTCTTCTTCTTCCTTGAAGGGTGGCCGGCGGCAATGGAACCCTAATGAACCCTAATGGAACCCTAATTCTAGGGTTTTCTCTTTGGTTGGCGCAAAGAAAGGAAGAGAAAAGAAGAAGGATTAATTGTCAAGCCTTGGTGACTCTGCGTCTTGGTAGATCGTCGCCCACACGACGTCCAAGAGGGAGGGTCATACGGTAGAAGACTGCGAGGTAAAAGTCGAGGTATATCTCTTCTTTGGCTCCTTCGTTGTTCTTGTTATTTTTGCTTTGATTATTTTTATCATCGCATGTGTTTTGTTGATTATCATAGTTTAATTATTTGTTAATTAATATTGATAATTAATTATGTCATGGACCCCGATTATAAACAAAAAAACTGACGATCCATTCGTCATCTTTTCCGCGGTCGATTGATTCAGAAAGTTACAAGGCCTTACCATTGGTTTTGGCTATGTTGTGACTTGAATCAATTGACACGACGATGAGACGGTCGTTTGGGAGACGGGCCTCTATTCGGATTAAATTTTTAATTCATAGACATAGAGAGTGTTGGAAATCAGATGGTTAGCACTTAGCAAGGACAAAAACACAGCAAGCTTCCTCCTGAGCTCCACCCAGCGACGATCTCACGCAAGAACCCTTTCTCCGTGTCTTCTCGCTGTTGGACTCGAAGCCTCTTGTTCCTTCCTCCAAGTGCTCAAGTAGAGAACGGTTGCTTCTCAGATTTCAGTTGCTTGCACAAGATGGAACTTCAGAACACGCAAGCAAGTTGTGGAGAACTCAAAGGCGCAGCAAGAACTCAAGCCCCAAAGCTGTTCGCAAAAACCCCTGCTTCAACGAAGCCTTCTTCCGCCCTTTTGTTTCTCCACCAAGCATCAGGTGACACCATCCCTGCAGCCACCAGCTGCTCACCTGCCAACGCCAGCTACCACTGAGCTCTCCCTGGACTCCCTGAGCTTCCCTCAGCTAAGCTCCAGTCTGCAGCTCGGCCGTTGCAACCTGAGATGGAAAAACGGACAAACCTGCTCCAAGGAAAGGTCTCCATTGACTCTCCTTGAGTGTTTGAATCCTTCCCTGTCACCTGCAGCTTAATCAGAGTGTTAGCACAGCATATCAATCAAAAAATCAAGGATCAGTGAGTGAGCGCAGAGAACCAGATATGTTCAGAGCGACTGACAACGCAATTTGAATTAAAACGATCGGTCACCGGACCGATCCAGTGCTTGTAGGTCGGTCACCAGACCGATCCACTCCTTCGCTGGGATTCCCAGCTCTCGCGGCAATACACACCTGATCGGTTTGCTGACCGATCAGAGTGAAGCCTGATCGGTCCCCAGACCGATCAAGTCTAATGAACAGTGATCTCGGAAATCGAATCCTAAGTCCCTGATCGGTCATCGGACCGTTCAGGAGCTGATCCGTGGGGGAACTCACTCATTGTTCGCTCCCTGATCGGTCACCAGACCGATCAGGAGCAAGGCAGTGAGGAAGCTACCTGCTCCCTAATCGGTCACCAGACCGATCAGGAGCCATGCAACACGGCAACAACCTGCTCCCTGATCGGTCACCGGACCGATCAGACATCGCTGGATGGGTCACCAGACCGATCCACGAAGGAGCAGCGTGCCAATATCCCTGATCGGTCACCATACCGATCCATGCAAGCCCAAATGCACTCTAAGTCACGAGAACAAGCCTCCAGCCCTTCTCTGACTCGTGCCATGCCCAGCTTCACTCACTGGGACTTCAACCTAGCCTTCCAAGCTAGGACCTGGCTTCACTCACCATGGTTTCAGTCACCCGGCTTCACTCACCAGGACCCGGCTTCACTCACCGGGATTTCAACCTAGCTTCACTCACTAGGATTTCAATCACCTGGCTTCACTCACCAGGACCCGACTTCACTCACCGGGATTTCCATCACCTGGCTTCACTCACCAGGACCCGGCTTCACTCACCGGGATTTCCATCACCTGGCTTCACTCACCAGGACTCGGCTTCACTCACCGGGATTTCCATCACCTGGCTTCACTCACCAGGACCCGGCTTTACTCACCGGGATTTCATCCAACCTAGCCCTCCAGGCTAGGACCTGACCCTCTAAGCCAGGACTTTTTCACCTAACCCTCCAAGTTGGGACTTTTCACCTAACCCTCCAAGTTAGGACTTTTCACCTAGCCCTCTAAGCTAGGACTTTTCACCCAACCCTTCCGAATTAGGACTTTTCAACACCTAGCCCTCCAAGCTAGGATTTTCTAATCACTTCGTGCCTAATCCCCGATTAGGACTTAATCATAATCATAATCATCAACCTAAACTAAAATCGATGTCAACACCAAAACAACAATCAGGGTCAGACTGCATCAACAATCTCCCCCTTTTTGTTGTTTGACAATTCGATTTTAAGTTTAGGGATTCTCAATCAATTTTCTCAGATTTAGAATCATAGGGGAATCAGGATCCTTCCCCTACAACATGATCATCCTAAACTTAACCAACCACACTCTCCCCCTTTGTCGAACATCGAAAAGGGTCTAGAAGGGCTGTTAAGTTTAATCTTACTCCCCCTCAACCAAGGGTCTCTCCCCAATCCCATAATAATCAAAGGACAATTTTTGAATTGCATATGAGGGGCATATACCATAACTGTATCATGACAACAATGTACATGCATCATACGCCAAAAAGTGTGAATTTCACATGAAAACATATACAAAAGTATATCATGGTCAAACATGTATATGTTTCATATGACAAGTAAGGAATGCATCTGTATCCGACACATAATCCTAGTGGTCTCCATGACCAATCAGGTTCATTGATTACTTGATATAGAAATATTTTTTATTAGGGCAATTTTTGAATCATAGGGGAATCATAAGGGAAGGATGATCATGGTAGGTCTCTTCCTTCGGCATCCCTTGGAGGGATGAAACCTTCTTTGACCGAGAACCACATGCACATGTTAGTCTTCAAATAAAACTCGATTCTTGACTTCTAATATGAAAAATCAGTGCCGTCGAGGAATGGAGGTCGGTTTGTGCTCAATCCTTCTCTTCCAGCCATGTTACTGTAAGCTCTCGGATGTTAAGCCATGAACAGAGCCCCAAGCTCTGATACCACTTGTTGGAAATCGGATGGTTAGCACTTAGCAAGGACAAAAACACAGCAAGCTTCTTCCTGAGCTGAGACTGGAGCTTGACTGAGGGAAGCTCAGGGAGTCCTGGGAGAGCTCAGTGGTAGCTGGCGTTGGCAGGTGAGCAGCTGGTGGCTGCAGGGATGGTGTCACCTGATGCTTGGTGGAGAAACAAAAGGGCGGAAGAAGGCTTCGTTGAAGCAGAGGTTTTTGCGAACAACTTTGGGGCTTGAGTTCTTGCTGCGCCTTTGAGTTCTCCACAACTTGCTTGCGTGTTCTGAAGTTCCATCTTGTGCAAGCAACTGAAATCTGAGAAGCAACCGTTCTCTACTTGAGCACTTGGAGGAAGGAACAAGAGGCTTCGAGTCCAACAGCGAGAAGACACGGAGAAAGGGTTCTTGCGTGAGATCGTCGCTGGGTGGAGCTCAGGAGGAAGCTTGCTGTGTTTTTGTCCTTGCTAAGTGCTAACCATCCAATTTCCAACACTCTCTATGTCTATGAATTAAAAATTTAATCCGAATAGAGGCCCGTCTCCTAAACGACCGTCTCGTCGTCGTGTCAATTGATTCAAGTCACAACATAGCCAAAACCAAAGGTAAGGCCTTGTAACTTTCCGAATCAATCGACCGCGGAAAAGATGACGAATGGATCCTCGGTTTTTGTGTTTATAATCGGGGTCCATGACATAATTAATTATCAATATTAATTAACAAATAATTAAACTATGATAATCAACAAAACACATGCGATGATAAAAATAATCAAAGCAAAAATAACAAGAACAACGAAGGAGCCAAAGAAGAGATATACCTCGACTTTTACCTCGCAGTCTTCTACCGTATGACCCTCCCCTCTTGGATGTCATGTGGGCGACGATCTACCAAGACGCAGAGTCACCAAGGCTTGCCAATTAATCCTTCTTCTTTTCTCTTCCTTTCTTTGCGCCAACCAAAGAGAAAACCCTAGAATTAGGGTTCCATTGCCGCCGGCCACCCTTCAAGGAAGAAGAAGACTTTGTGGAGAAGAAGTGCTCCTCTCCTTCACATACACCCTAGCCAACCACTCCTTCCTCTTCCTATCCCACGGCAGCATGCACAAGAGGAAGAAGCCGATTCCACCACCTTCCTTTGCGCCAGCGACAACCACCACAAAGGAAACCTGACTTCACCGCCGGCCACCGTTATTCAACTATGATTCCGCACGCCACAAAGCAAGAGGACACCTCTCCTTGTCTAGCGAGCATCAAGAGCAAAGAAGAAGGGAAAGGGAAGAAGAGAAGTGAAGAAAACCAATGGTTTTCCTCACCTCCACCGCCGGCGCCACCCTTCCTCTTCCTTCGGCATCCCTTGGAGGGATGAAACCTTCTTTGACCGAGAACCACATGCACATGTTGGTCTTCAAATAAAACTCCATTCTTGACTTCCAATATGAAAAATCAGTGCCGTCGAGGAATGGAGGTCGGTTTGTGCTCAATCCTTCTCTTCCAGCCATCTTGCTGTAAGCTCTCGGATGTTAAGCCGTGAACAGAGGCCCAAGCTCTGATACCTGACAGTCCCGAATCTACTAGATTAAATTGTCACGAAAGTTGGGACTATCAGATTTAAATGTGAATGGATAACTGGAAACCCTTTTACAATCAAAAGTATGAAAATGTAATATAGGGGCCACAGGTCGTATTTTTCTCGGGGCTAGTTGTCGTGCTTGATTCAAACTTGTAGATATGTGTCGTTTTTGTGTTTTTGGGTTTCAAACAAGTAATTGGATTTTGGTTTGTAATTGAAAATGAAATTGCAATGAAAAAATAGAAACCTTGATTTAATAAACTTGAGCAAGAAAATTGGCACCAAAAAGCTCAACTAGTGAAAACCTAAATAAGCACTTACAAAGAATTTTTCATGGAAAATTGTTTTCTGATTTTAACATAAGGCAAAATGCTATGCAATGAAGTAAAGGCAATGATGAAGTTTTCGGAATTAATCAAACTTAACACAATTATTAGCATGCAACATGTAGAACTCAACCAAGCAATGGGTCTCAACTATCTAAAGTGCTTTTGGAAGCCAATCAAATACCACCAAAATTCAGATATGAGCAAGTGCGAGCTTATCGAATTCCAGCACAACCATATGCCACAAAAGTAAGCTAAATTCGGATGCAATTGGCTCCAAGGCAGTTGGCACACAAGAGAAAACTTTTGTGCCAAAAACTATCTCCGAATTCCGAAATGAGTGAATCTTTCAACTCACTTTTTAAAACTGATTTATTCAATTGAGAAACAAAGCTATTATTGCAGAAATAAGCAAGATTCTGTAAAGGAATCGGAACTGAGATTAGAACTAGCAAAGCAAAGAAATCAGAACTCAAATGCTGAAATTCAGATTGCAGAAATTAAGGTTTAGCTACAGATTTTCCTGTTTTCACAATAGATTAAGGACTGAACTAGCTAACATAACTTGAATACGAGTATCTAATCTAGAAACAAGGAAGTTAAACTAACAATTACTTGACTAAACTAGTGAAAAGAAATTAAAACTCCTAATATGCAGGAACCTAGCTTGGCACGCAACAAAGATCTTGGCACGCAACCAAGGATTCGAATTGCAGAAAGTAAGCATGAAACAAACTGAAATGAAGTGTAACTACTCACTAACAAGTACCTTAACTAATTAGACTGAAGAATTAAATCAAATTCAGCAGAAACACATCTCAAATCTACTTAACCGATCTGAAAATTCAGAAACTGCTGATACGCAGTTGCAGAAAACAGGGCAGACCTGATACGCAGCAATCTAATCGAAATTTAACTGGAATTGAACTCAATCTGTCACTGAATAAGTTCCTAAATTACTCTACTTGCGGAATTAAGCTAAATTATGGCTAACAACTCAGAAATCGTAAATTACAGTAGCTGAACAAGAACTTCAGAATAAACAGTGCGAAAAATGGAAATTACAGCTATACTGAAATTAAACTAAGGAAAACTACTCCTCGATCCCTTCGAGAGTTCAGATGCTCCTTGGTTGTCAAGCAAGGGAGAGCCTCGGACCCGCAAGCTCAGCAAATCATGGGGAAAACCTCATCAGCGATTGAATACAGTCCGAACTGCCCATTTCTGAATTTTCCATACGAATTCTTCATTGCAGCTGTGTCTGCGTGAATTGGTGAGTGGATGATGATCAAAGCTACTCAGGGAACCCCTCTGGGTAGCTCAGGTGGAAGGAATTAGAGCACAGCCGATCCGAAGATGTAAATTGGACAGAGCTGTAGAAACCTCTCACAAACTCTGTTCTTGGGCAATTTCGATCCGGAAACAAGACTGATGGCCTCCCCAATGACCTAGCACGTGAATTCAGTAAGATAATCGAGTGGTCGCGCCCACGGATTGAAGAAAACGCAAAGAAAAGTGAAGAACTCGATGAACTGGGGAAGACGGCGAAGACGCAACGACTGCTGAAGGTAGGAAATTTTTGATTAAATACTTAAGCATGGACGGTCCAGATTGATCCACTTAAATCCAACGGCTGATCTTGCTCTGATTTGAGCCAAACTTTTATGATGATGATCTGGGGTCAGGATCTGCCTTGTGGTAGCTCGGATCCTCCAGATATGCAATGGATGGTCCAGATCAACTCTATCTGTGATTGGACGCTCTAGAGCCCTGCAAGCTTGATCCAACGGTTGATTGAGCTCTGATTGTGATGAAACCTTCAGATCTTGATCAGGGTGCTTGATCAACCCTAGCCCTAGCTCGGATGGCTTCAGATCATCCCGGATGGCTCAGATCTAGCCGCTTTCGAATCGAACGACCCAGATTTAATCGTAATCTTGATAATCTGATCCGGGTCACTTCCGACTCGAGTTTCACCCAATATGCCCTAGATCCTTGAACCTTGATGCCTACAAAAATAGATCAAGAATTTAGTGGCCAAAATAATCCAAAAATTTGCATATTTGCAATTAAGTCCAAAATAAAGGTAAGTTCTAAAACCTAGGGCAATTTCACAATTTTGACAATAAAAACATAGATCAAACATGGATTTTAGCAGCTCAAATAATCAATAAAATAGTATTTATCAATACCACTTGTTGGAAATCGGATGGTTAGCACTTAGCAAGGACAAAAACACAACAAGCTTCCTCCTGAGCTCCACCCAGCGACGATCTCACGCAAGAACCCTTTCTCTGTGTCTTCTCGCTGTTGGACTCGAAGCCTCTTGTTCCTTCCTCCAAGTGCTCAAGTAGAGAACGGTTGCTTCTCAGATTTCAGTTGCTTGCACAAGATGGAACTTCAGAACACGTAAGAAAGTTGTGGAGAACTCAAAGGCGCAGCAAGAACTCAAGCCCCAAAGCTGTTCACAAAAACCTTTGCTTCAACGAAGCCTTCTTCCGCCCTTTTGTTTCTCCACCAAGCATCAGGTGACACCATCCCTACAGCCACCAGCTTCTCACCTGCCAACGCCAGCTACCACTGAGCTCTCCCTGGACTCCCTGAGCTTCCCTCAGCCAAGCTCCAGTCTCAGCTCCAGTCTGCAGCTCGGCCGTTGCAACCTGAGATGGAAAAACGGACAAACCTGCTCCAAGGAAAGGTCTCCATTGACTCTCCTTGAGTGTTTGAATCCTTCCCTATCACCTGCAGCTTAATCAGAGTGTTAGCACAGCATATCAATCAGAAAATCAAGGATCAGTGAGTGAGCGCAGAGAATCAGATATGTTCAGAGCGTCTGACTATGCAATTTGAATTAAAGTGATCGGTCACTGGACCGATCTAGTGCTTGTAGGTCGGTCACCAAACCGATCCACTCCTTCGCTGGGATTCCCAGCTCTCGCGGCAATACACGCCTGATCGGTCTGCTGACCGATCAGAGTGAAGCCTAATCAGTCCCCAGACCGATCAGAGTGAAGCCTGATCGGTCACCCAGACCGATCAGGTCTAATGAACAGTGATCTCGGAAATCAAATCCTAAGTCCCTGATCGGTCATTGGACCGTTCAGGAGCTGATTTGTGGGAGAACTCACTCACTGTTCGCTCCCTGATCGGTCACCAGACCAATCAGGAGTAAGGCAGTGAGGAAGCTGCCTGCTCCCTAATCGGTCACTAGACCGATCAGGAGCCAAGTAACACGGCAACAACCTGCTCCCTGATCGGTCACCGGACCGATCAGATATCGCTAGATCAGTCACCAGACCGATCCATGAAGGAACAGCGTGCCAATATCCCTGATCGGTCACCAGACCGATCCAGGCAAGCCCAAATGCACTCTAAGTCACGAGATCAAGCCTCCATCCCTTCTCTGACTCGTGCCATGCCCAGCTTCACTCACTAGGACTTCAACCTAGCCTTCCAAGCTAGGACCTGGCTTCACTCACCAGGGTTTCTGTATCAAGTAATCAACGAACCTGATTGGTCATGGAGACCACTCAGGATTATGTGTCGGATACAGATGCATTCCTTACTTGTCATATGAAACATATACATGTTTGACCATGATATACTTCTGTATATGTTTTCATGTGAAATTCACACTTTTTGGCGTATGATGCATATACATTGTTGCCATGATACAGTTATGGTATATGCCCCTCATATGCAATTCAAAAATTATCCTTTGATTATTGTGGGTTTGGGGAGAGACCCTTGGTTGAGGGGGAGTATGATTAAACTTAACAGCCCCTCTAGACCCTTTTCGGTGTTCGACAAAGGGGGAGAGTGTGGTTGGTTAAGTTTAGGATGATCATGTTGTAGGGGAAGGATATTGAAGCAAATGCTAAAGCTGTGGTTACCCTGCAATGCGGAATGTCCAAGGACCAGTTAATCAAGGTTGGCCCCTTCACCTCTGCCAAAGACCTATGGAACAAACTCCTTGAGCTCCATGAAGGAACTCAAGACACCCGGACAGCCAAGAAGGATCTCCTTCACAGCCAACTCCAGAACTTGACAATGGGGGAAAATGAAACTGTAAGTACGCTTCATTGTCGATTCAAAGAAGTATTGAATGGTCTCCACTCCATTGATGAAAAGGTAGAAAACCGAGATTTAGTGAGGTATGTTCTCAAAGCTTTTCCTAGGAACGCCTTGTGGTCATCCATGGTGGATGCTTACAAGGTGTCCAAGGATTTATCTTGTGTTAAGTTAGAAGATCTATTTTGTGAAATGGAACTACATGAGATCTCTAACAAAAGTTCAAAAGAGAAAGGTATTGCCTTAGTGGCAGGTGACAACAAGAAGAAGAAGAAGGAGAAGGAAGTCTCTTCATCCTCATCCTCATCCTCATCCGAGTCCGATTCCGAGGAGGATGGCATCGGGTCTTCTTCCTCTGAGATGACCAATTTTGTGAGAAGAATGATGAGGAAGAGCCGGCACTTCAAGGGTAAAGGTAACTCGAGTGGAATTACAATTGATAAGTCTAATGTTACTTGTTATGAGTGTAGCAAGAAAGGACATTACAATGATGAATGTCCAAAGTTAAAGAAGAAGAAGGGTAAATCAAAGAAGAAAAAGAAGGCCTTGAGGGTCACATGGGATGAACCGTCCTCTAGTTCATCCGAAGAAGAGAAGGAGGAGAAGTACACTCATCACCGTGCCCTCATGGCCATAGAGGATTCAAATGAAGAGGAGAGTGAAGACGAATCAAGCTCCTCAACCGCGCCTTCATCATCTTTGGATGATGAAGAGTTAATCTCTCCCGAGCTAGATAAGTGCTATAGAACCATTGCATGTCTAGCTAGGTTGCTTAAAAAATCCAAGAACAAAGTTAAATTGTTGAAATTGGAAGTAGAAGAATTGAAATCCTCTAGGGTGGAGGATGTTAATGATTTTCATGATGACTCGCATGTTAAGACCCTTGAGAATGACAATAAGGACTTAAAGAGTGAAATTGAAAATCTCAAGAATATTCTTGAGAAGTTTTCAACTAGCTCTAAAACATTAGACATGGTACTAAATTCCCAACGGGCGATTTACAACAAGGCCGGTATAACTTACCGACCTAAAGAATCAACCTTTGTATCATTAATGTCAAGAACCCAATCTAGAGCACAAAATAATTCTAGGGTTCAAAAGGTTAAGAAGAAAATGACTAAGGCATGGGTGCCAAAGTCTTTCATTGTAGATGCCTTAGGTCCCAAAATTTGGGTACCTAAAACTTCCATATATCGAATTGTATAAGCATTATTTGAGGGGGAGCATCTATCAACATAGGATGTTGATAAGTGGTGCTCCAAACCCAAGGCTAAGGTTACACTAGTTTCAAAATGAGTCAACAAGCCTTGGAAATTGTCTTTATACATTGCATGAAGGGTTTAGATTCACACATAATTTGATCTTATCATGAATTGCTCAGATTAATTGGTTTTCTTGTAGCAATTTATGTTTTACTGCAATTTGTGTTTTATGAAATCTCATTTGGGCAATAAGGAAACTTTTCATGCAATGAATGATGGTATATCTATGCTTCAAAATAAATCTACAAGTTTTGAAAAAATTATATATTGTGCATGAATGGTTTAGGTTGACACATGAATTGTTTCTACCATGGATTGCTTAAGATGATCTGTTTTATTATTGAATTTTATGGTTCAAGCTTAAGAGGTTGTGTTTGGTGAACATATGCCATGATTTTCTTGTATGTATTATACAACATGATTGCATGCATACTTGCTTTGGAAGCCTAATACAAACTTGATTTTAAATTGATTGGAACCATGACCTTAATACACACTTGGAAGTATGACTTTTCAATCTAATCCATGAGTTTTAGCTTCAATATGCCATGATTAGGATTGAACTCCATAGTTCACTGTAAATCTAGAAGTTAGCCAAAATACTTGCAATAACTTATGATACATCTTAGGTATAAGTGTTCTTATGTTTGAGATGAACCTAGTTGAGTATGGCATGACTTCAATGTATGTGTTATTAATGTTAATCTATGACATGCCAAGTTTGTTTAAGAACAAGATCAACACATAATTTGAACTGATCACTCATAAGGTGTTGATAGATAAAAACATGAGCTTAAGGTTTAGGCTTAGGTTTTGCTTAAGGTATTTTGTTTGATGAACATGATTAAGTATGCCATGATTTTATTGTATGAATGCATGCTTTTGAAATGTTTTTAAAACTGGTTCAATGAGATAAAAGCATGTCGGACAAAATACAACCTTATGAATTGTATTGATACAATCATGTGTTAGAAAGCTTGATCATATTTTGGTACTAATTTGATACAAGCATGTTCTTAAAAGTTTGATCATATTTTTGTTTGTGTCATGAAATCTGATCATGTTTTGGAAATTTGATATTAGTATCATACTTTGATAATTGTTTGAAGAAATGTATTTTGATTAAGGGAACCCTTAGGATCAAATAAATTAAAACTACTTGATTTAGGGTTTGGGAATAGTAAGAGTTGAAACGAACTTGTTTCTGAAACTGATTAGTTTCAGAAAACATTCTGTATCAGACCTGATCGGTCCACCGACCGATCATGACTCACCCTGATCGGTCCGGTGACCGATCAGGAAACATACTGATCGGTCCGGTGACCGATCAGATCAACACTGATCAAAGGTATAAGACTACTCCTCAGTCCGATCCCATTTCGTCAAGTTGTATCAGATTACTTGATCATTTTGATACACACAAATCTGATACAAACCAAGTACAATTGAAACATACTTGCTCCTCCATTGGTACAAACCTGGTACTAAGTGAGTACAAGTTTGTTCAAGTGTTCGAAGAAGGATAGGAATTTTTAAGACCCTTGATTATCATAAATTTTTCTGAAACATCAAGTATTAAAATGTTGATTTGATACAAACCTATGTTGGAATGTTCAAATTCATAAGAAAAGGGTTTGTTGAGTCATGACTCTTGCTCTTAATGTCGTGTTTCAGGAATTTTTCTGAAACATTGAATATCAATAGAGTCTACACCCCTATTGTGGAATGCAAATTGTTAATGCAGTCTGATTAGGAATGTATCAGAGTTTCAGGAATTTTCCTGAAATTTGATCGCTCCCCAGACTAATAAGAAATATTTCTGTATCAAGTAATCAACGAACCTGATTGGTCACGGAGACCACTCAGGATTATGTGTTGGATACAGATGCATTCCTTACTTGTCATATGAAACATATACATGTTTGACCATGATATACTTCTATATATGTTTTCATGTGAAATTCACACTTTTTGGCATATGATGCATATACATTGTTGCCATGATACAGTTATGGTATATGCCCCTCATATACAATTCAAAAATTGTCCTTTAATTATTGTGGGTTTGGGGAGAGACCCTTGGTTGAGGGGGAGTATGATTAAATTTAACAGCCCCTCTAGACCCTTTTCGGTGTTCGACAAAGGGGGAGAGTGTGGTTGGTTAAGTTTAGGATGATCATGTTGTAGGGGAAGGATCCTGATCCGTGGGGGAACTCACTCACTATTTGCTCCCTGATCGGTCACCAGACCGATCAGGAGCAAGGCAGTGAGGAAGTTGCCTGCTCCCTGATCGGTCACCAGACCGATCAGGAGCCAAGCAACATGGCAACAACCTGCTTCCTGATCGGTCACCGGACCGATCAGACATCGCTGGATCGGTCACCAGACCGATCCACGAAGGAGCAGCGTGCCAATATCCCTGATCGGTCACCTGACCGATCCAGGCAAGCCCAAATGCACTCTAAGTCACGAGAACAAGCCTCCAGCCCTTCTCTGACTCGTGCCATGCCCAGCTTCACTCATTGGGACTTCAACCTAGCCTTCCAAGCTAGGACTTGGCTTCACTTACCAGGGTTTCGGTCACCCGGCTTCACTCACCGGGACCCGGCTTCACTCACTGGGATTTCAACCTAGCTTCACTCACTAGGATTTCAATCACCTGGCTTCACTCACCAGGACCCGGCTTCACTCACCGGGATTTCCATCACCTGGCTTCACTCACCAGGACCCGGCTTCACTCACCGGGATTTCCATCACCTGGCTTCACTCACCAGGACCCGGCTTCACTCACCGGGATTTCATCCAACCTAGCCCTCCAGGCTAGGACCTGACCCTCTAAGCCAGGACTTTTTCATCTAACCCTCCAAGTTGGGACTTTTCACCTAACCCTCCAAGTTAGGACTTTTCACCTAGCCCTCCAAGCTAGGACTTTTCACCCAACCCTTCTGAATTAGGACTTTTCAACACCTATCCCTCCAAGCTAGGATTTTCCAATCACTCCGTGCCTAATCCCCGATTAGGACTTAATCATAATCATAATCATCAACCTAAACTAAAATCGATGTCAACACCAAAACAACAATCAGGGTCAGACTGCATCAACAGAGAGGTCTCTCATGTTCGACCCCGTGGTTGCTTAGGAAACCCGCCGAGCTATAACCATCAGAAACCCAGGTCGATATCATTCTCCAGTCTCTGCCTAGGAGTTTTGAGCAGTTTCACCTGAACTACAATATGAACAAGCGTACATATATGTTGGGGGGAACTTCTGGCAGAATTCCAGGTGGCAGAGGGGCTTTTTTGTTAGAGTTCTCATGCCTTGGTTACTCAGAGAGTTTCTACTTTTGTGCTGAAAGGTAAGAAGAAAAAGAAACAAAGTGGGGCCAAGAAGGCGTCAGGATCTCAGGCACCTCGGACTGGTGTGAAGAAGCCGAAAGGGAAGTACTTCACCTGCAAGCAGACTGGACAATGGAAGGCGGACTGTCCCCATCGTCTAGAAAAAGGTATATCTTTTTGTTTAGTTGTTGAAACATGCTTAGCAGTGTTATCTATCGGTACCTGGTGTGTAGATACGGGAGCCACTGATCATGTCTGTAATTCCTTGCAGGGGTTCCAGGAAACTTGACGACTAGCTGATGGAGATATTACCGTCTACATGGGTAATGCTACGGAGGTGGCGGCTATTGCAGTGGGAGATGTTTATTTGTCTTTTGAGATGAATAAAGTTTTGGTTTTAAGAAATTACCTTTATGTACCTAGTTTTAGAAAGAACCTTGTTTCGATTTCTAAAATAATAAATGATGGATATTCTATTGCTTTTAATGACCGTGTTGTTATAAAAAGGAATAGAGAGATTATCTGTTCAGGTAAATTAGTTGGCAATTTGTATACTTTAGAACCAAAATCTCCCACGATGCAAATAGAAGTTAATAGCTCATCATCTAACCAAAATAAGAGAAAGGTGTTAGTAGGAGCCCTAGAGCCAATCATATGATAATTGACTAGGGACTGTTTGTATCATATTCTATCATTAATAAAGACATATTTGATTATTATACTTACTTTATAGTTGTGCCAAATAACTAAGTATAATAATGTCCTTGAGTAGTAGGTTCTTATCTACATTATATCGATTGGTTGAATCGATAGTGAGATAATATAAAGAACACTACACCAAAACCATTCCTAGTCAAGCATTAATATTCAAGGACAATATTAATGCATGGAAACTAGCATGTAGGTCAATTGATGACTTGAGCTCACAAGTCATAGATATGTGATATCGAGTTGACACATGGGTATACATTAGAGAATGTGTACTGAATTGACCCGTCATGAGAAAATTTCATAGATTGTCATATGAGTGTCATAAACTTTCTCATGTGACTATTAGTATGAATAGTCCTTAGACCTGAAGTCACTACGGTTCCCCACATAAGGAGTTATGTACTTTGGTACCGTCAAACGTCACCCGTAACAGGGTGGACTATAAAAGCGATCACGGGGTATATAATAAATTATGCAGAGGGATGTGAGTGATGTAGATGAGATTTATCCCTCCCATATGACGGGAGTGATATCTGTTGGATCGGTGTAAATCGATAGAGGGGGGGGGGTGAATATCGATCTAAAATTTTCGGAAAATTTAAGAGAAATACGCAGCGGAAATAGCAAAGCAAAGTCGCTAACACGATTTGTTTTAATTGGTTCGGAGTCGCGGTTGGCTCCTACTCCAAGGTCCACGGTCCTTGACCATTTACGTTGGGCAATTCTATATTCGTAGAAATGATTACAGTTTCGAGTACAGATATAGAATCGAAAAAATAGTTACAACACTTAAGAAAATTAACGGTTTTACCGACGACCGAAGTGGATGGAATTTCAGAGCAGCGGGTCGTCGTCGGCGCTTGAATCGCGAATGCAGAGCGTGCCGGGGCGTAGCGCTTGAGCGAAAGTGTTGAAAGCAAAATTTGCAAGTTGTGTAGAAGCCTTGGGGGTCAACCCCTTTTTATAGTCATCTCCTGGGCGCCTGTGTTGAAGGGGGCGCCTACACGTGGCCTCTCCTGCGTGAACTCTAATCCGTAGGCTCGGTCAACACTTATCCCCTTCTTTGAGGCGCCTGAGCTGACTGGGGCGCCTGTGTTAACACAGGCGCCTAGCTTGACTTGGTCCAAAGGCTTTCGTGGCAGTTTGCTTCGATGGTCTTGGTTTGGCCTTGCACTGGGGCGCCTGTATCCTTACAGGCGCCTAGCCCAGTGAGGCGCCTCCTTCCAATGAGGCGCCTGAGCTGTAAAAACATAGTCCCTTCGTTTCCTGCTCCCAGAGTTAGTTCCAAAACACAAGAAGCAAATATATATGATATGTTAGACATTATTTACAGCCTAAGCTGTCTTGGTTCTGACTTTGGGTCTCCCAAATGGAACCCTAGGTCGAATCGACGCCTAATGTTCTCTCCTACGGGGAACATGTCCTCACCTACTCCTCACGGGAGAATTTACCTTTTTGCCAACCGGCTCCTCCGGTTGGACTTTTGCCCAGCTTCACTCACCAGGTCTTCGGTGCCCAGTCCTCGACCAGGTCTTAGTGCCCAGCTTCACTCACAAGGTCTTCGGTGCCCAGTCCTCGACCAAGTCTTAGTGCCCAACTTTACGTCAGGACTTAGTTGCCCAGCCCGCGACCAAGACTTAGTGCCCAATTCAAAGAACCAGGACTTAGTGCCTAGTGTACCTAGGACTTTCCTGCACACTTAGTAACTTTGTTAGATCACAACCAAATCTTAACTTCTGAACCCTTTGCCATTATCAAAATATAGGTTCGACTTTGGTGCTTCCGGCACCAACAATCTCCCCCTTTTTGATTTATGGCAACACGGTTCAAAAAGTTAAGTTAAAAATATATTATAGCAATCTAACCATACTAACAATAGGATTTTAACTCCCCTTGAATTTCACATTCTCCCCCTGAAATTTTCAATATCATGTGGGTTTTGTAAACTTTTTAGGTGCTAAGTGTTTTTCAAGATTTAGCAAAAGCTTTAAGTTTTTTGACTAAGTGTTTTTCAAAAATAAAGCAATTGTACTTGAGAACATTTAGGCAATTTTTGAAAATGTTTTGTAAGCCTAATTTTTGTTTCATTATTTTGAAAATCTACTTAGGCAAAACAAATTTTGAAAACTGATTTTCCTTGCATAGTTAATTTTGAGATCTTAAAAAAAATTTCCCAACTTAGAAAAATTTGCTTAAAAACATTTTCACAAAATGAATTGGTTTAGTAAGAAAAATTTACTTAGCACATTTGCCAACAAGTTTTTTTGAAAAATAATTTAGCTCAGGCAGATTTGTTTACTAAGAAAAACTTCTAAGAAATATTTTTTAAAATACACTTAGAAATTTTGAAGTCTTTTCGAAGTATTTTAAGAGTACTTAGAAAAAGTTTGAAGCACTTGAAAAATACTTAGAAATTTAAAACCTTTTTAAGTACTTTAAAAAACTTTTACGAATAAATTTGAAATACTCAAAACAGTTTAAAAACATTTAAAAACTGAGAAGTACTTAAAAACTGAGCACTTAGAATTTTCTACTTTGCTTTTTGAAAAAGAGATAGAAAATTTTGAATTTTCCCTCTTTCTTGTGTTTCTCTCCCCCTTTGCATATATATAAAAAAATTGATACTAATTACAACAAGTAAATTAGAGCTAGTAAGACATTGAAATTCTGTATTGAACCAAATCTAATGATTGAAAAAAAACTGGACCAAACCAAATTAAACCGATCTTATTCGACTCCTGTCTAACCCTGTTAGCTACTTACTAACTATCATAAACAGTAGCTTTCGCTAAGGTTAGCCAAGTTAAGTGTTCCGATCAAGTTAGATTTTCTAAGCTTGACACTTAACCTAATTGCTGTTCAACTTGTATTTATTGCCCCAATTACTGTAGATGCACTGACTTAAAGCATCTTGAATCAAGGCATAGACCTAAGCATCTCAACCCAGTCTAGGTTATCAATCAAAAGTACCCTAAGGTGCTTGTGAGATGCTGGCTTCTAGATCTATAGGTGCATGCAGTTTTAGAGTTAGGGCCTAAGCTAAGTCCATTTGCGAAAAAATCCTAGTTTTGAAGAGGGTAGTTTTTGAAATAAAACTAAGTCAGAAAATCATTTTAAATTTCAAAAACTTGATAAATGAAATGATAAATTTGCTAATTTTCAAAAAATTAAGAAAATAGGAAAGTTTTTAGAAAACAATATAGATCAGTCCTATTCTACTAAGCACAACCCTAACTGCCTTCTTAGTGAGCTAAACTCAGACTCAGGTAAGGGTTTGGTAAAGATATCAGCTAAGTTGGATTTTGAGTCCACATGTTTGAGTACTATTTCACCCCTGGCTACATGATCCCTTACAAAATGATGTTTAACTTCTATATGTTTTGTTCGGGAATGTTGAATTGGGTTTTTAGTCAAGTTGATTGAACTAATGTTATCAATATAGACTTGGGTTTGGGTGTAGTCAAGCTGGAAGTCCTTAAGAGTGTGCATCATCCACAAAAGTTGTGCTACACATTCTCCTAGGGCAACATATTCTGCTTCTGTTGTGGACAGTGCTACGCAATGTTGCTTTCTACTACACCAGCTGACTAGGCTATGTCCTAATAGTTGGCAACTTCCACTTGTACTTTTTCTATCTAATTTGCACCCAGCATAGTCAGAGTCAGAATATCCTGACAATTCAAAAGTGGAAGTCCTAGGATACCAAATCCCTACATTTAGGGTACCCTTAATGTACCTAAGTACTCTTTTTAGGGCTGCTAAGTGGGATTCCTTAGCACAAGTTTGGTACCTAGCACACATTCCTACAGAAAATAGGATATCAGGTCTGCTAGCTGTCAAGTAAAGTAGGCTACCAATCATACTTTGGTATAGCTTAAGATCAACAGGCTTACCTTCAGGGTCATTATCTATTTTGACATTTGTAGCCATAGGGGTACTTAAGCTTTTGGAGTTATCCATTTTAAATTTCTTTATTAACTCTTTAGCATACTTAGATTGGTGAACATAATTACCATCTCTAGTCTGTTTAATTTGCAATCCTAAGAAAAAGTTGAGCTCACCTACCAAGCTCATTTCGAACTCACTTTCCATTATTTTTACAAATTCTTTTAGAAAGTTAGAGTTGGTGGATCCAAAAATTATATCATCGACATAAATTTGGGCAATAAAAATATCATTTTCTAAGGTTTTAACAAAAAGGGTGGAGTCAATTTGACCTTGGTTAAACTCCTTAGAAATTAGATAAGTTGATAAGCGTTCATACCATGCCCTAGGTGCTTGTTTCAACCCATAAAGTGCTTTTCTAAGTTTAAAGACATACTCAGGTTTTTCTAGGTCCTCAAATCCTGGGGGTTGTCCTACATAAACTTCTTCTTTGATAAACCCATTTAAAAAGGCAGACTTAACATCCATTTGGTATAGCTTGAACCCTCTATGGGCTGCAAAGGCTAACAACATTCTAATTGACTCAAGTCTGGCTACTGGGGCATAGGTTTCATCATAGTCTAACCCTTCGACCTGACTAAACCCTTTAGCTACTAAGCGGGCTTTATTTCTAACTATTTCCCCTTGATCATTTAATTTGTTTCTGAACACCCACTTAGTATCTATAACAGATTTACCCTCAGGTTTAGGTACTAGTTCCCAGACTTGGTTTCTTTCAAATTGGGCTAACTCCTCTTGCATAGCTATGATCCAATCAGGGTCAGGTAGGGCTTCCTCTATAGTCTTAGGTTCAAATTTTGTAATTAATGCGATCTGACTAAGATTTCTATAGGAAGATCTAGTTCTGACTCCAAAGGTTGGATCACCGATAATTTGATCAGAAGGGTGACTGAGTCTAGATTTCTTGGTTCTTCTAGTACTAGGTTCAGCCTCAGGTCCAGCTGGACGGTTCGGTTCAGTGTTTGGTTCATCTACTTGGGTCGGTTCAGTTATTGGTTCAGTTAAGACCTCAGTAGTTGGTTCAAGAGTTAGTTCATTTAGAGGTTCAATCAGTGGTTCAATTGTTGGTTCACTGTCTTCCTGATCAATAATTGATTAGTTTAAGTTTTGATTATCAATTTTTTGTTCAATTTCCTCATCAAAAATTAAGTTAGTAGTTTCTTCAATTTTGTGAGTTTGTTTATTGTAAACCCTATATGCCCTACTAATTGTTGAATATCCTAAGAAGATCCCTGGGGTTGACTTGGATTGAAACATACCTAGGTAGTCCTTAGTGTTCAAGATATGGACTTTGCACCCAAAGACTCTTAGGTAGTGTAGGTTAGGCAGTCTATGATAATATAGTTCATAAGGTGTTTTATTATGCCTTTTGTTAATTAGAACCCTGTTTTGGATGTAGCATGTCGTACTTACCGCTTCTGCCCAAAATTGATTAGCTAAGTTAAATTCATTTAACATGGTTCTAGCGGCTTCCTGAAGGGTTCTATTTTTCCTTTCCACTATCCCATTTTGTTGGGGGGTTCTAGGACAGGAAAACTCATGATATACCCATTTATTTTGCAAAATTCTTCAAACCTTTGATTTTCAAATTCTCCCCCGTGATCACTTCTAAGTCTTTTGATTTTAGTATCATTTTGGTTTTCAATCATTTTACATAGGTCAATAAATAAGTTCAAAGTTTCATCTTTGGTTTTTAGGAACCTAACCAGGTAAACCTAGAGTAATCATCGATAATTACTAAGCAGTACCGATTCCCGCTTAGTGACTTGGCTCCATGTGAATCAAATAGGTCAAGGTGCAGGAGCTCAAGTGTGGTTTGGGTTAAGTCTGATTGAATTGATTTGTGAGTAGACTTAGTTTGTTTGCCTTGGTTACATGAGTTACAGATTGTGTTTTCAAAATTCTTAATTTTTGGTACACCTTTAATTAAACCAAGTTGGGTAATTTTAGAAATTAGTTTAACATGAGTGTGACCTAATCTCCTATGCCAGAGGTTGGATTCTTCTAATTGAGTCAAGAAGCATTTTGGTACTAAAGGTAAATTAATAGTATAAACGTTGTTTTTCCTAGTACCCTTAAGCATGACTTCTGAGTCTTGGAGGTTTCTAATCAGGCAGTCAGAGTTGGTAAATGTAACTACGTAGCCAGTATCACATAGTTGACTTATACTAAGTAAATTGAACTTGAAATTTTCAACCAAGAGTACTTTCTTAATCACAAAATCAGACTTGAGTTCAATGTTACCTGACCCAATGACTTTGAGTGTAGCATTGTTGCCAAATGCTACTGAGCCTAGGTTCTTGAACTTGATTTTGGTGAATTTCAATTTGTCTCCAGTCATGTGTCTGGAGCATCCACTATCCAACATCCATTGGTCCAAATCTTTATGTTCCTACACATAAAGTATTTATTGATTTGGATCCAATTAGAGTTAGGGATAGCTTAAAATTGATTTTCACAACCTAGTCTGTCTCACCCAGTCTAGTGTTATCAATCACGTTAACCTTATGGGTTTTGTGAGACAGGTTTTCAAAAATAAAGATTTTAATTTTGAAAAACATGGTTAATTTTGAAGACATTGAATTAATTTTGAAAATTTTATAAAGTTTAAGTTTATTTTGAAAAAAATGCGTTGAATCTAAGATTAATTGAAATTTGTGTTAGATTCAAATTTAACAAGAAGTAAAGTGAATTTGATTTTCAGTAATTGGCTTCCAGGTCTTAGCGAGGCACAAGGCCTTCTTTGGCCGTAGCCTTATTGGAGCAACAACCCTTTCCTTGACAAAGCCTTTTACTGAAAATTCATCTTCAAGTTACTTCTTGAAAGATTTTGGTCTAACTAGTTTGGGTCTTGGATCGGTAGCTTCGGCTAGTTCCACCAGACTAAACAGACCAAGTAGAATATACTTGACCTTATTAGAAGGGCTTCCCTAACGTACTATCATCTCACCTCCACCCAATACTATGTTATTCAAATTTCAATTGAATCTTTTGTCCTTAGTCTAACCAATCCTAAGTCTAAGCATGATAATTAAAATTGCAAAAGGAAATAAACAAGCAAGCAAGCAAATAAAAAATTATCTAATTATAAATATGGTCTTTATATTGGCTCCCCCTGGACTATAGCCTCTATAAGGGTTAGGCAAGATGTGAATCTTGTCCTTGGGGATCCAATACTGGTTTGGTCCAGCTTGTTTACTTAAACATAGCTTGGGGACCCATGCTTGGACTTGGGTTCTAGATTGGTTCAACACAGAATAATATGCACGTTGTCTCGACTTAGTTCGATATCCGAGTCCGGATCGGTTAAGAACGGACTTCTGCTTTCCAAGGATCATGTCAAGACCCTTGGAACCCGAAGTGAACCGTTCTAAGGCTACTCTGAGCTCCTTGACTTGAGTTTTCAAGGAGGAATTCTCTTCCTCAAGCTTTTTAACTTGAGTTGAGTTTCCTTCTTGAATTTGCTCGGTCAAGGACCTCGAGTCGGCTTCCTCTTTCAGGCGTTTTACTTCCTGTCGAGGGACTCGGCCCGGATCTTGGATTTCGCTAAATTACGAGACAAATAAGAAATTAACTTTGACAATTCATATTCAGAGTAACCTCTTACCGTAATTTGCCCGTTCTCCGAGATTGTAAGTCTTCCGTCGTCTGGTTCCGACTCTGATCCGGAGTCGACGTCTTCCGAGGCGGTTAGGGCGAGGAGATTTGCGTGTGGGACTTCTTCTTCTTCTTCGGAAGAGGATTCGTCCCAGGTGGCTTGGAGAGCCTTCTTTCTTCGCGCCTTTTTGGTTTCCTTCAGGTTGGGGCATTCTGACTTGAAATGTCCCTTTTTGTTGCACTCGTAGCAGGTAACGTTGTCTTGCTCTTCGAGCTTGTTGAAGGTTCTGATGGATCTTCCTTTCTTCGGCTTGCTTTCTTCTTGTTCGTTTGGTGCTTTAGTTCTTTGTAGTAGTCCCGAGCTAGCCGAACCAACTTGGGTCGATCCCCTTCACTATCTTCTGAATCTGAGTCTGAGTCAGACTCGGGTGCTGGTTGAGTCTTCTTCTTGGGAGCTTTGCCTTGAGATTTGCCTGCAACAAAAGCTATACCTTTCTCGATCAAGGTAGTGTTAGTCTGTTCGTGCAGTTCTAATTCAGAAAAAAGTTCGTCTAATTTGATTTCAGATAGGTTCCTTGAAACTTTGTAGGCATCTACCATAGACGCCCACAGTGAGTTTCTCGGAAAAGAATTAAGCGTATACCTTATCAGGTCACGGTTTTCAACCTTGTGACCTATCGTGTGCAGCCCGTTCATCAGTTCTTGAATTCTGGCGTGGAGTTGGGCCGCAGTCTCACCATCGTGCATCTTGATTGTATAGAGTCTGTTCAGCAACAGATCTCTTTTACTGATCCTTGTGTCGGAAGTGCCTTCGTGCAGCTCGATCAGCTTGTTCCAAAGCTCCTTCGCGCTGTTGAAGGGTCCCACCCGGTTTAGTTCCTCCTTGGTCAAGCCGCATTGCAAAGTTTGGGTTGCCTTTGCATCGGCCTCGATTTTCTTCTTTAGTGACGCGTCCCATTCGGTATAATGTTGCACCACACCTTGTGCGTTCTTGGGAATTTCCAGCCCAGACTGGATGATTATTCACATGTCCACCTGAGTTTTCAGGTGGACTTCCATCCTACTTTTCCAGTAGGAGAAGTCTTCTCCACTAAAAGAGGAGGTCTGGCAGTGCTGTATCCCTCTTGCATGGCCATAGAATTTACTGAAAAAGAAATAACAAAAAAACTTGTTCCAAGACTGAGTCTTGGATTAGTAGTGCGGGTAGAAATTAATAATAACGGAAAAAGATCGAGTGGTGTTGCACCAACCTCGATTAACGAGAAAATCGAGCGAAAAGAATTTAAAAATTCGTAAATCCGAAAAAAAATTCTCAAACTGGTGGTTGCACCAAGTTTGAGCCACCCGCTCTAGATACCACTTGTTGGATCGGAGTAAATCGATAGGGGGGGTGAATATCGATCTAAAATTTTCGGACAGTTAAGAGAAATACGCAGCGGAAATAGTAAAGCAAAGTCGCTAACACGATTTGTTTTACTTGGTTCGGAGTCGCGGTCGGCTCCTACTCCAAGGCCCACGGTCCTTGACCGTTTACGTTGGGCAATTCTATATTCGTAGAAATGATTACAGTTTCGAGTACAGATATAGAATCGAAAAAACAGTTACAACACTTAAGAAAATTAACGGTTTTACCGACGACCGAAGTGGATGGAATTTCGGAGCAGCGGGTCATCGTTGGCGCTTGAATCGCGAATGCAGAGCGTGCCGGAGCATAGCGCTTGAGCGAAAGTGTTGAAAGCGAAATTTGCAAGTTGTGTGAAGCCTTGGGGGTGAACCCCCTTTTATAGTCGTCTCCTGGGCGCCTGTGTTGAAGGGGGCGCCTACACGTGGCCTCTCCTGCGCGAACTCTAATCCGCAGGCTCGGTCAGCGCTTATCCCCTTCATTGAGGCGCCTGAGCTGACTGGGGCGCCTGTGTTAACACAGGCGCCTAGCTTGACTTGGTCCAAGGCTTTCGTGGCAGTTTGCTTCGATGGTCTTGGTTTGGCCTTGCACTGGGGCGCCTGTATCCTTACAGGCGCCTAGCCCAGTGAGGCGCCTCCTTCCAATGAGGCGCCTGAGCTGCAGAAACACAGTCCCTTCGTTTCCTGCACCTTAGTTCCAAACACAAGAAGCAAATATATATGATATGTTAGACATTATTTAAGCCTAAGCTGTCTTGGTTCTGACTTTGGGTCTCCCAAATGGAAGCCTAGGTCGAACCGACGCCTAATGTTCCCTCCTACGGGGAATGCATCCTCACCTACTCCTCTTGGGAGAATTTACCTTTTTGCCTACTGGCTCCTCCGGTTAGACTTTTGCCCAGCTTCACTCACTAGGTCTTCGGTGCCCAGTCCTTGACTAGGTCTTAGTGCCCAGCTTCACTCACCAGGTCTTCGGTGCCCAGTCCTTGACCAGGTCTTAGTACCCAACTTTATCTCAGGACTTAGTTGCCCAGCCCTCGGCCAGGACTTAGTGCCCAATTCAAAGAACCAGGACTTAGTGCCTAGTGTACCTAGGACTTTCCTGCACACTTAGTAACTTTGTTAGATCACAACCAAATCTTAACTTCTGAACCCTTTGCCATTATTAAAACATAGGTTCGACTTTGGTGCTTTTGGCACCAACAATATCTGTGGACCCCTTGATCGAGGAAGACTACTAAAACACATGGCCATGCTCAAATGAGTCAGTATGAGATATTGAGCTCATTTGTTTGAGTGAGTCTACTCGGGGATCAAGAAACACAAAGATTGATCGAGGATGATACGGTCTATGCCTCATTGGTCAATCTAGATATCAAGGATGGAAGGACAAGGTCATACATGATCATAGTCATGGAGGTTAAGTCGGATCTCGACTTTTCTTGTTACTTGGGTAGCAATAATGCATTGGTAGATGCCGCTCATTGTTTATGCGTCTAAAGCGGTTTAGGCGCATTGCCAACGTTACGAGAACCTATTGGGTTACACACTAAGGACACGATGCTTCGGGAGTTCAGGAGACCTGGTCGGGAGCTCGGGTCAGGAGCTCGGGAGACTTGGTCGGGAGCCCTGGTCGGGAGCTTGGGAGACTTGGTCGGGAGCCCTGGTCGAGAACTTATGAGATATTAATTTATTAAAGTGTTTAATGAATAAATAATAAAGGAAAAGGGAAAAGTCTCTCTTCATTTAATGAAGAGAAGTTGAAGAGTCATATGAGAAGATGTGCTCTTTATTGGCTTTAATGAAGGGAAGCTAAAGGGACAAAAACCTCTTCATATTCATGGGATGAGTATAAAAGAGGGACTTGCCATTTGGATGTGGGGTGTGCCATCTTTCCCTTCCTCTCTTCCTTCTCTTCTCCCTCTTGGCCAAAACCCTTTCTTTGGGGTTCTTGGTGCTTCCGCAAACTACCCCAAGTTGCTAGCGCAACTAAGGTAGTTCTTCCTGAAGTTGAGAGATCGTGTCCGTGTGGATACGCATAGAGGCACGGGTGATGTGTGAAACTCATGTATAGTTTTGTGGCATGAAATATATAGGCATTTCATCTTATTTTTATCTTATTAGAGGCATATTTGATAGTTTTTACTTGGTTTAACATATTTTGGGCGAGGATACTGCTGTGTGTTGGATTTTGATGACAGGATGCACAAAACCAGTCGAACCACTCAGCACGTGAAGACACGCCCGTGTCTTGGCTAAGCACGGCCGTGGTGTTTCTTGATCATTTCGTGCAGAGTCAAGCGACCAACACGCTCAAGGCGTGTTGGTTAAGCACGGCCGTGGAAAATGAAGAGCACGCCCATGCCAGTTAAGCACGGGCAAGGCATGCTATTGAAGAACGAGCAGCCGCAGAGAACACGTCCTGGCCGTGTCAATCAGCACGGGCGTGCCGCTGGGATTCTATAAAAAGGGAAAAGACCTAACACCAGAGGGGGAGCGGCGGAAATCAGGGAAAAGCTTGCTTTTGTCGAGACTTGGAGGGGGAAACACCATCAAGGAGGATTTGTAATGTCTATTTCCTATCTATTTGTCAAATTCTCCGGATTTATGGAGTAGTCGTGTAAATCTTAGGAAGAGGGAGTAGCCCTAACTATTTTCATGATTTGTTATTAACTCTGTTAGTTCGATTACGCATATCCTTGTTAGTTGAATCGATTGTTGAATGATGCTTTGATTTATTTCTACGAAAAATGGTAATTGTTTAGATAGGCTGTGCGGGATTCATGTGACAGGATCCAAAGCAACTAAGAGTCATCTACGTACGTATGCCATAGGACTAGAAATGAATTAAAGTAGATACATTGACGTGATCTTCAAAAGAGGCCGTCGATAAATTAGGAATCAGCTTACGAATCTGGTAGACGTTTAGATAGGTCTGCGGGAAAGTGACAGGATTCCAAAGCATGAAAAGATCGTCTATTTCGGAAACCTTGATAAGTAAGGTTGCATTCGAATAAAAGAAATCAACTTGGGTATAGGTAGTCGTCAACGGAGAACTATCATGATAATAGTTAGAATGGTGAAACCGTAATCCTAAGATTGACTTTTATCCCTCAATACTTTCGCTGATTTTCGATCGTTTGAATTGCTTGATTTAGAGCAAATTTATCATTAAAACATTCATCTGGATAATTAAAACTCGTAAAATTCTAGTACTTGCCCCAATCCCTGTGGGATCGATATTTTATTACTTGACGACAAACCGTGCACTTGCGGAAACAAACAATCAAGTTTTTGGCGCCGTTGCCGGGGATTGCGTCAATATTGGAATATTGCAGTTTGATTAATCCAGATTTCTGCGTAGTTGTCCTGTTTCCTTTTTGCAATTTTGCTCTCTAACTTGCATTGGAAGTATACCTTTCTCGTTGAATGCTTAGGTCAGATCGAGAGGGAGTCCTTCTTGAAGCTGATCCTGAAATAGAACGAACCTTTCACACTCTGAGACGACTTCAACAACAACGAGAAATGGCTGATCAAGAAGAAAACAATCAGGTAGAGAACAAGCCGTTGAGAGACTATGCTGCGCCAAGTGCTAGAGGTCTGAGATCTAGCATTAGAAGGCCTCCAATTGAAGCAAACAACTTTGAACTGAAGCCTGCTTTATTGTCTATGATCCAACAACATCAGTTCGGAGGAGCACCTACGGAGGATCCAAATCTTCATCTGGAAGTGTTCCTGGAATTCTGTGAAACTCTCAAATTTAATGGAGCCTCTGCAGATGCGATAAGATTGCGACTCTTTCCTTTTTCCTTAAGGGACAGAGCAAGAGCTTGGTTACATTCGCTTCCATCGAATTGTATCACAACATGGGAGCAACTCGAGCAGAGATTTTTAGACAAGTACTTTCCACCAAGCAAGACCGCTTCACTCCGTAGCCAAATCACAAATTTTGTGCAAAAGGATGGAGAATCTCTTTTTGAAGCTTGGGATCGATTTAAGGGACTACTGCAGCAATGCCCACATCACGGACTGGAGAAATGGCTCGTAATCCATACCTTCTATAATGGAATTTCCTACTCTACTAAAGTTTCTTTAGACTCTGCTGCAGGTGGTGCGCTCATGAACAAAACCTTAGAGGAGGCATTCGATATTATCGAAAGCGTGGCGTTGAATTATCACCAATGGGCGCGAGAGAGAGAGAATCCCGTTCGATCGGCAGGTAAGTATGAGGTGAGCGCTTTAGACAGCCTTGCGGCAAAGGTCGATGCATTAACCTATAAATTTGAAAATTTTAATGTTAACGTTGTTTCTAATATCATCTGTGAGATTTGTGGAGTGACAGGACATTCGGCCATGAATTGCCAAGTAGGAGTCACGCAACCTACTGGAGCACAGGTGGAACAAGTTGAAGCGATCAATAATTTTGCGCAAAGGCCAAACAACAACCCGTATTCAAACACCTACAATCCAGGATGGAGGAACCACCCAAATTTTCTTACAGGAACAATCAAATCAATCCGGGCAGAATAATTATGGAGCATCTGGAGGAATTCAGCAAGAAAAGAAGTCTAACCTGGAAATTATGATGGAAAATTTCATTGCTAGCCAATCGAAGCAAAATGATGACTTTCGACAACACATGGTGGAATCTAATCGGAAGCATTCAGAGACAGCCGAAGGAATCTCCCTTTTATCAGGTAAGATAGATAATTTGGCAAATCATACTAAAATGTTGGAAAATCAACTTGCGCAGGTCGCCGATTCGTCTTCAAGAACACCGGGGAGATTTTCAGGGAGACCAGAAACAAATCCAGTGGAGCATTGTAACGCGATTACCTTGAGAAGTGGGAGGAAAGTAAGTGAGTCTAAGGAGGACCCAAAGCTATTTCCTTCCAGCGAACAACACGCCCAGGACGTGCTTCTGGACACGCCCGTGCCGATCACCGAGAGAGCTGCCAGCGAACAACACGCCCAGGACGTGTTACTTGACACGCCCGTGCCCGAGTCATCTTCTGCTTCTGAAGGGAAAAAGATGCCTGAAAGCCAAAGAGTCCATGCACGCGTGGAAAAATACGAACCCCCGATTCCATTTCCCCAGAGGATAATTAAGGCCAAACTTGATGAACAATTTGGTAAGTTTCTTGATGTCCTAAGGAAGTTGTATATTAACATTCCATTCACGGAAGCCTTGCAGCAAATGCCCACGTACTCAAAATTTCTGAAAGACATATTGACAAACAAAAGAAAAATTGAGGAGTGTGTAACGGTGGCATTGACGGAGGAATGTAGTGCTCTAATTCAAAACAGGTTACCACCTAAACTCAAAGATCCAGGTAGTTTTTCAGTCCCATGCATGATTATGAATCATAACTTTGATAAAGCTTTTTGTGATCTGGGAGCTAGTGTAAATCTTATGCCATTTTCATTGTGTAAGAAATTAAACTTGGGTGAGTTAAAAATTACCACACTAGCTTTGCAACTTGCTGATCGCTCTGTGAAGTATCCTTTAGGTGTATTGGAAAATGTACCCGTCACGGTTGGGAAGTTTGTTGTCCCTGCTGATTTGTTGTTCTAGAAATGGATGAAGACCCATACATTCCTATTATACTGGGAAGACCTTTCTTGGCCACTGCAGGAGCAGTTATTGATGTTAAAAATCATAAGTTGTCGTTAGCCGTGGGTGGCGAAAAAATTGAGTTTGATTTGTCTAAGGCTATTAAACAACCTTTCCTGGAGAATGTGTGTTGCAGGATTGATGAGGTGCAGATGGTTGAGGAAGAAGAAGAACCGTTTCTCAGATTCAGTGATACATTGGACACATACTCGGATGAAGAAAACGTTGAAAAGAGCAGGGATGATGGTGGACACGTAAACCTTGCGCGACATATGACCGAAGAAGCGGTGTTAGAACAAAAATCACTGGAAAGTGAAAACCATGAATTACAGCAGGTAGAACTTAAGCCTCTTCCATCGACCCTCAGGTATGAATTTCTTGGTGATAATTCTACATTCCCTGTGATTGTAAATGCAAGTTTAAATGAAGTGGATACTGAAAAGCTGCTCCGTGTGCTTAAAATGCATATTAAAACTATAGGGTACACCATTGAAGACCTCAAAGGAATTAGCCCTTCATTGTGCATGCATAGAATTTTACTCGAGAAAGATTTTAAACCTTCAGTTGAGAGACAAAGGAGGCTTAATCCTAATATGAAGGAGGTGGTCAAGAAGGAGGTTTTGAAATTACTGGATGCAGGAATAATTTATCCAATTTCTGATAGTGAATGGGTGAGTCCGGTTCATGTTGTGCCAAAGAAAGGAGGGATGACTGTAGTTAGAAATTCAAATAATGAGTTGATTCCCACTAGGACGGTTACTGGGTGGAGAATGTGTATCGACTACAGGAAATTGAACAAAGAAACTAGGAAAGATCACTTCCCACTCCCATTCATTGATCAAATGTTAGAAAGGTTGGCAAAACACTCTTATTTTTGTTATCTAGATGGATATTCTGGTTTTTATCAAATCCCCATACATCCAAATGACCAGGAAAAAACCACGTTTACATGTCCTTATGGTACTTTTGCCTATAGGAGAATGCCTTTTGGTCTTTGCAATGCACCGGCTACTTTTCAACGATGTATGATGGCTATTTTTTCTGATATGATTGAGAACATTATGGAAGTTTTTATGGATGATTTTTCGGTTTATGGTACTAACTTTGATAATTGCTTGTCCAACTTGGTTAATGTTTGCAGAGATGCGAAGAGACAAATTTGGTTTTAAACTGGGAGAAATGCCATTTTATGGTGAGAGAGGGCATCGTGTTAGGACATTTGGTTTCAGAGCGAGGAATAGAGTAGACACGGCAAAGGTGGAAGTGATTGAAAATCTACCTCCACCGACAAATGTTAAGGGAGTGCGAAGCTTTTTAGGACATGCTGGATTCTACCGGCGTTTTTATCAAAGACTTTTCAAAAATTTCTAAACCTTGACAAATTTGTTAGTTAAGGATGTTGAATTTGTTTTTGATGAAAATTGTTTGGACGCTTTTTCCAGGTTGAAGGAAGCTTTGATCTCGGCCCCGATAATACAAGCTCCCGATTGGACCTTACCCTTTGAAATTATGTGTGATGCAAGTGACTATGCAGTAGGAGCAGTTTTGGACAAAGAACGGACCGGAAGGTACATGCCATCTATTATGCTAGCCGAACTTTGGATGATGCTCAGATGAACTACGCAACTACGGAGAAGGAACTCTTGGCGATTGTATTGCTTGGAAAAATTCAGATCATATCTCGTTGGCTCTAAGGTTATCGTTTACACAGATCATGCAGCTATAAGGTATTATTGAGAAAAAAGATGCTAAACCAAGACTCATCAGATGGATTCTTCTTCTACAAGAATTTGATTNAGTGCGAAGCTTTTTAGGACATGCTGGATTCTACCGGCGTTTTATCAAAGACTTTTCAAAAATTTCTAAACCTTTGACAAATTTGTTAGTTAAGGATGTTGAATTTGTTTTTGATGAAAATTGTTTGGACGCTTTTTCCAGGTTGAAGGAAGCTTTGATCTCAGCTCCGATAATGCAAGCTCCCGATTGGACCTTACCCTTTGAAATTATGTGTGATGCAAGTGACTATGCAGTAGGAGCAGTTTTGGGACAAAGAACGGACCGGAAGGTACATGCCATCTATTATGCTAGCCGAACTTTGGATGATGCTCAGATGAACTACGCAACTACGGAGAAGGAACTCTTGGCGATTGTATTTGCTTTGGAAAAATTCAGATCATATCTCGTTGGCTCTAAGGTTATTGTTTACACAGATCACGCAGCTATAAGGTATTTATTGAAAAAAAGATGCTAAACCAAGGCTCATCAGATGGATTCTTCTTCTACAAGAATTTGATTTAGAAATAAAGGATAAGCAGGGGACTGAGAATGTGGTAGCAGATCACTTATCAAGACTATATCAGGGACAGAATTGGATCAAGGAGGGAGACCTCCAATTGATGACTCTTTTATTGATGAACATCTCCTTGCTATAAAAAGAATTGACTCTCCCTGGTACGCAGACTACGCAAATTTTCTTGCTTGTGGGATTTTACCTCATCAGATGAGTTACCAACAGAGAAAGAAGTTTTTTCGCCGATATCAAGAGCTATGTATGGGATGATCCACTGCTTTTCAAGAAGTGTGCGGATACTATTTATAGGAGATGTGTACCGGAGGATGAAATAAAAGATATACTCTATCATTGCCATTCTTCATCTTATGGCGGTCATGCTAGTACTTCAAAGACAGCTGCTAAAGTTTTACATGCAAGATTTTATTGGCCACATATTTTCAGAGATGCTCGTGATTATGTATTGACTTGTGATAGATGCCAAAGGACGGGAAACATCACAAAAGAGACATGAGATGCCCACTGAATTCAATTCTGGAAGGTTGAACTTTTTGATGTTTAGGGGGATTGATTACATGGGACCATTTCCCCCGTCTCATAACAATGTCTTACATTCTGGTGGCAGTGGACTACGTGTCTAAGTGGGTTGAAGCTATACCATCTCCAACGAATGACGCGAAGACTGTGATAAAACTTTTTAAGGGAATCATATTTCCTAGATTTGGAGTTCCTCGAGCAGTTATTAGCGATGGAGGTTCACACTTTATTGAAAGACAATTCGAAAATCTTCTCAAAAAGTATGGAGTAACTCATAAGATTGCCTCTCCGTATCACCCTCAAACCAGTGGGCAAGTGGAAGTATCGAATAGGGAAATTAAAAGCATTTTAGAGAAAACTGTGACACATTCACGAAAGGATTGGTCAGCAAAATTGGATGACGCTCTGTGGGCATATCGGACGGCTTACAAGACTCCTATTGGTATGACGCCGTTTCGCTTGGTGTATGGGAATCCTGTCATCTTCCTATAGAGTTGGAACACAAGGCTTTCTGGGCAATCCAATTATTGAACTTCGATCTAAAGAATGCTGGAGAGAAAAGAAAACTTCAACTTGATGAACTAGAAGAACTCCGACTTGACGCCTATGAGCATGCAAAATCCTATAAAGAAAGGACTAAGCGTTGGCATGATCAACACATTATGCGTAGGGAATTCCAAGAGGGTGATCTTGTATTATTGTTCAATTCTCGATTAAAACTTTTCCCAGGAAAGCTGAAGTCCAGATGGACAGGTCCTTTTGAAGTGAAGAAAGTTTATCCTTTTGGAGCTGTAGATATATCAAATGAAACCTCCGGTGTTTTCAAAGTGAATGGGCAGAGGCTAAAAAAATATCTGAGTGAACCAATTCCTAAGGGAGGAGAACAGAACCTTCTCGAGCAAACTTGATTTACATCATTTTGGTCAAGCTAATGACCGTAAACAAGCGCTATTTGGGAGGCAACCCAAATTCTCACCTTTTATTTTCATCTTTTACTTTATTTTTCATTTTATTTTTCATTTCATTTTATGTTATTTTATTTTATTTTATTTTATTTTATTTTATTTTTATTTTGCAGAATAAACGTCCAGGAAACAAGGGAAAACACGGCCGTGGTGATTTTAAACACGCCCGTGTCGGGCTTCCAGCAGAGAACACGCCTGGCCCGTGCTACGGGACACGGGCGTGCCGCAGGGTTTTAAGTCACGCGAGATGGGTTTTAGGTCAAAACACGCCCGTGACCCTTAGACGTTCTTCTTCTCGCGCCGGCGGTTCCAGATCGTTTCCGTTCTTCTCATCCATCTCCAAAACGTGCTCCGGTGAAGATCTTCCTCCAACAAAGATGAGCAAGCGTGTGAAAACGGGGAAAGCACCCTCTTCTTCAAAAGACAAAGGAAAACGGAAAGCAAGAGACCAAGGTGATCGTCTTGATAACCCTTTTGGTTTGATCTTTCGCGATAATATCCATAAATCTCGTTTTGACAAGCTAGAAAAACGGAAAATAGTCTCCACTAGATATATGGATTCTTATACATTGGCTGCGTTAGGTATCAAGGAAGATATATATTGGATGGCTGATAGGATGGGATGGGGACAATTTTTGACTAGCCATTACCCTACCTACCCTAGTATAACTTTAGAATTCCTTAGTTCCTTGTCGGGCCGAAATAATTCAAGGAAGAAATTGTGAGGAAGGATTGATTGAATTTCGGTTGAGGAATATCGATTATAGGATGAATTTGAAGGAGTTTAATGAAATTTTTGATTTTCCTATTGGAGGGGAAAGGCAAATACATCGAAATTTTTGTGAGAGTACATTTTGGAAAGAAATTGCCTTAGACCCCTTGCCCTATGATGCCTCTAGGTCCAAATCATCTAATATCCCTAATCCAATTTTTCGCTATCTTCATAGATTCATGGCGAATACTATTTTTGGGAGATGGGACAGTGTTGGGGTAGCTAGGCTAAGTGAATTGCAATTTTTATGGGCCATGATTAATGGTGTTAAAATTGATTCTGGAGCTCACCTAGTTAGACATCTAGTGAAAATTGGGAATAGCTCGACTGGAGTAATTGTTATTGGAGGACTTTTGACTAAGATTGCATTAGCTTTAGGGTGTGAGTTGGATGGATTGGAGATTTGTCCGGCTAGTCCGCGGTTGGATTTCGATGCATGTTTGAATATGAAGATGATTGGGAGATTAAAGGGGGGATATTGTTTGATGTTACCAAATGATATTAAAGTCCCCCTTCCAAACAGTAATCTTACAACCATTCGCAATACACGTAATTGGCTTTTTAGGGATGCGAGGACACAAGATCTACCCATGGTAGGAGAGCCATCTAGTCCACCCCATGTACCGGAACCCCCTAGGACTGTTACTGATGATGTTTCTGCAGGACCTTCTGTTTTTGATTTTTCAGGGTTCCGTACATCGTTCGAGGACTTCAGCAAGGAGTATACTGCGGATCGAAACATGTGGGAGCAGTTCGCTAACACTTCAAAGGAGCATTATCAGCGAGTTGACGGGTATATGGAAGGGGCTAACCGTTTTTTTTCTACTGCTGAGGAATATTTTGTAGTTGAGGCCGCTAGAAGAGAGCGTGAGGAAAAATTTTGGCAAGAAGAAAGGGAGTTTCACGCAGAGCAAAGGAGAAGATGGCAAGAGGAAGATGATCGCAGATCTTAGACCTTCCCTTGCCATAACTATTAGGTAACCTTTTCTTTTTGTTATTTCTCTTTATTTTTGGTTGTTTTTGCATTCCTATTTTAGATTTGGTTTTAGTTTTAATTTTCTGGGATATAATTTGTGGTACGTAGGATAGTTTCATGCACGACATCTTGATGATGGCATATCTCTTTCCTTAATTGAAATAGACACTATGTGTTTAAGAGTCTTTTATACTTTGTTACTCTCTCATCCCTTGTAGTATAACTTGACTCTTAATTGGATCTATGAAATTCTCTTTGGCTTATTCATTAAGAACCCTGTTTCACTTTCACACAACCCTTAAGGTGTAGGCATCTGAAAAGGATTTAAATTTCTGTACCGGATTAGTACTCAATTTTCTATGGTGACCTTCATGAGCATTTTGGTTACTGGATAAACACTTATCCTGGAAGTTTTCGAAAAAAAAAAAAATGGTAGAGATTCGAAGAAGAAAAAAAAAATGGTAGAGATTCGGAAAAAAAAAAAAAAAAAAAAAAAAAAAAGGAGATGGAATTTCTTTTGGAGCACCCCTTTGAGACTAGGTAGCTACTAGGGAAACACCTAAAAGAGGTGCCCTTTTGAGGTCAACTAGTTACTGGGGAAATGACCACCGTTAATTCCTTCTTTCTTTTCTTCTCGGGAAGTGGTCCTTTGAGACCTTGTGTGATATTGGGGGGACGAACCACGTGTTAGGGCAGGTAAGTGCCTCTACACTAGAAAAGAGAGGAACACGGTAACAGGGATGATGAATCTAGATTGGTATCCAAAACCTTGGGGGTTGATTTTTCACATGCACTACACAGGGATCTTTTGAGCTAAGCTTCAGGGAATGACTTCAGCAAATTATGATCAATTTTATATCTTGGGATGAATTGCTAACAACTGTTTTCATGACTTCCACACATAGGTTGTCTTTATTTTTCTTTGCTCGAGGACAAGCAAAAGTTCAAATGTGGGGGCTTTGATGTGTGAAACTCATGTATAGTTTTGTGGCATGAAATATATATGCATTTCATCTTGTTTTTATCTTATTAGAGGCATATTTGATAGTTTTTACTTGGTTTAACATATTTTGGGCGAGGATACTGCTGTGTGTTGGATTTTGATGACAGGATGCACAAAACCAGTCGAACCACTCAGCACGTGAAGACACGCCCGTGTCTTGGCTAAGCACGGCCGTGGTGTTTCTTGATCATTTCGTGCAGAGTCAAGCGACCAACACGCTCAAGGCGTGTTGGTTAAGCACGGCCGTGGCAAATGAAGAGCACGCCCATGCCAGTTAAGCACGGCCGTGGCAAATGAAGAGCACGCCCATGCCAGTTAAGCACGGGCAAGGCATGCTATTGAAGAACGAGAAGCAGCAGAGAACACGTCCTGGCCGTGTCAATCAGCACGGGCGTGCCGCTGGGATTCTATAAAAAGGGAAAAGACCTAACACCAAAGGGGGGCGGCGGGAAATCAGGGAAAAGCTTGCTTTTGTCGAGACTTGGAGGGGGAAACACCATCAAGGAGGATTTGTAATGTCTATTTCCTATCTATTTGTCAAATTCTCCGGATTTATGGAGTAGTCGTGTAAATCTTAGGAAGAGGGAGTAGCCCTAACTATTTTCATGATTTGTTATTAACTCTGTTAGTTCGATTACGCATATCCTTGTTAGTTGAATCGATTGTTGAATGATGCTTTGATTTGTTTCTACGAAAAATGGTAATTGTTTAGATAGGCTTTGCAGGATTCATGTGACAGGATCCAAAGCAACTAAGAGTCATCTACGTACGTATGCCATAGGACTAGAGATGAATTAAAGTAGATACATTGACGTGATCTTCAAATGAGGTCGTCGATAAATTAGGAATCAGCTTACGAATCTGGTAGACGTTTAGATAGGTCTGCGGGAAAGTGACAGGATTCCAAAGCATGAAAAGATCGTCTATTTCGGAAACCTTGATAAGTAAGGTTGCATTCGAATAAAAGAAATCAACTTGGGTATAGGTAGTCGTCAACGGAGAACTATCATGATAATAGTTAGAATGGTGAAACCGTAATCCTAAGATTGACTTTTATCCCTCAATACTTTCGCTGATTTTCGATCGTTTGAATTGCTTGATTTAGAGCAAATTTATCATTAAAACATTCATCTGGATAATTAAAACTCGTAAAATTCTAGTACTTGCCCCAATCCCTGTGGGATCGATATTTTATTACTTGACGACAAACCGTGCACTTGCGGAAACAATCAATCATGGACCCGAAGACTCTGCCGAACTTAAACCCATGGAGGAAGGTGCGGCCATGTAGGAAGGAAGGGGAATGACAACCTGAAGTATGATTCTTGAAGGTCTGGTGCATTGACTATTGATTGAACATACCTCATTTTGGCATCCTATACACTTGATGTTCATAGAACAGACATTTTGGACCGAAGCATGCTGTGGAACCAAATTGCAGTAATTGGCTTGCCTTCAGAACATCCCTAGATCCTTTTTTTTTTTACTAGTATTTGATTATTGAATAGATGATTTAACATTATCTCAATTGATAATTGCCTAAATGATCTGTGGACTATTATCATTGTTTCATACGTCTGGATGCATAACAAGTCATTGAGCCACAACATTGGTTTCCTTCATCTAGTTAAAGATAATATATAATGCATGAAGGATCTCAGAAAAGATACTCTGAAATAGGTGATCTTTTAAGCTCCCTTTAGGAATGAACTCATAAACAAGAATATTTTCCTCCTTGCAATAGCCCAACAGTTTGACAACATTAGGGTGTAACAAGCGCCCTAGATAGTGTAACTCAGCCTGCAAAAGAAAATGAACGGAGAAAACTCGTTTAAAAATTTTAGGCAGTGAATGTAACAATGGATAGTAACCACCGAGCATATTTAGTATGAAAGCTATTCTCCGTTAAGTGATCTAACTTCCAGAGTTGACACTAAATTACAGTAAAGAGCACACTGTTGAAGATCAAATTAAATAAGAATCAATATGTGGCAGCACTTAATAAAATATAGATGGAAATTTGTCCCCAAAAAACTATGAAATATAGTTTGATTTTCCAATCTCTACTGTTAACACACACGAATTCAGCAGGATCATTGAATATAACAACTTAAATTTGTCTCCAAAAAACTGTGAAAATTATTCTGTTTGTTTTTCCAATTCTACTGTTGGGATGCATGAATTCATCAGTATATAACAAACTTAACGCTTTGTAAAGTAGAATATACTATATGAAAATTATAAGATGAACATTTGTATACAATGGAATCTGAATAATAGGTACGTGTTTGAACTACTTGTGAATTGTGATAAGTATGTTAAGCAAGTAGCTAATAGAAGAATTTGTTGCATTTGCAATACCGCATTCAGTCCAACTAATAAAATATTGATTCTAAAATATTGATTCTACAGAGGTACGGTCTTAAATAAAACAAATTAAATCAAAATCCAAATCCACTTAAAGTGAAAAAAGAATCTATTCACTAAAATAGGTATCAACAACTACCTCAAACTGCCGTGATCCATGTTTAAAGGTATCAACTCGTCTCTTAATAGCAACAGTCATCTTAGATGCCTTACTTGTTCTTTTCTTGAGGAATAAAGATTCAGAACTCTCTCCTTTCGAGGAACTATAATCAATCAAACCCTTATAGACCATCCCGTATCCTCCACATCCAACAATGTTCACATCACTGAAATTCATAGTGGCGCTCCTCAATTCCTTGAACTTGAATTTCCGAAGCAATGCATGACCAATGGCAAGTCTATCTGTTGTTGCAAGTAAAAGTCCTGCATGGGAACTTAAATGTTAGGTTAAAGAACTAGTGTAATTCATATTTGAATAACCACTTCAGGCATAAATAGTGTACAGGATTTGCCCCACGAGCTACTAAATGGTATCATGCTTGTATTGCTCACCCAAGATGGCAAATTAAGATCCCCGGGGCCCCACGAGCTATTATGACCCTAAATTATTATTAATATAAACTTATAGATCAATTAGATAAATTGCAAATGATAGATAACATACAATCCATGATATAAGATTATTATCATATATATTAATATTGAATTAATGTTATCAGGTAAACTCAAATTAAATTATGCTTGTAATATTATTAGGTTATGATTGAGGGAAATTTAAAAATATTCAAGTTGACATATATGAATCTTTTATGTTTGATCCCCAGGGCCATGGTACAACGGAAGGGTGACTAGTCGTCATCTAAGGCATCCGCGGTTTGATCTCTAGCTACGGCGTATTTTGCAAGAATTTTTCCTCAAAATAGGACGCAAACTCATGGATGTTGAGTTTCTGGACCGCCTGCCGCTAGTGCTTCCCAATTTACCCTGCGGCCATGGTGCAACGGAAGGGTGACTAGTCATCATCTCAGGCATCCGCGGTTTGATCTCTAGCTACGGCGTATTTTGCAAGAATTTTTTCTCAAAATGGGCGTGAACTCTTGGACGCTGGGCTTCTGGACCGCCCGCCGTGCGCTTCCCGATTTATCCTAGCGGCCGGTGGGAAACTTCTGTGGGCAGGGCCAGTAGCCCGAGGTTCAACGTTACCCAATCACGTTAATCATTTTTTTATGTCGTAGTTGATTTTTACTTAATATGTGTTGAGGAAATTGTTGCACCAAGGTCATAGGTGAGAATGAAGATGGGTTTGAAAAAACTAGCAAGATCAAAGATCATTGAACCAATAAACTTGAACTGAGAAAGTTTCTCTTGTCCATGGGTCTCTAAATCTCAAACTAGTTTCCACATCATCATCAAACCATATTTGTCCCACCTATGCGAATCAGTTACATGGATTGTGTCTCTCAATTGATGCAAAGTTAACAAAGATAGTATCAAAGTCCACATTGGCAAATATGTGGTCTGAATTTGGATTTGGGAGCTCTGCCACCACTTGCTCAACCACTCTCATAATGAATTTGGCATTTCTGAATGAGCTTCTCAACTATTATACCCAATTTGCATGATAAGCATCCTCATTGACCTTACTCATACTAGTTGATATTGGTTATTTGGTTTACATTTCTTTAAGAATAAGGTTCAACCTATGATGAAGCCCATCATGACCCCTCAAACTTCAAAGGGGCATAACTTTTGACTCGGGACACGGTATCAAGCTCAATTAGTGGCCACACATCCAAAATTCGAAAAGCTACGTTTGTTACCGGTGAAACCGTAACCGCCAAGTTTTGGCTCCTAATTCCACCATTTAAACTCTTTTCAAAACCTTTTTGCTATTTTTGGTAAGTTTTGTTTTTTAGATATTTAGGGTAATTTTGATATTCCTAGTATTTATAAGAGAGGATTTATCTTGATCCGCATCCTGTTTTAAGTTAAGATCATTTAGTTATATACTTTCCTTTTCATATAAAAGATCTATTTCTTTTCTTTATAAGATTGGAATTAATATCTTGTAATTATAATTTCCTTCCTTTATTTGGGTCTAAGGTTGTGGTATAAATAAAAGTCTCATTTAGATGTTAAGGATCATCCTCTATTCATAATAAAATTCCTTATGATGGTAAAACTCGGAGAGCAACATGTTTCTCATCGTTTTAGGAGGATCCACTACTTGTTTTCTCCTCCATCCTTCTTTCTCGATGGCCCGCAGGATAATCGATATCCTATCCGGCGTCACACTCTATATTAAACTGAAACTTAAAATTTACTGGCTAGTGATTTTTCAAGCCAACATAAATAGCTACAGAATACAAACTCATATAGGTTAAATGTCATTTTTTTTTACTTTTTAAAATCAACTTAGAACATCTTGTTTTGTGTCTCTTCCAGCCTTTTTATTTAGGCCCAATATTTGAGGTGGTTAAATGATTTTTCACTGCCAAAACCCAAGGGAAAAAACACCTACATGGTACAAATTTCCAACTATCTCACAGCAATTGCTGACTAACATTGCTTGCCTTAAATACTTCAAATGCTTGTTCAACTACATATTATAAAAGAAAATTTTCAAGTATGGTAGCTTTATACAGAAATCACCTGAATTAAATAAAGCATCTTGCACCTTGTTATCTACTTCATCCGATTTATTGACACATTGTTCCAGCTTGATGTTTTTTGTTTGTTCCTGAGAAACTAAAATATGAGAGCTAATGAAAACAAGAAAATGACAAAGGAATAAATTGACAATTTAAGATTTTGTGTTATTTAATGAAATAACAAATCATTGCATTAGAGTGATATGTTTCAAGCATTTTTCAGAATACAATTCATACATCTAGTAAAGTTTCAAGCATTTGTTTTATATTTATGTTCCATTTTTTGAAGTTGACTAAAATCAAACTCTACTGGTAGAAGGATCAATTTTATGCAAACAAATTCACTTTCTCCTATGTCACCTTCACGAAATGTGCTTACCATACCTTAAGTGAGTAAATTTAGAAATTTTAGAAAGTAACTAAAGCAGAAAATCCTTACTCGGCTTCTCTGGATATCCACAAGAGTTATGAGTGGAATAAGGTTCATGTATTCAGTAATCTCAGACTGTGCAGTCCTGAATTGTTTAATAATTTTCCATCCCATGACCAACAGATACAGATAATTGCAGTCGTGGCAACTGTGTACAAGAATGTAAGACCTCCTCAGTGCATCCTCCAAAAGCTCCAATGGTTCTCTAGTAGAAGGATGCTTCTTGAGCTCTGTTATTCTGATCTGCTCCAACAGGTTACCAATCAACTTCAGCTTCCGTGCAAATTTCTGGCAATTTTTCTTGTGGCTGTGCGCGGTTGAGGCAGCCTTTACTATCATGTGGATGAGGCTGACAGCATCTAAGCCAGTCAGCTGTGCAACATTAGCTGCATCCCCAAGCCCCAATAACGCCATTACCTGCACATAAAATCTCAAGCATAAGTTATAAAAGTTGAGCTTCCAAGCATGCTGAATAAAACAATGCAGCGCCAAGGAATTAGGCATGTGTTTGTGTGTGTGTGTGTGTGTGTGTGTGTGTGTAAAGAGTAAAACCTGAAGAAGTGAAATCACAGCCAAAACAAATTGTTCAGCTTTCTGACTTGGGTTACCACTTACCAGTTGGGTCTGAATAAACCAGGGAGAGCCTACTGTGGCCTGATTATTGGTAAGATAGCTTGCAAACCTGCCACATGGCAAAGGGCTTTCTTATCACTTGGATGAAGGTTGACGCTTGTTAATAGTTTACTCACCTCCATGCTGACTTACCAGACTTTGGTGTCCCTACTGCTTCCAAGGTCCTCAGTCGAGTGGATTGGGGATTTGCAAGAACTTCTTCTGGCAGCATGGACAGGTGAAGCTGTTGGCAGCCAGATTTCTTGCTTCTTGGGATCAGGTATACCTTCCTCGTTCTTGGAGAGGTTTGGGTATTCTGAATTTGTCCCAATCTATCCTCCTGAAAATGGTGGTGGAAGCTACTATTCTCACCCCTTCTTACGAAAGCAGTGATGAAGCATCTTCTACTTAATTGTACATGTCATACTGGTGCAGACTACTATTGGTTTCGGTTGCAGGATTCATCTCTATATCCCCGGATTAAAATTCTATTAATTAGAATTAATCCGGATAGAGAAAAGTTCCCGAACAACCTTTCTCATCTTCATGCTTTTCGATTGAGCGATCGCTTGAACAAACTTGTTGTTCAAGCAAGCTAACTCCTTTATCGATTAGCAGTGGAAAAGAAGATGAAGTATGGATCGCCGGTTCTTGTGTTCAATTCGGGGTCCATGATAAATAAGCAATACAATTAAACTAGATACAAGAATGAAACAAAAACAAGATATACCTCTTGTTTTACCTCTTGATCTTCTATTGTATTTCTATCCTCTTCTTGGACGTCGTGTGGGTGACAATCTTCCAAGAAACGAAATCACCAAAAGCCTCCTTCTTCTCCTCCTTGCTTGCGCTGACCACCTTCTTCCCTTTCTTGTTGTCGCCGGCCAAAAGGAAGAAGACACTCCTTCCTTTGCTTGCCCTAGCCGCATACCCTAGGAGGGAGAAGAGAAGAAGATGAGTAGAAGAGAGAAAGAGCTCTTCCTTCTTCCTTGCTTGCACACGCCAACCTCTCTTCCTCCTTTTTGTTGCCACCGGCCAAAGCTCCACCAAGTGGTGCGCCGGCGCCTCTCCTTTGCTAGATAATGTCGCGCACCCTAAGGGAGAGAAGAGAAGAGAAGAAGAGATGAAGAGAAGAAAGCTCTTCTCCTTCTTCCTTTAACCCTACCGAGCCCCTTCTTTTCCCTTGCTAGGCGCCGGCGCAAACCCTAGGAGAGAGAGAGAGAGAGAGGAGAGAATAATTAGGTTAATTGGGCTTTTGGTTTCATGACTTTATGAGGTATTTATAGGCTACAATAGGGACCATGAGGAGAAGTTGGTTTTGGTCTCCTAACGAATCGTCAACCCAACCCGTTAATAATAACCCGCTCCACTAATGGGTTATTATTGAACTACCGTACAACCCCATAATTAAATATGGGTCCTTCTTATTATGTGTATATTATCTCCCCGTGTTTAAGACCATTAATTAATTAAATTACTGACAATTTAATTAATTAATATCTAACTCCAAGAGTAGTACCACTCAACCTTATCATCATGTCGGACCAAGTCCACCTATAGGATTTACATGATAATCTTTATGAGCTCCTCAAGGGGGCATCATCATCCTAAAATAAGTAGGACACGATTTCCTTTTATAATCAACGACACACCATATAAATAATATTATTTCCCAATTTACCAGGCCTATTGATTTAACAAATAAATCTCGCCCATTGATAAATTAAAGAAATAAATACTAATTATACGTGTCCGTTATTATATCGAGATTAAGAGTATGTACATCCATAATAACATGAGGTCTTGTTCGATTATATAGTCAGTATAAATCGAATCTCCTCAAAACGGTCCTGCTCAATACACACAGTGTACTAGTGTAATTCTATAGTCAAGATAGACTAATACCAAATTACACTACAACCATTCCAATGGTTTGTCCAAATCCATCTTGGTTGTGAGTCACTACTTATACTTTACAAGGAACTGATAACATGATCTTCTGTGTACACCACACACCATGTTATCTATAATGTGAAGTAACAGACAACAGCATATATAACAAATATAAAATGCAAACAAATGACCACTGTGATTCTTATTCCAAAATAAATATTTATACAAAAGCTAGATTTTATAGTATACATCCTAACAATTACTAACGGTGGTCTGCCTTCTGGAAGGGCATCTTTGAGGTCATAAACATCTGTGCTTTAAGGCCAAATCGAATCGTAATGAGCATAGTTTTGCATCCTGGCATGGTCGATGGTTCCAGTGCTGCTACCTACAGTTTACCTTTCTTGAATTGTATGTAGCTTGTTCTAGCAAGGGTGTCATGATTTGGAACATCTCCTCTAACAGTTTCCTATTTGGCCTCTCCTACCACTACCCAATGGAATTTTCACTCGTTTAAAGGTCTCTTTACAATCAGCTTCCCTAATCACTAGCCATACTGATGATAGCACAGTTTGTCCATTAGATCAACCTACTCCTCTTGTCCTTCAATGGCTATCAGCACAAGCACTTGCTCTACTCATCTGGTCTGGAAGTCATAAACACCCAAAATGGTGCAAATCATCACATAGCTGATCTCACACATGAAAAGTCTTATAGTGTTATAGAGGAAAGGTCTAGCGGAGCTCGGCATGGAGTGTGTCTTATTTTATATTGGCTTTAATGAATCTCACACTCACCTGATTTACCATTGTGACTTTGTTACACAGGGATTTTTAATTCATTCAAATGTTTTTCAGCTCTTTCGGTCAGAGCAAGCTTGTTCTTGATTGTTGGGCCGACTTATTCAGTACATTGGAACAAGCTACATTATGAGCCTTCAACACATGTACACAAAGCTTGGATAAGCTCCATCTCGCTAAGATAAATGATGATCTCTAGAAAAAAGAAGGCAGTTCTTGAGGATGTCTGAGCTCATTAGCAACACTTTCTACAACTGTGGTCATTAGAACCGCAGATTTCCCTCCAATCAGAAGGATCTTGTGCAAGTACCCCTGCAAGTACCCCAAGTTGATTTTGATGTGGTCAACCGAGTCAAGATAGATCCTGGTGTTTTTAATCCCTATGTCTAAGTATACAGGAACTTAGGAGCGCAGGAAGTCGAGCGAAAGACACAGCGGTCGAGAAGGATGGCACGGAAAGGGAGCCGACGGGCTCGGTGCATCCGAGGGACGCGGAGCTATGCGGAAGAGTACGCGGTGGAGCGAGAAGGACGCGCACAACGTCTGAGGGACGAGAAACCGGGAGGAAGGACGTTCGAGGGGCGAAAGACCGAAGTCAGGTTCGGGTACGCCTAACTGCGGTTAGCCAGAAATCGCCCAAGAAGATCGGAAATCAGCTGGAGAGTGATCAGCGGTTGCTGACCAAACCCACTCTCGGGCGCCCGTTAACATACGGGCGCTTGGCCTCTCGGGCGCCTGAGCACTAGGCGCCCTGTGCATATAAGCGTCCAAGAGGCTATTTTTAGCCATTTGCGAACGTTGCTCTTTGGATAACTATCAGGCCACTTGTCAGGAGCACTCGGATGCCATATAAGTGCCACCTCAGCAAACGGATAAATCTGACCGAAGCTATAAATAGACCCCTAGAGCTCAGTTTCAATTCATTCATTCAATTCAAGCATTAGCAAACGAATTCTGTGTAGTGTTTCTTTCATTTTCTGAGCTTTCCACGTGTAAGAGACTTCTCCGCCTGAAGGAGTTTTATTCAGGAGAATCGAACATTCCGCCTTGGATTAGCAACCTTCCCAGTTGCAAACCAAGTAAAATCCGATTGTCTCTTTCTTTACATTTTGCTCATTTTTGTATGTTATTTATTTCTGTTTGATCTAACTAACATTTTGTTTAAAGATAAAACAAAAGATTTGAGTTTTTATTTTTCAGGGACAATTCACCCACCTCTTGCCGATCTTCGATCACCGTCATCTTGATTCCCTTCTGATTTCCTACTCACTAACTAAATCTCAATAGGGTGAACTATGATTCTCCCTTTTCTGCTTTCAAAAATAAATCAACAGATAGTGCATCAGCCATGGGTTGAACTAATGCTTGTTAAAACCCCCTAATACTGATTTAAAAGTCAACATCATCTTATGATCCAACATCCGGGCTAACCATAGCATTCAGGCTAGTCGCCCCCTGATTTACCTCCTCCGTATTGGCTCTTAGATGGATTAGTGGGGGCGTTGGGGCGAGCGAATCACCTTTTTTTTTTTTGCCATCTCAAGATGGGCCAACAACATCATGATGAGTACTTACACACATATAAACATACTAAATGATTTTATAGGCTGGAGATCAAGCAAACTAAATAAAATTGAATTTTACCAAGCATCTACCTCCTGTTGTGTCGAAGTATTATAGGAAAGATTTTTTTTCTTAAAAAAATATTTTTCTTATTTATTAGATGAAGCATCTGCATGCCAATAGATGAACAGATAGTTTGCAAGTTGCACGAGTGAATTAGAAGAAAGGGAAAAGTTGAATAAAACGACTGACAAGTATGTAGTGCCTCATACCTGAACTAGGGCACAGAGCTGACAGAACTTAGGGAACCCGGTGGACAAATCGTTCAGAAGTAATTAAGAATCGCCATTTCTATCTAATTCAACCATTCGGGGACTCCTTTTCCTGATTCAAAGTCATCATCTACCCCTCAAACACGTACATCAAATGCAAGCTATAGAAGGATGGACGACTAAAAGAAATACCGTCTCTAACAAGTCCAGTTTCCACAGGAACTGACATCATCTTTGGAAACTTTAGGGATGAACAAGCCGACTTGGATGAAGTCAAAATTTGCATACTCAATAACGATCTAGGATGCCCCAGTCGCCTAGGATGCTCCAGTCGCGACTACCTGACGTACTTCCAGTCGCGACTACCTGACGTACTTTTTGTCTCCGTGGGGATCCGGAGCGATTAGTGTATGGGATGTTACCCAAGAGGTGTTGGGTTCGAATCGTGCGAGATGCACTGAATTAAAATTCTGGACGTTTAGTGTATCAATTTTCGGCTCAACTGTGCACTAATTACTCCGGAGATCGTGATCTACCTCCCTCGTTATGGTCTTAGGACGGATACGACGGGGATACTGGGAGTGAACGATTTCGCCTTTATGTCTAAAATCGCTTCAACCACCGGTCGATCACCCTCAAGTTCCACGTATTATATTAATATTTTTATTTTTTTTACTCATTATAATATTAATATTCTTATGTGTATGCATACCACATACATATTTCTAAAAAATTTTAAAAAATATTCGATTATTTTTATCCATTTAAAAAGAATAATAGAATGGATGTTTTTAAAAGGATTTAAGTGTTTAAATGATTAAAATAAATTATATAAGATAATTAATATTTATAAATGAAATTTTAATTTTTTTTTAAAATAATCATTAATTAGCTGTTATTTGAATTTATTAGCTGTTTAATTTTATTTTATTAAAATAATTGTTAGGTTGGTTTTAAATTTTAAAATTTATATTTTTTAAAAAAATTTAATTAAAAATTTTGGGAGGGTGGCCTCCTTTTTCTATTTGAAACCACGTGAGGTGCCCTCCATCGAGCAATGATTTTTTTTTATTAAACAAAGTCATTAACACATTCAAAAATTTGAACGCGTTAAATGACGTGGAGTTATGTGTTATGGCAAACACCCATATTGATTTAACACCCTATAAAATTTACCAATGTGGATGCTCTAAGAAAGCTTCAAAAAACCTCCGAGGTAGGATGTCATGGTTAGACCCTCAAATAATAAATTAGCCAGAGCTATTGGAAATTTTTCTCCTTAATAGGTAACAGCCTAAGAATTCTAACTATCAGGATAGACTCTCCATGTGTACTTTCTCGATTTACTCTAAATACTCTAAATAGGGCGTGAACTCTGGGACGCTGAGCATCTGGACTGCCGCCGCAGGAACTTCCCGATTTACCCTAGCGGCCGATCGAAAATTTCCGTGGGGTCAGGTCGGCCGCCCGAGGTTCAACGTTACCCAATCTCGATAAATCATTTTAAGGGTGACTAGTTGTCATCCTAGGTATTCGCAGTTCGATCCTCAGCTATGACGTATTTTGCAAGAATTTTTTCTCCAAATGGGGTGCAAACCTGGGTACGCTGGGCTTCTGGGCTGCCCGCCTCGAGCACTTTCTAATTTACCCTAGTGGCTTGTGGGAAACTTTCATGAGCCAGGGTCGATCGTCCGAGGTTCGACGTTACCTAATCTAATTAATCGTTTTCGATTTATCCTACCAACTAATGAGAAATTTCTGTGGGGTCATATCAATCGTTGCAGATTTGACTGTTACTTAGTTAATCATTTTTGTAAGAAGCCTCAAAAGGTAAACATATTAGTCAAGAAGGATGTTGACGATCTTCGTATTCCAATGGATAGCCTTTGATGGACGTAAAATTTATATCAAATAGTGAAATCATTCATTTGACGATCTCTCCTAGATAATCCCCTTATTATCTAGAAAGGAGATAAATTATAGAGAACTTTGCCCCGTTAGAAATCGATCAGGTTCATTGATAACAACATCTTTATATGAACTAACATAGCTAATCCGTGGTGATCTTGTCGGCGAGCGAGGTGGACTACCAACTCGATGACGGGGCACGATTTGTCGACGGAGGGGGGTGGCAGGCGACACGCATCACGGTTGAAGACTCCGGCTGGTGACTAGTTTCGGATCTGCAAAAAAGTGGTCGTTAGAAACTCGCTGGGAATGCCCCCGACAAGACCCTCCTACGGTCAAATCAGCATCCGATGGAGAAGGGGAAGCAAGTAAAGAGAGTATTGTAGCTTGTGTTATCTTGCATACTTGCGCATAAGGGATAGAGGGTTCTATATATAGCCGAGGGAGTCGACCAACTCTGCCTCTACATTTGTCCTATGCGAGGGCAAGAGTCAGTGTACAATGTCAGTCGATCGATCGACGCCGCACCTTCTAATATCCGCATGTGGCTTTGTAGTACGACCTGGTTTTATTCACTGCAACTGTCAGAGACCGTACTAAGCCAGCGGGATTTCTGTGATTCTTAACATGAGTAATGACAAGAGAAACCGTGAGGAATACAGCGCGCCGAGTCGCAACTCACTCGGGTGTCTGCAGCTCGGCGCCCCCACAGTCGCCTCCGCGAGCCTTCTCGCTTGGGGTTTCTCTGCTCATGGAGAGCAATAAGGCGCCCTGAAGTTGAGGAGTGGTGGTCAAGATCTAACCAGATTGGGGGACCCAATCGGGGTGCCTTCTCAACCAGCATACTCCCGACCGAGGGTTCTCTAGGGTCGGGGCTACGACCATAGGCCTGGGATACCTTCTGAGCGGTTGGGGTGCTCCAATCTTGCTTATCCTGGGAGCCGGGTGGCCCTATAGTCTGAGTTTGTCGGGCTGGGCCAACTCAAGAACAGGTATTTAGGCTCGTATTTTTCCCGTGCTGGCACCCCCTGCTCCACGTTTCTTGGGGCTCCGCTCAACAGGCTTCTGTGTCCAACTGATCATCGTAGCCTGTCGGGCGGTCTAGACCGTGCCTCTGTCAGCTACGGTGGGATCATAAGCATCCCTCTCAAGTCTAGTCGAAGGAGGCGGCGAGTCCGACTGACTGAACTATCCGCTCGGGGGTCTGGTGTGCCACCGGCACTGGCTGATGGACCAGCCTATCAAATCTGTCGGTCATAACTTGCTGGAGGCATGGTCGGCACTGTTCCTTTCCCATTATCACATCCCACGTGTTATCCTCTGATAAGTGGAGGATCGGTTCATATCCCCGCATTAACTACCAGGGCCACACATCCTCTATTAATTGGTTTCCCCGGGTAACGAAGCGTCAGGTGTCAGAACCTATGCGTGCCCAACGCGCAGTTTCTCGAGGCCCATTATAGCGGGAAATGATCGGCCCGAATTTGATCCTGTCTTCCTTCCGGATCGCTATCGGACGGCTCCTGTGCGCCTCGCCTCCCTTTAAATACCCCCTCCTTTCCCCTTGTGGTCCCACATTCCACCGTGAGCCTTCCTCCCCTCTCGGTGCTCTCCTAGGGCTCCAGCGAGCTTCTCCCCTACGGACGGCGGATTCCCGCAATTTCCCCCCTTTTCCGACAATCTGCCTTCGTCTCCCTCTGGTTAGTCAAGCCGTCCTTTTTCATTTCTTAAACTTGTATCCGTTTCATGGCCTCTTCTACCCCGACCCTCGGCCCCTGGTATGCTACCGTCGTATCCGAGCTATGCCACCAAGACCTTGATCGCTTCTGAGTAGAGTATCAAATTCCCTCGAACCGTTGACTAATAGTCCCTACCCCCTCTGATAGACCCGTACAACCCCCATTGAGTTACATAACTCTCTCCCGAGACCACCTTTAGGCCAGCCTCCATTTTCCCTTGCATCCTTTCATTTCCGAAGTTTGTCGATACTTCTTGCTTCCTTTGTCTCAATTGGCCTTGAACGCAATACACCTCATTTACGGGGCGGTCATCATTTTTACCTTGTACTAGATTCCCCTACGCCCAGAAATCTTCCACTACTTCTACTATCCTAAGAAACAAGAGTCGAGTGACTTCTTTTTTTTTAAGCCTGAGCTAAAACTTTCTTCTTAGCCAAACTCCCGACTTCCAACAAAGGTTGGAAAAAGCATTTCTTTTTTTATAAACACAACCCCGACCCCCAGTTGGTCGACTGATTGGATAGAGGATTTGCCCTCACGGTTAGGATATATACTATAAGCCTAGCTTTTGTATGAACATTTATTTTGGAATAAGAATCATAGTAGTCATGTGTTTATTTTTTATATTGTTATAATATGTGCAACTGTCCATTACTTCACATTGTAGATAACATGATGTGTGGTGTCACATGGAAGATCATGTTATCGGTTCCTTGTAAAGTATAAGTAGTAGCTCACAACCAAGATGGATTTGACAAACCATTGGAACGGTTGTAGTATAATTTAGTATTAGTCTATCTTGACTATAGAATTACACTTATGCACTTTGTGTGTATTGAGCAAGATCGTTTTGAGGTTGTTTGATTTATACTGACTATATAATCGAACAAGACCTCTATTATTATATATGCATACTCTTATTCCCAATATAATAACGGGCACATATACTTAATATTTATTTCTTTAAATTACCAATGGGTGAGATTTATTCGTTAAATCAATAAGCTCGGTAAATTGGGAAATAATATAATTTATATGGTGTGTCGTTGATTATAGAAGGAAACCGTGTCCTAATTATTTAGGTTGATGATGTCTCCTTCAGGAGCTCATAAGGATTATCATGTAAACCCTGCAGGTGGACTTGGTCCGACATGATAATAAAGTTGAGTGGTACTACTCTTGGAGTTATATGTTAATTAATTAAATTGTCAGTAATTCAATTAATTACTAGACATACGATATCTTAAACACGGGGAGAAAATGTACTCATAATAGGAAGGAGCCCATATTTTAATATGAGGTCGGTGTCGTAGTTCAATAATAACCCTTTAGTGGATCGGGTTATTATTAACGGATTTAAGTTGATTTTCGAGTTGAAAACAGGAAACTTAAAAATTCGTTAGGAGACCATAATTGATTCCTCTTTTTGGTCCCTATTGTAGCATATATAAATCCTCTTAAGCCGTCTATAGATGAGACCATAACCCTCTTAACCCTTTTGGTCCCAAACTTTATTGTGGTCCATTTGTTTCAACTCTTGAATCATGGCATCAAACCACTTGAAAAAATTAATACTTTCCATGACTTATGAAAATAAAATTGGATCTTCAATCGCTTGCGGGGACAAATTTATGAATTAGAATTGGACTCCCCTATACCCCAAAATAGCCTTTGCCCTTGTCTGAATTCGTCTATGGTCTCAAACAACTAAAGCGATAAGCATTAACGAAAGAAAAATATATTTGAACTTTTCCCTCATTGTAACCTCGCTAGATAAATCTCAATATTAACTTATATTTAATATCAATTATATATTTTTTTAAAAAAATAACGATATAACATATATATAGTGCATTTAATTATTTATTCATGAATAAAAATAATGCGAGATTATAAAAAAGAAAAAAGAAAATGTACTCATCTAGATCAGCAGACAAATTCATAACAGTTCCGCAAATGTAATAAATTAGCCTGCCTTTATACAATGCTGAAGTAACAGTCAACAGACGTATATTTAAGATCTTATCTCCCAAGTGCCGAAATGTTTTTCAGAGCAGCAAATCTCAGTTTTGACAGAACATTATCATTTCAACGACGAGAAGGATAACTCTGTATCCGCATCAAAAGTAGCTGGCTCATATACAGTCACTGTCCTAGAAACCGAAAAATCAACATCATAAAAGGAAGAACAAGGATCAGAAATTTTTTCAGAGCCCGTATTGACTGATAGGTTGTCAATAGTTTGGATCTGCTCAAGCGTCTCTATAACTTGTTGCATGGAAGGTCGGCTAGTAGGATCCCAGGTAACACAGCTTTTGGCAAGCTGCACTGCAAGAACTGCTGCTCTTAATGGGTATTGTCCATGGAGTTCTGGCTCCATCAATCTAGTCAGAGTTTTATAATCTGAGAGACAAGAATCAACAACTTCTTCATAGTTGGGCAAAGTTGTTTGGAGTACACTTTCCGACCATTGTTGTTTAGTTGTGCTTAAATCTTCCGTGATCTCTTTGCTTGTTCCACATTCTTCAGTTGCGAAATGTTGACTTGTTTCACATGCATCTTTGGAGCTATTTTTGATTGTGAGGATTTCATACGCCTGCTTGCCAGAGAGCAATTCCAGCAACAGGATTCCAAATCCATACACATCAACCTTCTCGTTCATTTTGCCTGAAGTACAATGAGAACATATAATGTGATTAGTCATAAGTTATATTCTGCACGAAGAGACAGAGCACTGGTATAAAGCCTAATAAACAAGAGTGGAGGAATAAATAATATGTCATTGGCATGCGAGAATATGGAAGACAATGGGGCGGACTGGCTTTTCAATAATAATGATTATTACCGTCGGCCAGATATTCAGGAGCAAGATATCCATAGGTGCCACATACATCTTGTGAGAGAAAGGATTCCCTCTCAGTCGGACCATACATAGCCAACCCGAAATCTGATAGCTTTGGATTGAAGTCCTTTGGGGGGAAATGCATCAGTAATAAACATTATCCAAAATGAATTGGATCCAAGAAGTCCAAGAAAGAAATATATACATACAGAGTCAAGAAGGATGTTGGCAGCCTTTATATCCCTATGAATGACATGTGTTGTGTGTAAGTATGCGAGACCTCGAGCGACACCAACTGCTATCTTTACTCTCAGCTTCCATGAAAGTGGCTGGAAACGTGTTCCTGCTCATGTAGAAAAGGTTGTGACTTGTCGTTGAAACTGACAAGGACAAGAGATATAAATTTGGCATCTGTAATGTCATGGCACAGAAAAATTAACAAAAACTGAAAGCAGGTAATTATTTGCATTAAGCCACGACATTGGTTTCCTTCATCTAGTTAAAGATAACATATACTGCATCAAGGATCTCAAAAAAGATACTCTGAAATAGGTGATCTTTTAAGCTCCCTTTAGGAATGAACTCGTAAACAATACTATTTTCCTCCTTGCAATAGCCCAACAGTTTGACAACATTAGGGTGTAGCAAGCGCCCTAGATAGTTTAACTCAGCCTGCAAAAGAAACATGAGGGAAAGAACTCGTTTAAAAAGTTTAGGCAGTGAATGTAACAATGGATAGTAACAACCGAGCATATGAAGCATGAATACTATACTCCATTAAGTAATCTAACTTCCAGAGTTGACACTAAATTACAGTAAAGAACTGACTGTTGATGATCAAAATTAAATAAGAATTAATATGTGGCACTTGATCAAATACAAATGGAAATTTGTCTCCAAAAAACTATGAAACATAGTTTGATTTTCCAATCTCCACTGTTGGGATGCACGAATTCAGCAGGATCATTGAATATAACAACTTAAATTTGTCTCCAAAAACTGTGGAAATTATTCTGCTTGATTTTCCAATTCTAATGTTGGAATGTATGAATTCATCAGTATATAAATAACTTAATATCGGTGCAATCGACCTCCAAAATTTTGATGTTTATTTGACAATACGTTTAATGGAGTCTAGTCAAGCTTGACATAGTCAAGTGATAAGTCTAGTCCGGTCAAGGTTGACTAGCAAAGGGATAGTCTAGTCAGGTCGAGGTTGACCGGTGACTAGCAAAGGGAAAGTCCAAACAAGTCAAGGGTGACCAAATGCTTGGCAAGAGGAAAATCCTAAGATAGTAAATTCTAGGTAGTGTGAAGTCTTGGAGGAGTAAACTCTAAACAAAGAAAAAACTGAGTGAACCTTAGGTAGTGAAAAGTCCCGGAGGAGTAAACTCCGAGCAAAGGGAAACCCTAGGGGAGTGCACTACGTAGTGAGAAGTCTTGGAGGAGTAAACTCCAAGCAAGTATGACCAATAGGTCAAATATCCGGTCGACCAATAGTTGACAAGACTAGCAGATTTTGTTAAACCTTACTATTATTGTTATTGTGCTAATTTAGTATTGTAAGAAAAGTCTTAGTGGATCAGGACGATCGGGCACTGAGCAGAGAAAGTCCAAACAAGTCCGCAAGAACAAATATTTGGTGGATAAGTTAAGGTAAGCTCCTGATTAGAGTGGTTCTTCTGAAAAGAAGAACGGTAAGGATCAGTCCTCGTTATGAGGACAACTTTAGGCGTTGATCCAACTAAAGAAATTAACTAAGTTTCTAAGTATTATCTTTTATATAATTCTATTTTGTAGGATTATTATTATTCGTTGTGTTAACTTTGTTTTGCAGAAAAACAAAATCCTGAGTTGACCAAAGGGTTAGGTCAACCGAACAAGATGGTTCGGTCGACCAATCAGGGTAGACAGGAGTAGATAAGATCAAGATCCTGCAAATTAGGAAATTGACGTTCAATGGACTAATCAGGATGATCAGTTGACCGAACCAATAAGGAAAGTGCAAACGATATGATCAGATCGTGCATCAAAAGAAAACCCCTAGGGTTTGATCGCCTGAACAAGGTTGAGTCGATGGGAAAAGCGTGATTTGTGGGATTGATTAGATCAGATTGTAGCAAACAAGGAAAGGAGTGGGGACCAATCACCTGATAGAGGTTCAATCAGTTTAGTTTCCAGTTGACCGGATGAATGCTATAAAAGAAGCCTCGGAATCCGAGGCTCAACAATAATTTCACTCTTCGATCCCTCTCTCTCTTGCTGCTCATATCGTGCAAGTTTTGCTACTACTGCGCCGAGCGGTTGGCCAACAGCCTACGATAAAGTTCCATCTAGTGTTGTTGATATCTTCTTTCTATTATTTGCATACTGGGGATAGTAACTTGTTACAATCTTCCTCATACTTTGTATGAGTTTTCCTTCTCCGAAAGTTTTTAGAGAGGAGATCTTTAGTGGATTGCCCATCATAAAATGATCAAGGATCATGGACATTAGAGTAGCAATCACTGGATTATGAACCAAGTAAAAAACAACTTCTGTCTTTGTGTTCTTTTGTTTGTATTAATTGCACTGCAACTTTACTTTGATTTACGAAAAGGAAAAGAAAAGTTTAAATTGCGCGAGATTCCCCCCTCCCCTCCCCATCTATTTTGATCCAACACTTTGTAAAGTAGAATATACTATATGAAAATTATAAGATGAACATTTGTATACAATAGAATCTGAATAATAGGTACATGTTTGAAGTAGCTAAGCAAGTAGCTAACAAAAGAAATTGTTGCATTTGTAATACAGCACTCAGTCCAACGAAAAGAATAATGTTGATTCTACTGGGCCACAATCTTAAATAAAACAAACTAAGTCAAAATAGTATCTAAATACACGTAAAGTGAGAAAAGAATCTATTCACTAAAATAGGTATCAGCAACTACCTCAAACTGCCGTGATCCATGTTTAAAGGTATCAACTCGTCTCTTGATAGCAACAGTCATCTTAGACGCATTACTTGCTCCTTTCTTGAGGAATAAAGATTCACAACTCTCTCCTTTCAAGGAACTAAGGTCAATAAAACCCTTATAGACTATCCCGTATCCTCCACATCCAAGAATGTTAACATCACTGAAATTCATAGTGGCACTCCTCAATTCCTTGAACTTGAATTTCCGAAGAAATGCACGTCTGATGGCAAGTCTATCTGTTGTTGCAAGTGAAAGTCCTGCATGGGAACTGAAATGTTAGGTCAAAGAACTATTGTAATATTTGAATAACCACTTCAGGCATAAATAGTGTACAGGATTTGCCCTACGAGCTACTAAATGGTATCAATGCTTGTTTTGCTCACCCAAGATGGCAAATTAAGTGGTTGAATGTGCACACCTAAAAGTAAGTTCTTGTAAGCAAGTATACAAATCAATGGATGATTCATATCAGCCAATCTTAAATGACATCTGATCCAATGAATTGAGTGAACTGACAGCCCAATGATTCAATACAATCAAATTGTTGCAGATGAGTGGTGTTTTCTATATGCCTTATCAGAAAGGATCCAAATGGAAACAACTAAAACCATCTTTCTAATATATTAGCCTTGATTCATCTGTGCAAACACAGATCTCCATAAAACAAAAGTTGAAATCCCAAACCCAAGGTTTGGCAGTGTAGGCATATGTTTTTAGTGAGCATTCATACGTTGCATGATTGACATGGCCATATGTTTGTCTCACCCTAAGTAAGGCAGACAAAGTAGTGCAGGATTGTTAATGTTGATTAGCTATTCCCAAAACATGTTCATTAGCAAATCACTATTCCCAAAATCTCCAGCTTAGTATTTTCGCTGACCTCCTACTCTACTCTGATAACAGCTTAATATTAAATGGCTAACTACCATTCCAAAAAGTTCAAGTTGTTAGCAAACGGAACAATTTATATTATATTATTAACAAGGATAGAATATAGATGAAGATTAGAGGATGAAAAGGAGACCGGAAAGAGGTGACGAAAACAAGAATAGTGGAGGTAGTTAATACGAGAAGGGAGAAGCATCAAGAAGAAGGATTTTAAGAAGAAAATTACTCGGATTCAATATCGTCTATTGATGTCACCTTCAAAAGGATCCCTCACCACTTCATTCATTCTATCCACTCAAGATAAGATTAAAATAATAATAATATCAGCAATAGATCCTGAAAATATCACTTTCTACCCACATATAAGAAGTAAAGTTGAATATAGGAACTCAAGTCAATATTCTAATATTGAGAAGGTTATGGTTTCAAATTCGTTGTCAAGATTGAATGGCAAAAATATCCAACTGATTCTATCACATCAATAGGTTTTGGTGACATGGAATGGGCACAAAATATAATAAAAAAGAGAAAGATAAAATTCATGTAATTTAGTAAGAGATTAGAAAAGATAATAAAAAAATTCTTTAAAACGTTATTATGTATGGGTAAATTTTCCTAAACTCCCCACTTACCAAGTCAACTTTGCATGCAATCCCTACCCAAACATTTCTTTGCATGCAGTCCCTGATGTGATGTTTGGTGAGTATTATTTGAAGAAAATTGAGTATAAAAGTTAGAAAACTGAGTATGGCAATTTGCATCCACCACATCAATAACCCTGTACTCAATTTTCACTCTTTTATACTCAAGTTTCACTCTTTTATACTCAGTTTTCACTGATGTATACTCAATTTTTACCCTTTTATACTCAGTTCCATTATGGAGCAAAAACAAACAAAAACTTGTGTGGAGAGTAAATGCAAAATTTGACTCCCCGTTAGGGATTTAAAGCAACTTTACCGATTATGTATCATTAAATACCAAATTATTATTAATATAAACATATTATTTAATATAAAATTGATCAATTAGATTAATTGCAAATAATAAATGATTATACTATCCATGATATCAGATTATTATCATATATATTAATATTGATTTAATGTAATCAGGTAAACTCAAATTAAATTATGCTTGTAATATTATTAGTTTATGATTGAGAGAAATTTAAAAATATTCAATTTGACATTCTTGTATATGGATCTTTTATGGCGTAGTTGATTTTGAGTTAGCAGGTGTTGAAGAAAATTGTTGCACCAGGGTCATAGGTGAGAATAAAGATGAGTTTGAAAAAACTAGCAAGATCAAAGCTCATTGAACCAATAAACTTGAACTAAGAAAGTTTCTCTTGTCCATGGATCTCTTCAAACTAGTTCCCACATCATCATCAAACCCTATTTGTCCCACCTATTTGGATCAGTTACATGGATTTTGTCTCTCAATTGATGCAAAGTTAACAACGACAGTATTGATGTGGACATTGGCAAATATGTGATCAGAATTTGGATTTTGGAGCTCTGCCACCACTTGCTCAGCCACCATCATAATGAATTGGACATTTCTGAAAGAGTGACAAACTATACCCAATTTGCATGATAAACATCCTTATTGACCATACTCATACTGGTTGATATTGGTTATTTGGTTTACATCTATTTTAAAATGGCCCTATATTAAACTGAAACATAAAATTTACTGGCTAGTGATTTTTTCTAGCCCACACAAGTAGCTACACTATACGAACTCAGGTTAAATGTCTTTTTTCTTTTTTACATTTCAAAATCAACTTAGAACAGCTTGTTTTGTGTCTCTTGCAGTCTTTTTATTCAGGCCCAATATTTGAGGTGGTTAAATGATTTTTCACTACAAAAACCCAAGGAAAAAAAAACACCTACATGATACAAATTTCCAACTATCTCACAGTAATTGCTAAATAACACTGCTTGCCTTGAAATACCTCAAATGCTTGTTCAACTACATATTATAAAAGAAAATTTTCAAGAATGGTTGCTTCATACAGAAATCACCTGAATTAAATAAAGCATCTTGCACCTTCTTGTCTACTTCATCCGATTTATTGACACATTGTTCCAGTTTGATATTTTTTGTTTGTTCCTGAGAAACTAAAATATGAGAACTAATGGAAAAAGAAATAGAAAATGACAAAGGAATAAATTGAATTTAAGATTTTGTGTTATTTAATGAAAGAACAAATCATTGCATTAGACTGACAAGTTTCAAGCGTTTTTCAGAATACAATTCATACATCTAGTAAAGTTTCAAGCATTTTTTTTATATTTATGTTCCATTTTTTGAAGTTGACTAGAATCAAACTCTACATGTAGATTTTACACTAGCAAATTCACTTTCTCCAGTCACCTTCATGAAATGTGCTTACCATACCTTAAGTGAGTAAAATTTAGAAAATTTTAGAAAGTAACTAAAGCAGAAAATCCATACTCGGCTTCTCTGGATATCCACAAGGGTTATGAGTGGAATAAGGTTCAAGTATTCAGTAATCTCAGACTGTGCAGTCCTGAATTGTTTAATAATTTTCCATCCCATGGCCAACAGATACAGATAATTGCAGTCGTGGCAACCGTGTACAAGAATGTAAGACCTCCTCAGTGCATCCTCCAAAAGCTCCAATGGCTCTCTAGTAGAAGGATGCTTCTTGAGCTCTGTTATTCTGATCTGCTCCAACAGGTTACCAATCAACTTCAGCTGTTGTGCAAATTTCTGGCAATTTTTCTTGTGGCTGCGTGCTGTTGAGGCAGCCTTTACTATCATGCGAATGAGGCTGACAGCATCTAAGCCAGTCAGCTGTGCAACATTAGCTGCATCCCCAAGCCCCGATAACGCCATTGACTGCACATAAAATCTCAAACATGAGTTATAAAAGTTGAGCTTCCAAGAATGCTGAATAAAATAAAGCAGCACCAAGGAATTAGGCATGTGTTCTCTGTGTGTGCCATTGACTGCACATAAAATCTCAAACATGAGTTATAAAAGTTGAGCTTCCAAGAATGCTGAATAAAATAAAGCAGCACCAAGGAATTAGGTGTGTGACAAATTGTTCAGCTTTCTGACTTTGGTTATCACTTACCAGTTGGGTCTGAATAAACCAGCGAGAGCCTACTGGGGCCTGGTTTTGGTAAGATAGCTTGCAAACCTGCCCCATAGCAAACGGCTTTCTTATCACTTGGATGAAGGTTGTCTGTTGTTAATAGTTTACTCACCTCCATGCTGACTTACCAGACTTTGGTGTCCCTACTGCTTCCTAGGTCCTCAATCGAATGGATTGGGGCTTTGCGGGAACTTCTTCTGGCAGCACGGGCAGGCAGGTGAAGCTGTTGGCAGCCAAATTTCTTGCTACTTGGGATCAGGTATATCTTCCTCATTCTTGGAGAGGTTTGGATATTCTGAATCTGTTCCAATCTATCCTCCTAAGATGGTGGTGGAAGCTCCTATTCTCACCCCTTAGAAAAGCATTCATGAAGTATCTTCTACTTAATTGAACATGTTAAATGCTGCTGCAGATTCTTACTGGTGATCTGACTTATGGAAGGGCATCTTGGAGGTCATAAACATCTGTACTTTAAGGCCAAATCGAATCAGTAATTTGCATCCTGACATGGTAGATGGTTCCAGTGCTGCTACCTACAGTTTACCTTTCTTGAATTGCATTTAGCTTGTTCTAGCAAGGGTGTCATGATTTGGAGCGTCTCCTCTAACAGTTTTCTACTTGGCCTCTCCTACCTCCACCGAATGGAATTTGGAGCGTCTCCTCTACAGTAGAGACTATTGGTGTTTTTAGGTTTTATTTAGGAACTGATGTTTATTTGGATTTGGAGAATACATTCATTGTACCGTCTTTCAGACGAAACTTAATTTCAATTTCTTATTTGGACAAATCAGGTTATTCTTGTTCATTTGGAAATGAAATGTTTAGTATTTTCTATAATTCAATTTTGATTGGTAATAGTTCCTTGGTTGATAAGCTTTATAAATTAAACACATTTACTCCTACGATTGACAATGTAATAATGCATAGTATAGGTACGAAACGTAAGTTGACCAACGAGAATTCTTCTATATTGTGGCATAGGCGTTTAGGACATATATCCAAACAACGCCTAGAAAAGTTAATGTCACATGGAATTCTCGATTCCCTTGATATGTCAGACTTTGATGTCTGCATAGAGTGTGTTAAGGGGAAGACAACTAACAAAAGGAACAAAGGGGCTAGCCGTTGTAGTGATGCTTTGGAGCTAATACATATGGATATTTGTGGACCATTCCCTAAGGCATCTTGGAATGGACGCACATATTTTATTAGCTTCATAGACGACTATTCTAAATTTGGCTATCTGTACCTTATTCATGAGAAGTCGCAATCTTTGGACATGTTCAAAATTTTCAAAGCCGAAGTTGAACTTCAACTACGTAAGAAAATTAAAGTCGTCCGATCCGACCGTGGAGGGGAATATTACGGTCGATATGATGGATCAGGTGAACAACGTCCAGGACCTTTTGCAAATTACCTTGCAGAGTGTGGGATTGTGTCTTAGTATACCATGCCTGGTACACCCAGTCAGAATAGTGTAGATGAGCGTCGCAATCGGACCCTAAAAGACATGGTGAGAAGTATGATGGCTTTCACTTCTCTACCGGAGTCTTTGTGGGGTGAGGCACTCAAGACTGCAGTTTACCTTCTAAATAGAGTACCTAGTAAGACAGTAACTAAAACCCTATTCGAGATGTGGACGGGTAGAAAGCCTAGCATTAGGCATTTACATGTCTGGGGTTGTCCAGCTGAGGCTAGGCCTTACAAGCCTAATGAAAAGAAACTGGACTCAAGAACTGTTAGCTGCAATTTTGTAGGTTACTCTGAGAGATCAAAGGGGTATAAATTTTATGATTCATCTAATAGATCCTTCTTCAAAACAGGAAACGCCAAGTTTATTGAGGACAGTGGGAGAGATAAAATTAGGGAAGTATCTTTTGAGGAAAGCGTTGGCAATCCTCCTATGGTCACTACTAGTGCAATCAGTAGTGGTATGGTGACCATACCACACATTATGGATATTACACATCCAGTGAGCGTAGTGAACCAAGATATTCCCATGACATCTCCAATGCAATTGGAGGAGTCTACCACTGAAATTGAAGTATTGCCTCATATTGATGAGCAAGTACCTCAACCGCCTCAAACGCAAGTGCCCTTAAGGCGATCCACAAGGGAACGGAGAAGCACGAATTCTTGTGATTATGTTTATCTCCAAGAGCATGAGTTTGATATAGGGTTGCAAAGTGATCCTACATCTTTCCAAGAAGTCAAACAATGCTCTAACCCTGAAAGATGGATTAACGCCATGCAAGAAGAGTTAAAGTCTATGGCAGACAATGACGTTTGGGAACTTGTCGAATTGCCTGAAGGTTCGAAACCCGTTGGTTGTAAATGGATATTTAAAACTAAGCGAGATTCGAATGGCAATATCGAAAGGTATAAGGCTCGTCTTCTTGCCAAGGGATTCACTCAAAAGGAAGACATTGATTATAAGGAGACTTTCTCACCTGTGTCGACGAAAGACTCCCTTAAGGTAATCATGACACTTGTAGCTCATTTTGATTTGGAGCTACATCAAATGGATGTAAAGACTGCATTCCTCAATAGAGACATAGAGGAGTCTATATATATGGTGCAACCGGAGAACTTTGAGTCCTCAGACTCAAAGCACCTAGTATGTAGATTAAAGAAGTCCATTTATAGTTTAAAGAGAACCCCGTTGATCAGTGCATATATGTCAAGTTCAGTGGGAGCAAGTTTGTTATACTTGTTTTGTACGTGGATGATATATTGCTTGCGAGCAATAATAAGGGTCTACTGCATGAAACCAAGTCATTTCTATCTGGTAAATTTGAAATGAAAGATCTTGGTGAAACATCTTTTGTTCTAGGCATTCAGATCTATCGTGATCGATCAAGAGGCATTCTTGGACTTTCACAACAAGCCTATATTGAGAAGGTGCTTATAAGGTATGGCATGCAAAACTGTACACCTGGTGACACACCTGTGTCAAGAGGTGACAAGTTCAGTTTGCAGCAGTGTCCACGACTTGAACTTGAAATAAAGGAGATGAAACAATTCCCATATGCATCAGCAGTGGGAAGTCTCATGTATGCACAAGTTTGTACTCGACCAGATATAGCATTTGTAGTTGGGATGTTAGGCAGATATGTTAATAACCCAGGACCGTTGCACTGGAAAGCAATTAAAAGAGTGATGCAGTATTTGCAAAGAACTAAAAGACACATGCTCACGTATCGAAGGTCAGATCATCTGGAGGTGATTGGTTATTCAGACTCCGATTTTGCTGGATGCTTAGATAGCAGGAGGTCCACTTCAGGCTATATCTTCATACTTGCTGGAGGGGCTATATCTTGGAAGACCGTCAAGCAGACGCTAGTAGCTACTTCTACTATGGAGGCAGAATTAGTAGCATACTATAACGCATCCAATCACGGGATTTGGCTGCAGAACTTCATCACAGCATTGCATATCGTTGATGGCATTGACAGGCCACTGAGGATCTACTGTGATAATAAAGCTGCAGAACTTTATGCCAAGAACAACCATAGTTCGTCGAAGTCCAAGCACATCGACATTAAGTTTCTAGCGGTTAAAGAGAGAGTTGAGAGTCGCCAGATTATGGTAGAGCACATCTGCACAGATTCCATGTTGGCCGATCCACTCACCAAAGGCTTGGTGCCCAAGGTGTTTCATGCGCATGTTGTGGATATGAGAGTTCTTCTTATGGAAGAAGAACTCATCTAGTAGGAGTCTGTATTTATTTTATTGCTCTATGTTAATAAAGATAAACATTTTATTTTGATTATTGTACGTACTTCAAGTTCAAAATATTAATGGGGATTCATATGTTTGTTTGACACTCTGAATACGATATCATGATTTACTACTGCTATTTAGCATTTGGCGTTTGTAAATATGATACAGATTCCTTTTGGAATCATAAAGTTTGGATCATGATTTGTTGTTGTAGTTTAGCATAAGGTATTTGCAAATATGATCAAACTCTTTTGAGTCGCTTTGGACCAGTTGGAAATTGACATGTACTGATCACATTTCATGTAATTTCTACTCTATACATCCGCATCTTAATCTATGTCGTTAATGACATTGGTATTGTGATTACTGTTGGGGCTTGTTACGATCATATACAGTAGCTATGACCTCTTTAGTCCTACACCAATGAAGTTAATGGATCAGATTGTTTATAGGGGTATCTTGTACCCGTAAAGTTTGATATCAAGTAAAGTTTTGCTTATATTTACCATACAACTCATATATAGCCCAAGTGGGAGATTGTTGGATATTATTATTATCCCTATTAGGTGGGTTTATTTGTAAGTTGCACATATAAAAACAATCTGAGCCCTTAAAATGATCTAACTTATGTTTATTGGGTTTCGGATTATTGGATGCGGGTTCAATGTATAGAACCCTTTAGACCAATCTATTATTATCTATGGGCTGATAACAGATTGGATTTCTATATAAAGGAGAGGTCCCCAAGGGTTTAGGGATGATCTTGACCTAATTTCTTGTTCCCCAATGACAAGAAACTTTACGGCGCCGTCAACCCTAAGCCCCTTGAAAGATTCTCCTTTTTTCCGCTGCATTTTCTTCCACAGGGATCAAGCCGAAGACACCACGACAAAGACAATGGCTAATCAATCAGGTTCTTTGTCTTTCGGTTTATGCATTTTATTTATGTTATGTCATGATTCGATGAAACAATAGATCCATGCTTATATACATTATGTTTTCTATTCGAGTTCTTATTTGGTTTTCTAAAATTCATGCGGTTAGGAGAAAACACAATGTTCTATCAAAGGTCTCTTATAATCACCTTCCCTAATCACTAGCATTAGTGATGATAGCACAGTTTCTCCATTAGATAGACCTACTCCTCTCGTCCTTCAATGGCTATCAGCACAAGCACCTGCTTTACTCATTTGGTCTGGAAGTCATATACACCCAAAATGGTGCAAATCATCACATAGCTGATCTCACACATGAAAAGTTGAATATAGAGCTATAGAGGAAAGGTTTAGTGGAGCTTGGCATGGAGTGTGTCTTATGTTATATTGGCTTTAATGAATCTCTCACTCACCTGATTTAACATTGTGACTTTGCTACACAGGGATGGTTGATTCATTCAAATGTTTTCCAGCTCTTTCCGTCAGAGCAAGCTGGATTTTGATTGTTGGACTGACTTATTCTGTATATTGGAACATGCTTCATTATGATCCTTCTACACATGCACACAAGCTTGGATAAGCTCCATCTGGCTAAGAAAAATGATTATATTTCGAAAAAAGAAGGCAGCTCTGGAGGATGTCTGAGCTCATTAGCAACGCTTTCTACAACCATGGTTTGTCGGACTGCAGGATTCCCCCCAAACATATCAAATTGCATTGGTTTTTTTTTGTTGAGAAGCATTGTAGACCTTCCGATTTCCCCCAATTAGCAGGATTTTGATTCCCTGCTGATTACATGGTAATTTTATACTAACTATGTTTGTACACTGTTTCCTAGTACTAACTAAATATCAATAGGGTGAACTATGATTCTCCCTTTTCTCCTTTCAAAAATAAATCAACAAATAGTGAATCAGCCATGGGTTGAACTAATAATTGCCTGTTAAAACCCCCTAATACTGATTTAAAAGTCAACATCTTCTAATGATCCAAGATGGGCCGACATCATCCTGATGAGCACATAAATACATATGAACATACTAAATGATTTGATATGCTGGAGATCAAGCCAAACTAAATTAGAGTAAAATTGAATTTGACCAAGCATCTACCTCCTGTTGTTTCGAAGTATAATAGGAAAAACCTTTTCATTTCTTTTCTTGAAGAGAAACTTATTTTTCTTATTTATTAGATGAAGCATCTGCATGTCGATAGATAAACAGATAGTTTGCAAGTTGCAAAGTGAATTAGAAAAAGGGGGAAAGCTGAATAAAACGAGTGACAAGTATGTAGTTCCTCATACCTGAACTAGGGCACAGGACCTGACAGAACTTGGGGAACCCGGTGGACAGATCGTTCAGAAGTAATTAAGAATCGCCATTTCTCCCTGATTCAACCATTCGAGAACCTGAATCACAAAGAGAAATGTAGGGGATTCACTTTCCCCGATCAAAATTCAGCTTTGATAGGGATGAACAAGTCAACCTAGATGGTCGAAGAGAGTATTGATCATTGTCGGCAGTCAAGTTCAATTTTAAAGTTGGTTGAAAAGGATTCAAAGTGAGAAAAGTCAATCTTCAAACAATTTCAGTTATTAAAAATAATTATCATTGGACCAAATTTGCCCACTCAAACAAAAAAATTCTATTCTATGTCAATAATGGAATTAGCACCTTCCCTCTATCCCCGAGGTTTAACTATTTATCATATTAGACATTCACGATTCGATTTCTAACTACGACATATTTTACAAAAAAAAATTCTTTAAATGGGACGCGAAGCCTGAGACGCTAGGTTTCTAGACTGCCTACCGTAAACACTTCTTGATTTATCCTGACGGTCGATAGAAAAGTTATTGGTGCAATCTTTGTTAGGTCATGGTTGACCTAGTTTTACTAGACTCGAGTAAGCTTATGTCTGGTAAGCTTAAAGTTGGATGTTTCGATGTTTGATAATGATGTTTGAATATCATATGATGTTTGAATATCGTATGATGTTTGAATATCGTATGATGTTTGAATATCGTATGATGTCAAGTGGGTCAAGGTTAACTAGAGACTTGACTGAAAAGTCCTAGGGGACTAGGGACACCTAGTGGGACTAGGTGAAGTCCAAGTGGATCGGAGAGATCGTACGCTGGCATGAAAAAAGTCCTAGGGGAACTAGGCACACCTAGTGGGACTAGGTGAAGTCCAAATGGATCGGAGAGATCGCACGATGGCATGGGAAAAGATCTAGTGGAACTAGGTGAAGTCCAGGTGGATCGGGGAGATCGCACGCTGGCAAGGTGGAAGTCTACCGAGAGACTAGACCTAACTCGAGGATTAGGCAAACATGGTTGGGAATCAGGTTAAGTCATAGCTGAGAGCTAGGTAGGAGAAATCCAGGTCGATCAAAGGGGTTGACCGGACACTTAGTAGGGAATCCTAGACTTGTGCACACAAGTTAGGGTTGAACTCAATCGATTGGGCAATCAATTAGGGTTTAATTTCTCGCGAACAAAAACTTTCTTGATCGATTGGGTGATCGATTAAGGAAGATGCGAATCGATTGGGTAATTAATTGGGAGAAATGAAGTGCGAGAACAGAAGGTGGCTGAATTGATTGGGCAATCGATTCAGCCCTCTCTTAATTGATTGATCAATCGATTAAGAAGTCCGGTAATCGATTGGATGATCGATTAAGATAGTATTGAGCGAGAGCACAGAAAGGTGCTGAATCGATTCAACAATCGATTAAAGCTGTTCTTAATCGATTGGCTAATCGATTAAGATTTAAAAACTAGCCGTTAAACGGTTAAGTTTGACATGATAATCGATTGAGTAATCAATTAGGAAACTCTAGGCGTCGGGTATATAGGGTTTTCACGCAGGTTTGAAGCGTATCTCTTCGGCAGCTCTTTAACACTTCTCCTCCTCCTTCCACGTCATTTCAAGAGAAACTTTGGGGCATAGTGTTGCTGCACTTCCAAAGTTCTAGAGGCGATCTCAAGCTTGAAGAAAGCAAGAAAAGCAAAGAGAGCACATTATTATAAATCTGGTAAGATTTTTCATTGTATTTTGCTTCCTCTTGTAGTTTCTTCTTGTAAGCTTGTAAGAGGTTTTTCCACCTCAAGAAGAAGATCTTTCATAGTTTATAAGAGAGTGAGGAGAGTAGATCCTTGGATTAGTCACCTCAAGGAGGTGGATATTAAATAAATCATTAGTGTTAGCATTGCTTGAAGTCCTCCACGGCGACAAATCATCTACAAGTAAATCGGAGCTAATCATCCCCCCTCTCTAGCTCTCCTACCGGTCCTAACAAAATTTTCATGGGACTAAATTGATCGTTTGAAAAAATCTCGTTAATCGCTTCTAGTGTTAAAAATAATTTTCAATTATAATTCAATCAATACTGTCCCAAAGACGCTGAATTCTGAACGTGGCCCAATAACTTCAATAAGTGATATGATCCCTACAAAAAGCCCAATTGATTGATTAGCGGCCCAATTAGAAAATCGTTGAGTCCTCTCCCGATAGCGGAGCGCAGAGGAAGCCACACCTCGACAGCATCCATGGCGGCTACTCCTTCAGCCAGCAAATGCTTTCTTGTCACCGGTCCTCCCGTAAGTTTTTTCAGCAAATCTGTTGTTTTTCTACTTTCTGTTGATCTCACGGTTTCTAGATTCGCAGGGCGTGGGGAAGACGACCTTAATAATGCGGGTTTTTGAAGCTCTGCGGGCTTCCCATCCTCAGATCACAATACAGGGATTCTATACTCGTACTCATCTCTTTCCTCCTCAATCTTCCTTCTCCTTTCTCTACCCTTCTTTATGTTGCTTTTGTTGATGCTTGAAGTTTGATGTCTTCATTTATTGGTTTTCATGTGACGCAGGTGAGGTGAGAGAGGGCTCCGACCGGGTCGGATTTGAAGTCGTCACCTTGGACGGGATGCGCGGCCCTCTGGCTTCCTCCAAGATCTCAAGGTTTGTTTGGCCTCATGTTTTTTTGCTCATTTGCTGTTGCATTGGTGTTACAAGTGGTTTGAGATAGTGGTGATGCGTATGAGTTTGCTTACTGCGCTAAGAGATGGAAATGGTTGCTTAGGTTGTAAGTAATCAATGAAGTAAATGTTATACAAGGATACATATAAGAATAGCTATTGCTCATGGAACGCAGTTCGTGATATCATTTCCTTTGCGAGTTTGAAAAAAGCATACTAGCGTTCAAATTGGAAGCACTCTATATGCTATGTTAATAAACAAGCTTGATAGATTGTGCTCATTTTTTGGTTTAACAAACACGCTTGAAGAAAGCTGTGCTTAGCTTAGCTTAGCTCATCTACAACCTTACTTAGATCCATATTACTAGCACCAATTAGTTAAGACTCACAACTTCTTGTTTTTGCACATCATGGAAAAATGGCACTAATGGGTAATGTTTTAGACATGCCAGAGGTACGTGCCAAGGAGTGATTCAATATCCATTGTTCATTCTGGTTATGGCTGCTTTTTCCAATATGATTGGAAATTTTCACTGATTTTGATTCATGATCTAGCTGATCATTTCTACTGTGTGAGATAAATATTGAATTTGCTGCTAGTGATGTTCTCTATAAGAGTTCGTAGGAAGTTCTTAACATAAAACTTCTAATGTTGGGACTTGAAATTAGGGTCGTAGTTTTTTTAACAAGGTTGGTGTTCATCCTAGTAAGAGCTTGTTTCTGTTCGTTCAATACACACAAAATCAATTAAATAAATAAGTTTGAACAACTTGTTAAACTAAACTAACAAATTTGAATACATATGTGTTCGTTAACTTTGAATAATATTCATGAATCATGTTCATCAATAAAACTCTTATCAACATGTTAAATAAACAAATAAACTTTCAAAATGAAGAAATAAAATTATATTATCAAGCTCAAGAACCAAGCAAACAAGTTTAAAATGTAAAAGTTTTAAACAATCAAACAAACTTGAATTAAGAGCTCGATAACATCTAATGAACCCAACTCAAGCTCATAAAAAAGAAACCAAGCCAAATTTAAACAATCATTTCAACGTCTTGGTACATATTCGGCTTAGCTTAACTTGGCTTGGCTCGATTACCTTATCAAACATGCTTGAACACTATAAGCTTGGCTTGGCTTAGCTTGGTTCGGTTTGGCTCATTTACAACCCTACTTGAAATTGCCCCTTTTTGGTCAATTTTCTGTAATTAACAGCCTTCAATGTTGGATACCATGGTCTTGTGCTAATTATATTTAAAATAGCATTTTTGGTTCAGCTACTATATACTTATAATGTTTTTGGTTTAATTATCTTCAAAAAGTACTTAAGTATTAATTGATTATTTCTTATAACATATAAAAATATTGTTATTTAATAGAATACTAACTTTAATATTTATACTTTAGTAATTATATTAATTATACTGATTGTATTTACTTATCAAAAATATTCTTTTACTCATCTAATCTTATGCTATTAAACAATGAATTATATACTTTATTAAAAACATTTTTTTAGTTCGGAATATAATCTACCCAATTTTAACATATTTATACTAATTGGTATTTATTTTAATTCTTTTTGATAAAATCTTGATTAGATATTGAATTCTTTGGATATTAATTATTATGTATGTTATATCGTAAAACTAAATTTAGATTAGTCGATTTTAGTTTTTTTATTAGAATTATTTCAAAATTGATTTCAGAAAGCAACTTATTGAAGGAATTCTTCCATCTACATTGAAAAAGTGACTAGGAATGCAGTGCTTCAAGTAAAAGCATTTCCAGCATAACTTTACCAACCACCTTATTTAACAATTTTTTTTTTGTTGTTGTTGCTTTTGCCTCTGTGTGCTTGTAATTACATAGTCGACATTTTTCTTTCTTGATTCTCTATTTTACCCTTGTCCTTCCATGTTGTAGTTTCTTTGGGCATAATTAACTTATATTTATAATTGTAGCACAGAGTCCCTCAGATGGCCTACTGTTGGAAAATACAAAGTGGATGTCGCATCATTTGAGTCCTTAGCGCTGCCTCAGATGCAGGTAAGTCGAGATTAACACTTGCGAATTGCGATTCGGGCATGGATAGTGCTTATGCTATGGCATACACCTACAGGTCAAAGAAGGAACCAACCTCTTCGTAATTGATGAAGTTGGCAAAATGGAACTATATAGTTCTTCCTTTTTCCCTGCAGTTTTGAGAATTCTTGATTCCAACGTCCCGTTCTTGGCTTCGATACCCGTACCCAAGTTCGGCCGAGACATTCCTGGAGGTACAATGTAGCTTTTCAATTGCAACTTAAAGTTTATCTTCTTCTTGATGTTGCTAAATAAATTTTGGATGAATTTTGTCATATTTTTTTAGATCTGTTTGCTGCTTTTGTGATGTGCAGTTGCAAGATTGAGGAATCATCCTGGAGCGACTATTTTCACATTGGATTCAGGAAATAGAGATGCCATGAAAGACAGGATATACTCTCAAATTGCTGGCCTTCTACAGAACTAATTGTGCTTCCACTTCTTGCTGGCTGAAGCTGATGTAATTTAGTGGCGCCCCCGTCAGCCCACCCCAGGCTGAAGCTGATGTAATTTAGATCATATTGATGGAGAATGGACTAATAAGGGAACCATTTTGATGGGAAATTAGTGATGACAAATGATACAATCATATTAGTTTTGGGATAATGATTAAATGTAGCACGAATTTTTTGAATTTCACTAGGACGATTCAAGCGCGTATTTGATTTTATTTAGAAACAATAGGTGTTTTCTTTTCATTTTTAAAGTAAATTTAACACATTTTTAAACACATTCGGTGACATTATATATATATATATATATATAATAATTTTAGCTATTAAATTTCTAAGGTCATGACAATATTTTAAATGTAAGGTTGGGGAATCAATATTACGAGGCCGAGCTTTTTCTGTTACCAGAAAAAGATAATATTGTTAACTAAAATATACATTGAATTTATTATAATATTTGAACCTTATGTAGCCGTTCCATAGTCGATCGAAAAATTTTGTTTAGGAAAAAAAAATCTAAAAAGAAAAGATTTCGGTTGTTTACTTGGTGCCTCGAGGCAACCGAAATTACTAATTTCGATTTAGGTACTCTATCAAAGTCATATTCAGATAATTAAAATAAAAGTTTTAAGCAAAACACATGTGTCATCTGCTTCCATAGCATAGAGGTAGTGCGTTCGCTTCGTAAGCGAAAGGTCGCGAGTTCGATCCTCGCTGGGAGCTATAAAGTTTTTGAGAAATGATACAAGGAGCGAAAGGGGAGAGCGAATGCGTTGGCTTAAAAAAGGAGCGAATGCGTTGGCTTAAAAAGGAGCGAAAGCGGAGAGCGAATGCGTTATGCGTTGGCTTAAAAAAGGAGCGAAAGCGGAGAGCGAATGCGTTGGCTTAAAAAAGGAGCGAAAGCGGAGAGCGAATGCGTTGGCTTAAAAAAGGAGCGAAAGCGGAGAGCGAAAAACTCAGAAGCTTTCCGCTTTAATTCCTTTTCCCCTTCGAAGCAGAGGCAAAAGCCCTAAGTTACCTCCTCTCATTCCTCCCAACGTCGATGACGCTTTTCCCCTTCGACGCAGCGAAAAAGTCTTCTCCTTCCTCCCAGTGCCGTCAGAGGAGACCTCCTCTCCTTCCTCCCAGCGCCAACGATTTCCCTTTTCCTTTCCCCTTCGAAGCAAACGAGTGTCAGCGTCAACCAAAACCAAGCTGACAAAAGCGTCTCCTTCCTCCCAGCGCCAACGAAAGCCAACGAAAGTGTCTCCTTCCTCCCAACGCCAACGAAAGCCAAGCTGACGAGGAAAGCCAAGGTAGAGTTCTTGCCTACTCTGGGTGCGATTTTTCTCCCGACGTGTCTTCTTCACTGCTTTATCCTTCTTCCTTTTCCCTTTGGAAACATTTCTCAGCCCTAAATTTGTTCTTCACTGTTTTTTTTTCATTAAGATGATTGCTTGAAGATCGCGAAACTCATCAAGATCATTTGGTGCGTCTTGCTGGGAAATGTGTTTGCAGTTCAATTGCCCAAGAGTTTAAGGTCGTCACTGCTTTATCCTTCACCACGATATATTTACAATTTTTTTTAAATTTTGTTAGATTTTTTCCCATTGGGGATTCTGATTATGTATGCTTGTTACTCAATTTGTGGCTTCTGGTTATGTATGCTTGTTACTCAATTTGTGGCTTCTCGTTGTAGTTTTTTCTCCGCAACGAGCATTGGTCACCGAAGGAGGCAACGAGCAGAGCGAATCTCCCTTGCTCCCAGCGAAAAATCGCAGCGTAAGAGGCATGAAGGATGGAGCCCCTCTCCCTTCCATCTCCCTTCAATCCGATCGAAAACTGTCAAACAGCGATATCAGGTATGTATAGATTGTTCAATGTCTATATTATTGGGTTGGATTAGGATTGAGAATTAGAGTTCTTTGAATGACTTAAGATTTCCATTTAGCATGTCAAGCCGAATGCCCTAAGTTATGTAAATGTAATGTATCATGTGTGTTTGAATTTTCTTATTGACTTGAGCTAAGTTATTTACTTGCCATGAAATTTGGTTTAAATGTAGGTGACAAAAGTGTCATAAAACAAAGCAACAATGATTCAAAAGAGGCAGCGAGTAACAATGAGTCTGTACATGACCCATCTAGTTCAAATGAAGTCAAAATTCCTGAGATTGGAATGACTTTTTCATCTGAAGAGGATGTTCGATCTTTTTATAAATCTTATGCTCAAAATATTGGTTTTGGTATTTCCAAATTAGGTGGAAAAAATGGAGATGATGGAAAGCAAAAATATTTCTCTATTGGATGTGCCAAACATGGTAAGACAGTATCTAAAGCAAAAAATGTTTTATACCCTCGACCTATTGCGAAAACGAATTGCAAAGCTAAGATTAATGTTGTTATTAAGAATGATGAAAGTTTTATGATAACTAATGTCTACTTTGAGCATAATCATATTTTGAAAAGTCACGACACTTTAGATGCAATAAAGTATTAGATTCTTTTACAAAGAGAAAATTGGAATTAAATGATCAAGCTGGAATAACTTTGAGTAAAAGTTTTCATTCATTTGTAGTTGAGGCTGAAGGCTATGAAAATTTATCATTTGATGAGAGAAAGTGTAGAAATTATATTTTAGAAGCTAAAAGATTGAGGTTAGGGGATGGAGATGCTGAAGCCTTGAGTACTTATTTTTGTCGCATGCAAAGTCGAAACTCAAATTTTTTTATGTGCTTGATTTAGATGGAGAATCTCGAATAAGAAATGTTTTTTGGGCAGATGCAAGATGTAGGGCTGCATATGATTATTTTTCTGATGTTGTGACTTTTGATACAACCTATTTGACAAATAGTTATGACATGTCATTTGCTCCATTTATTGGAGTTAATCATCATGGTCAATCTATTTTGCTTGGCTGTGGATTATTATCAAGCGAAGATTCAGAAACATTCATATGGTTGTTTAAATCGTGGTTAACAAGTATGCTCGGGCGTGCTCCAAAGGCTATAATCACAGACCAATGTCATGTCATGTCAATTGCAATTGCAAAGATATTTCCAAATTCTCATCATCGTTTATGCCTGTGGCATATTATGAAAAAACTTCCAGCAAAATTAGGTGGTCATGCTTAGTATAAATTGATAAAGAAGCAATTGAAGAACATTGTTTATAATTCCCTTACAGTTGATAAATGTGAAGAGAATTGGATGAAAATGATTGATGAGTTTAATTTAGAGAATAATGATTGGTTGAAATCTTTGTATGAAGAACGAAATAGATGGATACCTGTATACGTTTAAGATACCTTTTGGGCAGGTATGTCTACATCTCAAAGAAGTGAAAACATGAATGTTTTTTTTGATGACTACGTTCATTCTAAAACATCCTTAAAATAATTTGTTGAGCAGTATGATAATGCTTTGAAAAAAAAAGATTGAAAAGAAAAAAAGTTTGGATTTTGGTTCTTTTAATTCTATCATACCAGTAATAACTGGTTATCCTATTGAAAGACAATTTCAAAGTTTCTATACTAACAACTTATTTAAGTTGTTCCAAGATGAAGTAAGAGGATTAATGTTTTGCAATACCTCATTGGTCAACTTTTTTTTTTTGGATCCTCATTGGTCAACTTTGATATTTGAAGTCGTAGAAACAATGTTAGGAAAAAATGGAGAACCTTTTACGAGATGTTTCCTTTAGTGTGCATTACACCGAGTTAAATTGCCAAGTGAAGTGTCTATGCCGTCTATTTGAGTTTCGAGGAATTCTATATAGGCATGTGATATCTGTGTTGATAAAAAATAAGGTGATTGAAGTTCCTATGAATTATATTATGGACCGATGGCGTAAAGATATTAAGCGTGGATATCAAAGTATCACTAACATCTATGATGAATATGCTTGTGATGGAGAAAGACATCGAAATAAGCTTCTCACTCCATTGATACAAGAGGTTCAACAACTTAGGGCAAGAAATGAAGATAGTTGTTCTCTTTTGGTGGAAATCTTGAAAGACGCACGTGAAAAGTTATTTGCTATTGATCATTCAAGAGCTGAAAAAGATTGTGAAAAACTAAATGAAGAATCTACATCTAGTGCAAAAGTGATACACTCTCCATTAAAAGTTCGATCACGAGGTCGTCCACCCACAAAGAGGAAACAGTCTAAGATAGAACAAATTGTGAAGAAATCAATTTCAAAGACCCAGAAGAAGGTTTGATTTATTATGCTTTAGCAATCGACATAATTTCTACTTTATATATTATTTATAGAATTCTTTGTTATAGGTATGCAAAGGTGACTTGTAGCTGAAGATCTCTGGATTATACCTATTTAGTTGTGCAAAGGTGTGTGATTAACTTTCAAATAATATTTGTAGTTGTAGTTCCTTGAGTTAGAAGTTCATTGTCAACTTGTTGTCTTTTTTGATTTGTGATTTGTGTCAACTTGCTGTTTTTTATTGTTTTATTGAATTCGATTATAGCGTCTTGTTTGAGAAGTCTTGTGTCAGATAGCTCATGCTGGGGGTAAGAAAAGGATTAAAAGTGGGTCAACTTTACTATCTGGGTTAACTTCATACTTAAAAAATTGGTCAATAAATTCTTGATTTTATATATTGCATGATCATGTCTGTATCCATTCACAACATGCAGTTCTTAAGCTATTCTCTAAATAAGTTTATTGTCTTTCTGTTGCCACACTTTTTTGAACTTTTAGCTGCACTTTCTGTTTAGAGTCTTGCCAAATGCCTCTTGGGTGTTCTAGAAATTTGGCCAGACTTCGTTTCTCTTTCTCATCATGGCTTTTCAGTTTAGCAGAGTTCGTACATGGTATCAACATTTATCGTTTATTTTTCCACTATTTGATATCAGCTTCGCTTATTTATTTATTTATTTTGTTTTGCATCAGAATTCGTTACAGGTTAGTGCCCGAGATAATTCCGGATGATATCCCTTCTGCAAGAGAGGGAGAACTTGCTCCCCAAGCACCATCCCAGCAATACAGCAACCAGGTCATGAGGTTCCTCCACCTGCAAGGATCAGCCACTTTCCCTTCACTTTATTCATTCGCAAGCACTGTACCTTGGCATCCGTGACTTTATCCGTGACTGATGCTTACTATCGTATTCCCTTTAGTAATTCCATTCTGTGTCGCTTTTGGAACAAACCAGTGTATGAATCTAGTGAATTGGTGATGTTTTTAGAACTTATCTAGTGGTATTCCGAACCAGCAAATGGGTTGCTCTTCATATTGTTTAGTTTGGCCGCCACTTCATTATGATTTCTCCTGTGTTTTTTTGTAAATAATCTTTACCCACCATTACTACTTTAAGTTGTTTTTTTTGTTTTGCCCATAGTTACAAGATGTTTTGCCATGTTATTTAGTGATTTCGATGCATTATATAAATTTCTGTAGTGAATTTCTTGTTTCCCTCCATTCAACTAAATTTACTTGCACCCTTTTTATGGTGCTCTTCGCAAGGTTATTTATGCTAAGTTAAATCCAGATGTTACATTTCAGCAGGCCTAAATTGTCTGATCAGTCGCCATCCAAACCTTTACTCATCTTCTTTGGCTCAACAAATTTGGCTCGTCTGTTCAGTACAACGGAAACAAAACAAATAATGTCTACCGCATGAGTTTTCCTTCGCCACCATCGATCCTTCTTCATCCGTGTCATTTCAAAAAAAAATATTTAATTTGATAATATATATTATTTGGTGATGAGAAACCATTGGCGATGTCGAGTTCAAGGCCAAACAAGGAAGTTACAAAACAAGGATTGTTCTACCAGTATGGTTTACAAAATAAAGCGTTGGAGCCATTTTTCTTCGTCATTAAATCTCTAGAAGTGTTGACCATATGGCTCTACCAGAATGGTTTCCAACTGAAATCTATAAAGTTTCTTGGAAAAGGCCAAACAAGGAAGTTGGATAAGGTAACAAATCCTATAATTGTTTTGCCATTTCGATAAGAATTTGACTCGTTATGGAATTATTAGAGTTTGAAGCTCGTGACCCAGAAGATCTTAAAGATAAACTACCAGTGGTCAAATTAAGCAACATAATAGAAGTTGATAAAGTTAAAGTTGATATATAAACCATTAACTGTAACTTTCAATGAAATAATAGGCTCCCTCCCATACCAAACAACACCACCTGCAACTTTCTTGTGCTAGCTGCAACACATCAGATACATAGCCAAAAATTCAATTACAACCATTAAGTAGATTGTGCTTCTAGAATTACATTTCTTTATCACATTACAATACTAGTACTAATTAACCACTACTTAACTAGATGAACTAACAAACAAATCAGATATATAGCCAAAAGCATCAAGTTCACAATCATTAATACCATGACAATTCTCTAACCATTCTAATTTCCCAGATTATGACCACGATCAGAAATTTGTTGACTCCCTAACCTTGATTGTATGGTCTCTACTCTTGCCAAACTCCTAAAATAGAAATTATTGCTATCTTCATCAAACATAGCCACGTCATTCACCCACTTTAACCAGCCATGATGCTTACATCCATAATAGAGTCTTCCTGGGTTCTTGGTTGATCTAGATACTAACATCAATGCTCTTAGTCCACATTCCCTACATGTTACATTTTCAAATTTGGCATTGTGATTGCTGCTGTTCCTTGATGATCCTATGAAATGGCAACCTAATATTCAAAATTTCATTAGTTGAGCAAAAGGAAAAAAAAATAAAGTATTCGACCACAAATTGATGAAATACATTCTAATTAAAAGGAACCATACTAATTAAGTTCTTTCACCTATAATCAGGTGAATTGCATATTGTTAGAACCATACTAATTAAAAGGAATCATACTAATTAAGTTCTTTCACCTATAATCAGGTGAATTGCATATTGTTAGAACCATACTAATTAAAAGGAACCATACTAATTAAAAGGAATCATACTAATTAAGTTCTTTCACCTATAATCAGGTGAATTGCATATTGTTAGAACCATACTAATTAAAAGGAATCATACTAATTAAAAGGAACCATACTAATTAAGTTCTTTCACCTATAATCAGGTGAATTGCATATTGTTAGAACCATACTAATTAAAAGGAATCATACTAATTAAAAGGAATAGTACAAAATTTCCTCGAGAAGCACATACCCACAACAAGAAGCAAGAACAAAAAAACCAACCAAATTGAGTGAATTGCCTCCTTTGCTTACCTATGCTCGCTGCGGAGAAAAAACCAACCAAATTTAATGATAAGCTTGTGTTTTTTATCGAGCATATTTTTGGTTCTGAGCTTTAGTGGTGCAAGACATGGTGACAAGCTTGCAACTTGGAATTGCAGCAAATGAATTTTAATTAGATTATTCAATGGAATTCAATTGTTGTTAGAAGTTTCTTACAAAACAACTGGAAAAGACTTGGTAGAATTTAAATTTAGTTAGATGACATAAAGGATGACTCAAAAGACTTGGTGGCATTTAAATTTGCAATAGATGACTGAAAGTGATTCAATGTAATGTGATTTTTGACCAAGTGTCACAAAGAAAATTGTAAAACACAAGGGTGCTGGCCAATGCTTGCTGCGCAGAGGCTCGCTTTGCTCGAAGCAGTTTATGCGTTGCCTGACCAATGCTCGCAAGGGGCAAGGTAACGATGCTCGCTGCAGCGACCTAGGAGGAAGGAGAGGAAGTTTTAGGGTTGCGAATCGTTGCAGCGAACGGGAAAAGGAACCAGGATAAAGCAGCGAAGAAGCATCGTCGGGAGAAAAATCGCAGGCAAGGAAGGAACTTTACCTTGCTGGCCGGTGTGGGAGGAAGGAGGAAGGAGTTGGCTTTAAGGGTTGGTCGCCTCTTCTCTTCACCGGCCGATGTGGGAGGAAAGAGGAAGGAGTTGGCTTTTAGGGTTGGTCGGCTCTTCTCTTCGCCGGCCGATGTGGGAGGAAGGAGGAAGGAGTTGGCTTGTCGCCTCTTCTCTTCGCCGGCCAGTGTGGGAGGAAGGAGGAAGGAGTCGACGGCGCTGGGAGAAAGGAGAGGAGGACTTCCTCGCTGCGTCGAAGGGGAAAAGCGTCGGCGGTGTTGGGAGGAATAAGAGGAGGTAACCTAGGGCTTTTGCCTCTGCTTCGAAGGGGAAAAGGAATTAAAGCGGAAAGCTTCTGGGTTTTTCGCTCGGAGAGAGAAAGCCAAGCTAGCTTTTTACACGTCGGAGCCAACGCATTCGCTCTCCGCTTTCGCTATGGTTTTTCGCTCCTTGTATCATTTCTCAAAATTTTTTCCTCTTCATTAGGAAAGGTCACGAGTTTGATCCCTCGCTGGGAGCTATTAAATTTGTTCCCGAAAGGTCGCGACTTGGATCAGTCTCGATCCTCCTCCCGGTGCGTTGCTTAGATTTTTGTATTCCGTATTTCCGTTGTAATTTCTACAATAATTCATTATGCTCATCTGATACGGATGTAAAGAATCATGAATAAATTTGGTGTTTGAAATAAACAAGCTTGAATATACATATTCAGTTCGTTAACATTCGTAAATAATTTTTATAAATAAAATTTTTATCGACATACTAAATAAATAAAAAATTATATATTTAAAAATAAATAAATGAGTTTATATTATCAAGTTCAGTAATCAAATAAACAAGCTTAAAAGATAAAAATTTTAAATAATCAAACAAGTTTAAATTGAGAGGTTGATAATATTTAAACTAAGTCAAGCTCCAACCAAGCTTTAACTCATGAAAAATGAACCAAGCCAAGCTTGAACAATCAATTTAAAGGTTTGGTTCCTTTTGGGCTCAACTCGACTTGGCCTAGCTTGATTACCTTATCAAATAAACTTGAATATCACAAAACTTAGCTCGGCTTAACTCGTTTACAGCCCTATAATCATACGAATCCACTGGGCACGAGTAATCACAACTGTAGGCAAGGGTTGCTGCAAGAGTAGACAATTTGAATTGGGTTTGAATTGCAACCCTGTCTAACAATTTAAATGAATTGGGTTGAAATTTAATCAACCTATTTTAAGACGAATAATCACAGCTACAGACAACTCTGGCGCTTTCTAGCCGAGCGCATACACTTCTTCTTCCCAAAAGGCAAGGGTTGCTACTAAAGCAAACAATTTGAATTGGGTTCAAATTAGTCAGTCCTATCAAACGATTTAAGTGAATTAAGTTGAAATTTTATCTAATATATGTTAAGATGGATCCAAGCAAACCGACCTATGTGGGTCGACCCGTGGTGGGCTAAGTTGGCTCACGGGTTGAGAATTTTTTTTTTTCTAAAATTTAAAATCAAAGTGAAAAACTCAATGAACTCGTAAGCTTGACCGGCTAATTCACAATCCAAATTTAAAATTCTGCCCAGCCCAACCACGAGTTAACCCATTTAACAACATTAATTACTATTGCAGTGCATATCCTTTCCGCTTCAAGTGGGGACATACTCATGAGGTTATATTGTCCCTCTGAGTTGGAGATTGCTTATTTTTTATTATGATTATTCTTGTTAATTCAAATATCTAAATCCTTACCTGATTAATCATGTTGGTGAACGGTGGTCTTTCTCTTGGTTTGCTCATTGATAAATTTGCCCAGTAGCCAATCTTCACAATCGAAAATCCACGGTAAAGTATGTCCTTGTCTTCTAATCGTAGCACTGTATGAATCCACCAAACACTTTACCGTTCCATGAAACCAGTGGAACGAGCTGGAGATTGCATTTGACACACCAGAAGGATGCTTGATGGGCATCAAGTGACAGTAACATAAGAGGTTAGGGACAAGAGGTCGTAGTTTGTATTTATCTCTCGAACATCATTACAAATTGTAGGATCGGAATGCACGTGAGGGGGGGGGGGGGTGAACCACTGATTCATGTCGGTCTTCAGATAAACCTCCATCCTTCTCTTCCAGTAGGGAAAGTCTTCCCCATTAAAGAGGGGAGGGCGGGCAGTGCTATAGCCTTCACCTTGGGCCATTTAAATTCTGTGCACACGAAATAAAAGTAGAAAAAATATCCCAAGACTGGGTCTTGGATTAGTAGTGCGGGAAAGGATAAACTTACGAAAAGCAATTTGAATGGTGTTGCACCAGATTCAAGTAAAACCAACGAACGAGAAATGAGACCCCCGGTAGAGTAGGCGAATACAGACGATAGAGAGTGTGACAACCTCACACTCTCTAATAGAAATGAGTACAGATAATGCAGTAATAAAATCGTTACCAAAAAAAATTATCTGAATGAGTTTGGATGTTAAGGGTGGTCTTCCAGCAGTAATTGGACGTAGACGAGTTGGAAGACAGGCCGAAGCAAAAGAGCGTGGAAGCACCGAGCGTGAAAGCGTGAAGAAGAGATGATGGCGTGTTTGTTTTTTTTTCTGTGCTAATTCTCATGCTTTTTATAGAGGACTTCTCGAGCTTTGAGTTTCATCCAGATCCTATTTTTGTGCAGCGCTTTATCCATCATTTGAAGTAGCACAACTCAATCTGCTTTATCCATCATTTGAATTTCTATTAACAAAAAAATTAATAGGAATAGAAATTCATCTTACCCAAGCTGTGGATAATAATAATAGGAATGAATTTATTATTATTAATACGAATAAATTTATTCTTTAATAAAATTTCAAATTAAAAAATAATGAGGAGTAATTTTGCAGAATTCACCTGCAAAATCAACTTAGTCCATATACCAAATAAACCCTGTAAACCAGAGTTAGTATAATAATAAAATGGACTAAAATGTGAAATATTCAAAGGTAATTAGATCCCGTCCACATCCGGACCAGGATCTAACCAGGACTCAACTTAGATCACCCAAATGGGTCTAAGTTGGACCGCGCCTAAAGTCCCAAAATGGGACCTGTCCTCACTGGTTCGCTCCTCCAGTGACTTACCTTACTTACCCTTTGTGCAGTTTTACTTGACTTCTTGACCTACCAGGACTTTTTGTCAGGACTCAACCACCCTGGTCTTTCTGCCAAGTCTCCACCAACTTGGTCTTCAGCCAGTTGTCAGGCCTCGCGGACCCAACTGGACTTTCTGCCAGGACTCAACCATCCTGAACTTCAGCCTAGTGTCTGGTCCTAAGTTTTTCAACCCTGCACACTTGGTAAAGAGGTTAGAACCATAACAACCTAACTTTAACCTGTTTGTCATTCATCAAAACTTGAGTTTGACCGTTAGTGTAAACTACACCAACAATCTCCTCCTTTTTGATGCAATGACAACCTGGGTTAAAATTAGAAAAATAACATGTAACAGCAATAAGTAAACCCATAATATGTAAATGACATGCTCTAAAATCAAGGTTGTTTTAATTTCTAACTCTTAACCGTATAACCCTCCCCCTTTGGCATTCATCAACATAAAGAGATATTAGGCAACCAAGTCTTAAACAAATAATAAGCACTCAAGGATTAAGAAAATAAAAATGGTGCTTAAAAAACAGACCAAGGTTCTGAATTAATCCAGAAGGGGGAAGTCAAATTCTCAATTTAACATAAAATGGACTAGGTTAAAAACATAAGTGTCTAAATTTGACTTCAGTAAATCATGTTTTTTTTTCAAAGATATAGATGTAATGCTTAGAGACAAAAATCTAAGTATTTGAAACCACAGAAAATGATTGTTTAGCAAAAAGGATTTTCCAAAATATTTTCAAGGAGTAACAAAATAGTCAAACATGTTTACAAGAGTTTTTCAAAATAGGTGAAAATATTAAAAAAAAATATTTCAAGGGTTAAGGCATTTGTAGAAGATAGGGGTAATAAGTATTTTGTAAAGAAAATTCGCCCCATGTATATTTCTTTCTTGAAGATAGTGTTTAAGGATAAGATTGTAAGACCAAATTTCAAGCATGGTTTTAACAAGCTAGATTCAAAGTATATTTTCAAACGATTTTCATAAAGCTAGTTTAAACAAAATAAGTGAAAGCTAAGGATAATTTTAAAAAAAATTCTTTCAACACTGTTTTCAAAAGAGAGAAAAAGGCTTTAAAAAATTTAGGAATAGTTTGAAAACTAATTTCAAGGTTAAGTAAAATTCTCAAAAATAATCAACATATTTGAAAGACACACAAAATAAGAAAGATTTTGACTTAAGCTCCTCCTAAACTAAGTAAGAATCTTAGTCCATTTTAGATGTGTAATTTTAGTTACTAGCTAACTATCTAAAGAATAGTAGTGTTTACCAGATTAGTCAAGTCAAGTTTTAGTGTCTAGCTAAGAAAAACTACTTGACTTGATCAATATGAAGTTGGTATTTAATGCCCAGACTTGCTACGATGCACAGACGTAAGCATTCTGAAGTCCAAGCAAAGTCCTATGCATCTCACAACCGTTCTATGTTTTGCAGGCACAAGCAAATTAACCTTAATGTGTTTTGTGAGATGCGGCTACCTAGATCTATAGGTTCATGCAGTTCTAGGGGTCAAACTTAGGCTAAGTCCTCCAACTTCGAAGTCAAGTTTTAAACATTCAACTCAATTTTGGAAATACATGATCAGGTTAGTATTGAAAACTGAAGTTTGAATACTAAAATTAAGTTAATTAAAAGAAATTAAGTGTCAAGCAGAATATGTGAGTTGATTTATCAAAAAGGTAAAAATGATCAGGTTAGTCCTATTCTACAACACACATTCCTATTAACCTCCTTAAATTGCTAAATTCAGATTCAGGTAGTGGTTTAGTAAATATATCTGCTAAGTTAGCCTTAAATTCAACATGATTAAGTTCAATTTCCCCTTTATTTACATGATCTCTAACAAAATGGTGCTTAATTTCTATATGTTTGGTCCTAGAGTGGTGGACTGGGTTTTTGGTTAGGTTAATTGAACTTAGATTATCTATAAAGATTTTAACTTTCTTAGACTCTAAGTTAAAGTCTTTTAAGGTATGCATCATCCAAAGTAACTGGGCTACACATTCTCCCATAGCTATATATTCAGCTTCAGTGGTAGATAGGGCAACACAATGTTGCTTTCTACTGAACCAACTCCCTAGTGAGGGTCCTAGTAGTTGACACCCACCACTAGTACTTTTTCTATCTAACTTACAGCCAGCATAGTCTGAGTCAGAGAATCTAATAAGTTCAAATTGGGCTGTTCTAGGGTACCAAATTCCTAAATTTTCTATCCCTTTAAGATACCTAAATATTCTTTTAACTAGGGTTAGATGTGATTCTTTAGCACAGGTTTGATACCTAGCACACATACTAACTGCAAAGAGAATATCAGGTCGACTTGCAGTTAGGTAAAGGAGGCTGCCTATGGCACTTGTATAATACTTAAGATCAACAGGTTTGCCATTTGGGTCACTGTCTATGGTCTGATTGGTAGACATAGGTGTTTTGATTTCTTTTGCATTATCCATTCTAAATTTTCTAAGTAGTTCTCTAGTGTATTTTTGTTGATAGACAAAAGTACCCTCACTAGTTTGTTTTATTTGTAGCCCTAAAAGAAGGTTAATTGACCTACTAAACTCATTTCAAATTCATTTTCCATTAAAGTTATAAATTCTTGCAAAAAATTTGAGTTAGTTGAGCCAAATACTATATCATCTACATATACTTGGGCTATAAAAATATCAGATTTTAAGGTCTTAACAAATAGAGTTGGATCAATTTTACCTTGGTTAAAGCCTTTAGATACTAGGTAGTTAGACAGTCTTTCATACCAAGCTCTAAGGGCTTGCTTAAGTCCATACAGAGCTTTCTTAAGTTTAAAAACATAGTCAGGATATTCTAAGCTTTCAAAACCTGGGGGTTGACCTACATAAATCTCTTCCTTAATTAGACCATTTAAGAAGGCTGACTTAACATCCATTTGATACAACTTGAATCCCTTATGGGCTGCATAACCTAAAATCATCCTAATGGACTCAAGTCTAGCTACAGGTGCATAGGTTTCATCATAATCAAGTCCCTCTACCTGGCTAAACCCCTTAGCTACTAACCTGGCCTTGTTTCTAACTGTTTCACCTTGTTTATTAAGCTTGTTCCTAAAGACCCATTTAGTTTCAATAAACTTTTTACCTTTAGGTAAGGGTACTAAATCCCAGACTTGATTACGTTCAAATTGGGCTAACTCTTCCTGCATAGCTATGATCCAATCAGGGTCAAGTAAGGACTCTTCTACAGACTTGGGTTCAATTTTGGAAATTAAGGCAATCTGGCTAAGGTTTCTAAAAGCTGACCTAGTCTGAACCCTTAATTCTGGATCACCTATGATTTGATTAGTTGGGTGGGCTGAGCTAACTCGAACAGTTCTAGTTTGGTTGGGTTCAGGTTCAGGTTCAATTAGATCATGGTCTTGGTCCTCAGTTGGGTTTTCATCTGGGTTGGTGCTGGACCTAATAAAATCAATGGGTTGATAGATGGTTTGATCAGATTTGTTTGGACTAGATTTTTCATCAAATTTTATATTTGTAGTTTCTTCAATCCTTAGAGTTGTTTTGTTATAAACTCTATAGGCTCTACTGGTAAGAGAATAACCTAAAAAGATACCTTCTTCAACCTTAGATGTGAATTTTCCTAAGTGTTCTCTCGTATTTAGTATATACACTTTACATCCAAATACTTTAAAATATTTAACATTAGGTTGTTTGTTATAGTAAATTTCAAATGAGGTTTTTTCCTAAATTTTTATTTATAGTTATTCTATTTTGTACATAACAGGCTGTACTAACAGCCTCAGCCCAAAGGTATTTAGGTAGGTTGAATTCATTGAGCATTGTTCTGGTTGCTTCTTGTAGTGTTCTATTTTTCCTTTCTACAATTCCATTTTGTTGAGGTGTTTTAGGGCAGGAGAATTCGTGGTGGTAGCCATTTTCTAAACAGAATTGGTTAAATTTTTGGTTTTTGAATTCTCCGCCATTATCACTCCTAAGTCTTTTAATTTTCACCCCTTTTTCATTTTCTGTTAGTTTACAAAATTGAGTAAATATTTCAAATGTTTCATCTTTATTTGTTAAGAATTTGACCCAAGTGAATCTTGAATAGTCATCGATGATTACTAAATAATATAGGTTCCCACTAATTGATTTTACCCCATGTGAGTCAAACAGGTCTAGGTGAATTAATTCAAGAATTGATTTAGTTTGAGTTCGATTAGTTGGTTTGTGAGTTGATCTAGTTTGTTTTCCTTGTTGGCAAGCATTACATATGGTTGACTCAAGGTTAGGTAATTTTGGTAGGCCTCTAACTAAGCCATTTGTGTAGGTAGTTTTCTAAAGTGAATGTGTGCAAGTCTTCTATGCCAAAGCCAACTCTCATCCTTATGGGTTAAAAGGCAGTTTGCTAAGGGTCGGGTTAATCTAATTTCATAAATGTTGTTGTGCCTATGTCCTCTAAGTGTGTTGTCGGGGTTGTCAGTGTGTTTGATCAGACATTCATTAGATAAGAACTTAACCTTATATCCAGTGTCACATAATTGACTAATACTTAGTAAATTAAAATAGAAGTTCTCAACAAGTAAGACATTTTTAATTATAAAATCAGATTCAAGTTCAATATTGCCTAGACCAATTACCTTAAGTTTACCGTTGTTTCCAAAAGCAACGGTCCCTTGTCGTTTGTACTTGAGTTCTGTAAACTTGGTGGGATCCCCAGTCATGTGTCTGGAGCACCCACTGTCGATAATCCATTTATTTTCCTACAGTTAAGTAGGATTGATTAGAATTTAAGTTGAAGTTCAGTTTAATCTTTTTGAAAAGGTTAATTTTAAGTTAAGTTTACATTTTTGAAAAAGATTGAAAATAGAAAACATTTGAATTTTGAAAAACTTAAAAAGAATTTTTGAAAAAAAATTGAAAAAAAAACTTAAATGAATTTTTGAAAAAAAACTTGAGAAAAAAACTTAAAAAAATTTTTGAAAAAAAAATTTGAGAGAAAAAAAAACTTAAAAAGAGTTTTGAAAACAATTGAATTAATATTTGATTTTGAAATTTGAATTAATTAAGAGCTAAGTTTAAATTTTGAATTTTGATTTAATTGATATTTAAATTTGGATTTAAAAGGTAAGATTTTAAATTCAAGTTTGAGTTTTAAATTATCAATCAATGATTTGAACTTATTATCCTTATTCATCTCACTTGATCTAAGTTATCAAACAAAGGGATCCTATGATTTGTGTGAGATGAGTTTGAGTTTGATTCATAAAAGAAATTAATCTGACCTTTTGTTAGATTCGGGTTTGACAAGAAGTAGTTTAAAAGTATACTTCGATAATTAGCTTCCAGGCGGGAGGCGAGGCACAGGGGCCTTCTTTGGCCGAAGCCTTATTGGAGCAACAACCTCTTTCTAGACAAAGTTGCTTAAGGAAGTTGTACTTTAACCCTACCTGTTGAGACACCCTGGTCTAACTAGTCTAGGATGTGTCGAGATAGTTTCGGCTAGTTCTCCCCGAGAGTCTGTCTAGCGTACTGTTATCTCGACCCACCCTAATACTAAGTAGGTCAAGAGTCAGATTAACTTTTAAGACTAGTCCTAAGTGCCCAACTGGGCAAAGGCTGATTTTGAGGTGCCAACTAGTTTGGAGCCTCCCCCTAAATGATAGGTGGGGTGTTTAGGGTTAATGTAATGAATGTCCTTTTTGGGAACATAATATTGATTCTGCCCTACTTGCTTTGTTAGGTAAGCTTTTGGGACCCATGCTTTACATTGCTTTTTGCGTGAGTGGACAAAGGAGAAAAAGGATTTTTGGGCCGATCCTGATTTAAAACCTATCCCAGACTTATTGTACATGCCCTTTTGTGATCCAAGTATAAGGTCAAGGTTCTTGGATCGAGTTGTAAAAGTTGCTAGTAGATCCTTAAGTTTTTGAACTTCACCCTTAAGGGTGGAGTTTTCATTTTCAAGTTCAGAAATTTTTGAGTTTAATTCAGTTGTGTTTTGATTTAGAATTTGCTCCTTAAGGTCTTGATTTTCCTTAAGGAGCTGATCAGTCCTAAGCTCAGATGCATCTAATCTCTTATTTAAGACAGAAATAATTTTAAAGAACTTTTCATTCACTGAATCTAAATATACCTTAGTCGAGCCGTCCGAAAATAGTCCGATCTCTTGGCTCGACTCGTATTCGGAATCCTCGTCTTGCTTCGAGTCCGATTCTGGTCCGGTTGCCATCAGTGCGAGGTAGCTTGCGTTCTTGGTTGTTCATCGTCGGAATCGTCCGAGCTTTCATCCCACGTGGCTTGAAGAGCCTTCTTCTTTTTGTTCTTAGTGGGTTGGTCCTCCTTCTTGTAAGGGCATTCATGTTTGAAGTGCCCTTTTCTGTTACAGCCGAAGCAGATCATTTTGCTTTTACCTTCAGTGCTGGAGGGCTTCATTACCTTTTGAATATCTTTCTTTGAAAATTTGTTCTTCCTTCTGGTGAACATTTTTCTTACCAAGTTCACCAGTTGTTCTTCTTCATCTGAGTCAGAGTCTGACTCATCTTCAGGTTCTTCTTGAATTTTTCTCTTTGATTTGGCTTCTTTTGGTGAACCTGCAAATAAAGCTAGCCCTTTCTCGACCTTGGCGTTAGTTTGCTCATGCAGCTCTAATTCACAAAATAGTTCATCCAGATTAATTTTTGAAAGGTTCCTAGAAATTTTATAGGCATCTATAATAGATGCCCATAGTGAATTTCTAGGGAACGCATTTAACGCATACCTTATGATGTCCCGGTTCTCCTGTTTGTGCCCGATCATGTGGAGTCCATTCAATATGTTCTTAATCCGGGCGTGGAGTTGACTTGCTGATTCTCCTTCCTGCATTTTTATGTTAAATAACTTATTCAATAACAGATCTCTCTTTGTTACCTTTGCATCAGAAGTGCCTTCATGTAATTCTGTTAATTTGTCCCATAGCTCCTTCGCCGAGTCGGTTGGTCCAATTCTGTTTAGCTCCTCTTTGGTAAGTCCGCACTAGAGGGTGTTCTGAGCTTTGAACTCGGTCTGAGCCTTTTTCTTCATCTCCGGGTTCCATCTGTCGGGCTTCAGTGGAGCATTATTTCCCTCATCCATTGGCGGTGTGTAGCCTGTTTGAACTGCGAACCACTGATCCATGTCGGTCTTCAGATAAACCACCTCCATCATTCTCTTCCAGTAGGGAAAGTCTTCCCCATTAAAGAGGGGAGGGCGGGCAGTGCTATAGCCTTCACCTTGGGCCATTTAAATTCTGTGCACACGAAATAAAAGTAGAAAAAATATCCCAAGACTGGGTCTTGGATTAGTAGTGCGGGAAAGGATAAACTTACGAAAAGCAATTTGAATGGTGTTGCACCAGATTCAAGTAAAACCAACGAACGAGAAAAACAACTAAATTTAGGCAAGAATACCAAATTTAGATCATGCAACAAAAGACACAAAACAGATTTCCCCCTGCTCTTACGGTGGTTGCACCGATTCAGAGCGAACCTGGCTCTGATACCACTTGTAGGATCGGAATGCACGTGAGAGGGGGGGTGAATCACGTGTGTTTTAAAAATATATTTTTCAGAGTAAAAAGAATGTGTTTGTAAAGTCGTGCACAGCGGAAACAAATGAAACGATAAAAAACGAACACACAAAACACGAACGAGTTTTACTTCGTTCGGAGCCTTCGGCGACTCCTACTCGAAGGCCCAGGTCCCTCGGACCTTTTCTGTGGGCAATTCACTAAAACTCTCTACCGGAGACCCCCGGTAGAGTAGGCGAATACAGACGATAGAGAGTGTGACAACCTCACACTCTCTAATAGAAATGAGTACAGATAATGCAGTAATAAAATCGTTACCAAAAAAAATTATCTGAATGAGTTTGGATGTTAAGGGTGGTCTTCCAGCAGTAATTGGACGTAGACGAGTTGGAAGACAGGCCGTAGCAAAAGAGCGTGGAAGCACCGAGCGTGAAAGCGTGAAGAAGAGATGATGGCGTGTTTGTTTTTTTTCTGTGCTAATTCTCATGCTTTTTATAGAGGACTTCTCGAGCTTTGAGTTTCATCCAGATCCTATTTTTGTGCAGCGCTTTATCCATCATTTGAAGTAGCACAACTCAATCTGCTTTATCCATCATTTGAATTTCTATTAACAAAAAAAATAATAGGAATAGAAATTTATCTTACCCAAGCTGTGGATAATAATAATAGGAATGAATTTATTATTATTAATACGAATAAATTTATTCTTTAATAAAATTTCAAATTAAAAAATAATGAGGAGTAATTTTGCAGAATTCACCTGCAAAATCAACTTAGTCCATATACCAAATAAACCCTGTAAACCAGAGTTAGTATAATAATAAAATGGACTAAAATGTGAAATATTCAAAGGTAATTAGATCCCGTCCACATCCGGACCAGGATCTAACCAGGACTCAACTTAGATCACCCAAATGGGTCTAAGTTGGACCGCGCCTAAAGTCCCAAAATGGGACCTGTCCTCACTGGTTCGCTCCTCCAGTGACTTACCTTACTTACCCTTTGTGCAGTTTACTTGACTTCTTGACCTACCAGGACTTTTTGTCAGGACTCAACCACCCTGGTCTTTCTGCCAAGTCTCCACCAACTTGGTCTTCAGCCAGTTGTCAGGCCTCACGGACCCAACTGGACTTTCTGCCAGGACTCAACCATCCTGAACTTCAGCCTAGTGTCTGGTCCTAAGTCTTTCAACCCTGCACACTTGGTAAAGAGGTTAGAACCATAACAACCTAACTTTAACCTGTTTGTCATTCATCAAAACTTGAGTTTGACCGTTAGTGTAAACTACACCAACACAAATGACTATTTAGAGGGTGTTTGATCGATGTTAATTAAACCTGTTGCTTGTTCACTTCCACCAGGTTTCTCATTAAACAGCCATGTACCAACTGTCAAATTTATTGATGATAATACTCTTCCCTTACAAAAAGGCAAAATCAAGTTTACTAGGTGATCCAGAACATTTCCACGAGACATGACTGTTCAATTTGCACAGCAATCTAACATTGTATTTCCTTTGGTCTCCATTGAAGTTACAGATTACAGAATTCATAAAGAAAACCGTTTGTACATGATTGGCAGACTTTGATTTAGAGCAACTATGGATGTGTAACTTCAGCAAATTCTGAATGCAACTTGAGCTTAAAGTTCAACTAATGTCCATCGGGGTTTCTGTTCCAAGATAAGTACGATGGATCTCCAAGCGTCCTGCAAGAACAAGTGGATCGACTTGCGTGAGTCGCTAGGTAACATTGAAGTTGAAATCAATAGAAGTAGCAAGTTTATTAGTTCCAAGTCGAACCTTGTTAACCTGAATTTTGCTTATCAACAATAGAAAAATGTATTCATTGTACTGCTTACCATAAATGCTAACGACGAGCGAGATACTTACCGGGGCTTGAGCAGATAAAGAACTATGAAGGCTACCGCAAGAAATATGCAGAGGCTGCCAATTGTAAGATATGCAACACCAACGAAACCATTCTTCCCACCTATCCATGAGGTAGTAGAGAGTACCAACCTCTTCTCCCCTTCAAAACTGTAAGTGTTGTAGTTGTTCTCTATTGTCACTGAGATTTGTTCATTGGCTGTGAGGTCTCTCTCAATTCTCCCATATAGTTTTCTAAACTGTGGCAAGGCAGCTGTTCTCATCCAAACAATGAGATCTTCTTGCTCGCTCAACTGCAAATTTTATTACAACTACTGCTACCAACTTGAATACAGGAAAATGATACAGAAAGCAAAGATAGAATAACACTTACAGGTATGCTTTCATTGAGCTTGGCACCTCCTACGAGACCTCCCTGCTGGAAGTTTTTAGGGTAGACATCACTGCCAAATTTGTGATCTTTGTCACTTTGCCAGGCGATGTTTTTCTTGTTCACCTCGATGACTTTGCTTTGTATAGCAAATGAGTATGTGTCATTGAACAAGCTCCAAGCAATGAGACCACAAGGAACAATAGGAGATCCATCGGGAGTCGTGGCTTCAGGTGCACAATTAGTTGTCTCTAGCTCATATGCCTTGCTTCTTAGTTGCTTATCATTTCGGCTCTTAACATACCTTAAATAACCATATGATTGTAACTGTGATGCAAATTATATTCCTTTTATACATAAATATAAATATATTTTTATGAGAAATACAAATACAACGCCCCAGTTTATGCTATATTCATAATGGAAATAACAATGTGGAAAAGCAAGTTAAGACAAGTATATCTACTGAAACAATGAGTTTCGCAATGCTTGGTTTGGTGCATCAGGTATAACTTGTTAGTTATTCATCAGAAGTTGGAGGCTTTTAGGGGAAAAAAATTAAAAATGAGTAAAAAAATACTGACTTTTGAACCAAAAGGAAAAAAGCCATTTATTTAAAAAAAATGGAACATAATAAACCATTATATTTTAACAATCTTAGAAAAAGTTAACTCAGTGTAGCGAAAAATCTAATCGAGAGGGACCTAAAAGATGTTTAAACCTGCGATGATTCTGATAGAAGTTGTCAAGCTCATAGTATATATGAACAGGAGCCTTCATATGTTTAGGCACCTGAAATATGAATTGCTAATCTTTAGTACACAATTCTTTCCAAAAAAAAAAAAAGTTACGTCACAATGGATCCACTTACGTTAAAAGTTGTTGTGCAAGTTTTATTAGTCACACTGCTTTGGATGAATGCAAGTTTGTCATGCTGTGACTGTTGTGGGATGCAGTCTATGTCATATCTATAAACTATTTCAACCACCTGTATTTAAATTAAACACCATTAACTCCAATTTCTTTGAAGGATGAAAACATAATTAACCTACATTTCCCGATGCAGACAAAGAAGCGAGCCCAATTGGGATGAAGAGAACACCAATGAGAACAAATGTTGATATTACCTACAAATATGAAAAATGAAAAATAAAAAAAAAGGATACTCAAAATGACAACCCAACCTTTCTGCTTAAATTTAAAGGAATGATCACATTCACTTACAATTGTTGGAGTTAATAGAGGTTTGCAAGCGGGAAGCTCCTGTTGTGTAAATCGTGAATCTAAGATTTTGAAAGTATTCAATGTCAATTAAACATGAGAGACGAGGCAATTTAAATAAAGACAAAGGGGGAGGTTTTATCACAATGTTACAAATTTTATCATGATGCATTTTAGCTTGAAATATTTTTACTCAATGCACTTCTTGAACATCAATGCAAAGCCGAACCACTTAATTCAACAACAAAAGAAAAACAAAAACAAAAAGTAATGCCACAAAATCCTCTAATGCAGCCTACAACACAAAAAATAACAAGAAAAACTCTACGAAGAACATTAGCTACTTTTAGATTTATTTTTCTATTCAGAATTTCAGATAGAAATATGTTGGGGGCAAAGTTTATAATAGGCTTCTAGAATATGGTAAGGATGAACAACGGGAATCAAAATGCTTGTGAGGTGATATGTACGGCATTAGAACAATTTCTTCCAATTTATTCTCCAAAAAGTTGACCTTTTAATCCTAAACACATGGATCCCTAGGGTCAGTCCAATCCTTGTTTAACGCACATTCTTTATGGTCCCAAATGAGATGTAATCGATACAAACCATGTAAAAAAGGGAGACATACATCTGGGTTTCTTGGACTTCTTCCTCCGTTCGGTCGCCCCGTCGGTTTCAGGCGTGGAATCCCCCGTTGGGTTCATGGCAGAGACGCGATCGAGCAGGGGATCGACGAGACCGCAAAGGCGGAAGAAGGATGAAGGAAGAAAAAACACAAGGAGGGGATTGAAAAGGCGCACCCTGGAACAGATGGGAATCCTCTTGATGCGGGGCAAATGTGCACTGCATGGTTTCTAATTTAGCAAACAAAAGTTATATGCAAATTCAATAATTTCAGGGGTACTTTTCAAATTCACCCAATATTTATTATCAAAATGTTTTTAATATTTCCATTTATTAAAATATTTTTTATGAGTTAAAATGCATTTTGGATACCAAACTTGATTTATTTTTGACATTTTAGATATTAAACTTTAAAAAAAATAATCTCAAAATTAATATTTTATTTTTATTTTAGTCTAAAGTTTACCTTCTCAATTGAATTATAGTATTTATGCTAAAAAAATAAAAATCGAAAACTCATAGGATTCACTTTCCCCATTGGATTATAGTGTTTAAGTTAAAAAAAATTAAAAATTAAAAATTCTTAGGGTTCACCTTCCCAATTGGGTTATAGTGTTCAATCACAATTTTTTAAAAAAAAACCTTGAGGCGTCTCCCATTGTATGGAATTAAAATTGTTACTTTTAAAATTTGAGACTAAAAAAAAAAAGATAAACACACAACTTTAGGACTATAAAAGTCTTTTTAAAAGTTTAATATCAAAATGTCAATTTAGTATCAAATTTAAGACTTAAAGAGTCCGTGTCCCATTGGAAAAGTTACATAGTTATTTTTTTTTAATTAGTACTAGATATCCGTTCTTTTAGACCGATCAATTTTTATGAAGATTGATCCGGTCTTACGAATATTTTTTATTGGACATCAGAATAAATTTGGAAGTGCTCGCAATAAGTGACTTAGTAGTCTAATATCTCAGATTTGTCATCCTACTGAAAGAAAATGTCCTATATTACGGTATAATTGGAAATTGAATCATTGATGCTTGGAAGACTTCATGGGTGCTTTGCTACTGCATCACAGTACCATAGTTAGACAAGTTGGCGATTCGTGAGGTGTGTGTCGAGATATAAAAAGATAAAAGGGCAATTTACCAAAAGGCGCACCTAAAAATAGGTATTTACCAAAAGGCGTCCCATAGTTTCATTTTCACCAAAGGGCGCACTAATTTTAGTGAACTTCCTCTTATACCCCTTCTGCTATACACTGCCTTTCTCTTTCTCTCTCAATAACAAATTCCGAGACGCCAGCACGTGATGTTTCATACTTTTATTTTAAAATAATATATTTGGAATCGGCGCTAAAAAAACATATAAATAAATAATTTTTATCCTAATGTGCGCGCATGCAAATAGAAATTCCTAATGTAAGATCTACAGTAATTGAAAAAAAACGTAAGGTCTATAGTATTTAATTCATCTAACTTATTTAAAAATTAAATAAATAATTTTTATAATTAATTAAATGAAATTAATATATTAAATAATATTTAATAAATTCATTAATGTAAAAAAAATTGAAAAAAAAATTGAAAAAAAAAAGAAAAGAAAGAGCGTGGGCCTGAAATCAACATATTTCAGGCCCACGCTGGGCCTGAAATAAATTATTTCAGGCCCACGCTGGACCTGAAATAAAAATATTTTAGGCCCACGTTGGGCCTGAAATCTTATGATTCAGGCCCGACGTGGACTCAATTTTTTTTCTATTTTAAAAATATAATAATATATACAAAAACGTATCAAAACACTTAATTTCAGATTCAAACACAGGGCCTGAAGTCATCCCAAGAGGGTCTGAAGTCAAATAACTTTAGATCCTATAAATAATTAATTTAATAAATAACAATTAAATATAAAAAAAATATTGTTAAAATTAAAAAATTTTCAGTACCCTGGGGCCTGAAGTCATCCGACTTCAGGCCCAAGGAGGGCTTGAAGTCATCCGACTTCAGGCCCAAGGAGGGCCTGAAGTCATCAGACTTCAGGCCCTCCATCATTGATATAAAAAATTTTTTATAAAAATGTTTAATATATAATTACATATTATATAGGAGTAGTTTAGGTATATCAGTGAGTTTAGGTGCCGAAACATCTAATAGGAGTGATCTAGGAGATGAGATTTTGGGTGCCGAAACATCTAATCTTGTTGTATCACCAATGATATAGAGTTTTCAGAATTCCAAATATGGTAGGTCTATCAGTGAGTTTTGCTCAAAACTCACTGATATACCTAAACCACTCCTATAGCATTGGTGATACAGCAAGATTAGAGGTTTCGGCACCCAAAATCTCATCTCCTAACTCAACCCTGTCTACTGATATAGAGTTTTCAGAATTCCAAATATGGTAGGTTCATCAGTGAGTTTTGCTCAAAACTCATTGATATACTTAAATCACTCCTATAGCTTTGGTGATACAGCAAGATTAGAGGTTTCGGCACCCAAAATCTCATCTCCTAGCTCAACCCTGTCTACTGATATAGAGTTTTTAGAATTCCAAATATGGTAGGTCTATCAGTGAGTTTTGCTCAAAACTCACTGATATACCTAAACCACTCCTATAGCATTAGTGATACAGCAAGATTAGAGGTTTCGGCACCCAAAATCTCATCTCCTAACTCAACCCTGTCTACTGATATAGAGTTTTCAGAATTCCAAATATGGTAGGTCCATCAGTGAGTTTTGCTCAAAACTCACTGATATACTTAAACCACTCCTATAGCTTTGGTGATACAGCAAGATTAGAGGTTTCGGCACCCAAAATCTCATCTCCTAGCTCAACCCTGTCTACTGATATAGAGTTTTCAGAATTCCAAATATGGTAAGTCCATCAGTGAGTTTTGCTCAAAACTCACTGATATACCTAAACCACTCCTATAGCATTGGTGATACAGCAAGATTAGAGATTTCGACACCCAAAATCTCATCTCCTAGCTCAACCCTGTCTACTGATATAGAGTTTTCAGAATTCCAAATATGGTAGGTCCATCAGTGAGTTTTGCTCAAAACTCACTGATATACCTAAACCACTCCTATAGCATTGGTGATACAGCAAGATTAGAGGTTTTGGCACCTAAAATCTCATCTCCTAGCTCAACCCTGTCTAATGATATAGAGTTTTCAGAATTCCAAATATGGTAGGTCCATCAGTGAGTTTTGCTCAAAACTCACTGATATACCTAAACCACTCCTATAGCTTTGGTGATACAGCAAGATTAGATGTTTGGGCACCCAAAATCTCATCTCCTAGCTTAACCCTGTCTACTGATATAGAGTTTTCAGAATTCCAAATATGGTAGGTCCATCAGTGAGTTTTGCTCAAAACTCACTGATATTCCTAAACCACTCCTATAGCATTGGTGAAACAGCAAGATTAGAGGTTTCGACACCCAAAATCTCATCTCCTAGCTCAACCCTGTCTACTGATATAGAGTTTTCAGAATTCCAAATATGGTAGGTCCATCAGTGAGTTTTGCTCAAAACTCACTGATATACCTAAACCACTCCTATAGCATTGGTGATACAGCAAGATTAGAGGTTTGGGCACCCAAAATCTCATATCCTAGCTCAACCCTGTCTAATGATATAGAGTTTTCAGAATTCCAAATATGGTAGGTCCATCAGTGAGTTTTGCTCAAAACTCACTGATATACCTAAACCACTCCTATAGCATTGGTGATACAGCAAGATTAGAGGTTTCGGCACCCAAAATCTCATCTCCTATCTCAACCCTGTCTACTGATATAGGGTTTTCAGAATTCCTAATATGGTAGGTCCATCAGTGAGTTTTGCTCAAAACTCACTGATATACCTAAACCACTCCTATAGCATTGGTGATACAACAAGATTAGATGTTTCGGCACCCAAAATCTCATCTCCTAGACCACTCCTATTAGATGTTTCGGCACCTAAACTCACTGATATACCTAAACTACTCCTATATAATATGTAATTATATATTAAACATTTTTATAAAAAAAAATTTTATATCAATGATGGAGGGCCTGAAGTCTGATGACTTCAGGCCCTCCTTGGGCCTGAAGTCTGATGACGTCAAGCCCCAGGGCACTGAAAATTTTTTAATTTTAACAATATTTTTTTATATTTAATTGTTATTTATTAAATTAATTATTTATAGGATCTGAAGTTATTTGACTTCAGACCCTCTTGGGATGACTTCAGGCCCTGTGTTTGAATCTGAAATTAAGTGTTTTAATACGTTTTTGTATATATTATTATATTTTTAAAATAGAAAAAAAATTGAGTCCACGTCGGGCCTGAATCATAAGATTTCAGGCCCAACGTGGGCCTGAAATATTTTTATTTCAGGTCCAGCGTGGGCCTGAAATAATTTATTTCAGGCCCAGTGTGGGCCTGAAATATGTTGATTTCAGGCCCACGCTCTTTCTTTTCTTTTTTTTTCAATTTTTTTTACATTAATGAATTTATTAAATATTATTTAATATATTAATTTCATTTAATTAATTATAAAAATTATTTATTTAATTTTTAAATAAGTTAGATGATTTAATTACTATAGACCTTACGTTTTTTTTCAATTACTGTAGACCTTACATTAGGAATTTCTATTTGCATGTGTGCACATTAGGATAAAAATTATTTATTTATATGTTTTTTAGCGCCGATTCCAAATATATTATTTTAAAATAAAAGTATGAAACATCACGTACTGGCGTCTCGGAATTTGTTATTGAGAGAGAAAGAGAAAGACAGTGTATAGCAGGAGGGGTATAAGAGGAAGTTCACTAAAATTAGTGCGCCCTTTGGTGAAAATGAAACCATGGGACGCCTTTTGGTAAATACCTATTTTTGGATGCGCCTTTTGGTAAATTGCCGAAAATAAAATGATTATAGAGATTATGGATGATAATATGATTGGAGATATGTTTCTATCATTCAAGACAAGTGATCCGGTTGAGATCAAAGGATGAGTTGATTCCTCGGTATATCCGAGGTCAAGTTCCTTTTATTATATTGGAAGCACATAAGAACGGCTCCTCTCGAGTTGATAGAAGTCAGTCTGTTAAATATCAAAAATTAACATGACTTAAACGAGTAAACCCCAAAAATTAGGGATGATGTTTGAATTAGTTAGATTTGAAAAACCTTTTTGAAAAATCCCAAAACTCATATATTGCCCTAATTTTCCTTTTTTGACTTCTTCTCTCATTTCTCCCTGTCACCGACACCGCATGCACGCACATGAGCGATTCTTCGCCTCTGTGCCCCAACATTCTTCTTCCTCCTCACTCGATCAATGTCAACGATCCCTTCTTACCCCTTTTCTTTCTGCGTCGCAGCCCTCGTTGCTTGCGATTTTTCTCCTTTCGGTGAGACACTGATAGATCGACTGACGTGCTAGAGGGGGGGAGAATAGCATTTTTTCGTTGACGTCTCTACAAGATTGTTAGTTGTGCAGCGAAAATACAAATAAAAATAAACTAACAACAAAAAACAATGCTAACAAACCAGGTTTACTTGGTATCGACCCCGGACGGGTAACTAATCCAAGAATCCGTTGGTGGATCAATCCACGAATAACCTCCGGCTAACCGTCGTCGCTCCTTGTGGGTAGAGAAACCTCACCACAATCACTTTGACAAGATCTGGGCACAAAAGACTACTAACTCACTTTACCCAAGCGAGTTTCGTCAAGAATCTCAGCCACTACGAAGTTCTCTTTAAATAGGACTCGGGCTGAAACCCTCGCCACCAGTCGACTGTTCCCAGGGCAGTCGACTGGTTCCACTGAAATTCGACCGTTGCACCTCAACGTTCGAATTCTCAGCCAACTCACCAGCCACCTACCAGTCGACTGCTCCCAGGGCAGTCGACTGGTCCCTAGCTGAAACCCTTCCCGAGTACATTCACACAGCACTCGTACCCTCACGACTCGACTAACTCCTCATCCGCAGCCTCGACTATTACCTTCGCGCCCTCTTCATCTTCGGCTCCCGTCCCTTGGATGCACGCAAGCCTCCAGCTTGCCTCCATGCCATCCTTCACGCATGACTCAAAGTCCACGCCCATCAGCGCATCGTCCCTGCTCTCCAAGGTCCCTCGGATGCACACGCAAGCCTCCAGCTTACCTCCATGTCATCCTTCACCGTACTAAGGCCATCCAGTCAAGTCCATATGTGTAACCTGTATAACCTGCACACTCAACATACACATATGAGATCACAAGAGTAAACCTAACTTAAACCCTTTGCCCAAACATCAAAACACTTGGTCACTCTGGACCATAGATTGCCTCAACAATCTCCCCCTTTTTGATGTTTGGCAATACGTTTAAGATAGAGAAAGCAAAATAGTAGTCAATAGCAAAAATAATGCTAAACAAATGCATATGCAATGAACACATGGATCCTATCCCAAGGTATCCTACACCTAACCCTCCAAGTTAGAAATTTTCACACCTAGCCCTCCAAGCTAGGACTTTTCCACACCTAACCCTCCAAGTTAGGACTTTTCACACCTAGCCCTCCAAGCTAGGATTTTTCACACCTAACCCTTCAAGTTAGGACTTTTCACAAAACGGGCTTTTTAAAGCTTTTCAAAAACTCCCCCTACATTGGACTTACAAAGGATTTTTAAGAACTTCTCCAAGGTTCCCCTTATGCCAAGAATAGAGTAACCATACTCCCCTTAAATCTCGGGGGATTTTTTTTAGCAAAGGTAAGTTTGGTTTCCCAACTTAAACTCAAACTTCTCCCCCTTTGCCAAACATCAAAAAGAACCCAACAATATCCCAATTATTGGTTCTTTTATTCCCTGATGATCCTAAACAACGTGTACTAACCTCGCATACACTTGTTTTCCATCATTCGGACTCAAGTCACCTGCTGGATACCCACACCAACCCTGACCAGTCGACTGCCCCTTGGGCAGTCGACTGATACTCTGATTTATCAGTTTTCTGGCCAATTTCAGAATTGCGCCAGAAATTCCACAATTCTCCAAAAATTCCTAAATTTTGTGGAGAACTTTGTGGTACCTATACCTACTTGGAAAAATACATCCAACTATGTATCTATCACCATTTCCAAGTTGCACACAAAACCCAAAAATTTCTATGAAAATTAAGACAAACAAGGGTCAACCTCCCCCTTAACCTATGTCTTCTCCCAATTTTCATTTTTCAAAGTTAAGTTCTACCCAACTTAACATCATACACTCAAGTTAAGTTCTACCCAACTTAACTTCACCAAGTTCTTTCCCTTGGACACCATTAAAGGCTTGCTCCCAAGCAACCTTATCCCTAGTGCCAAAAAGAACTCATCAACACTTAAAAAAATCTAAAGAGTTTGCAAGCACATTTGCTAGGATATATTCTATCTTAGAAAAATATGATTTGATTAAGAGTATCAAATGTGCTTGACTTTGGTACAAATCTAATTTCCTTAAAAGTTTGACATTTCGTATAATCTTTCAAGTCTATCCATGATTCCTTATGTTTTCCAACTCTAAGCATTATCAATTTACACAAGGAATTGTCCTCAATTCTCTCCTTATCCATAGGTATTCTTAATATGATCAACTCCTCTCAACTATCAAAAGCATATCATCCAATATCATCCAATGATTTTAAGCACTCCATGACCTTTAAACCATATAAAACCTCATAGGTTAACATGATCCTTCCCTATGTTTCCATTTGTGGAATTTCTCTTTAGCCAATATCCCTTTTTCATATCTCAGCCTACTGATCAGTCGACTGCCCCCAGGGCAGTCGACTGCCAAAACGCACAGAATATTTTTCGGCTGAGATCAGTCGACTGCCCCCAGGGCAGTCAACTGATACCTGAATTTCAGGTTTTTCAGTCGAATTTCAGAAATCCCTAAACAATTTTATAAATCTCCGAAAAATCTAAAATTTTGCAGAGAGATTTGTTAAGCCAATGTCTAGTTGGGAAAAATACGTTTCTAAACAAATGTACTCCGGATCCCAAGATTGGCACGAAACTTAACTTATCCTAAAGTGTATCATTTAACCTTGTTCCAAAAGTCCTAATTATGACCTTTCCTTGATATATCTTCTAATACCTAGTAATGATTCATTTCTATCATTGAATTATATGGTTTTCACACATTAAACCCTAATTTTACCAAATATACTCCTATTTTCATCCTTTTCTCCTTAAATTCCTTTTAATGTGCCAAAACCTAGGATTAAGACTTACCCAAGTCTTCCAATCGTTTTTGGCACATTTTACCTAATTTCCTAGGAGAAAATCTATTGAGATCCATTTACCATGGACCCCAGAGACTCCTATAGCACCCCCTTGAGCTTTGAGCCCTAACCACCTCCCTAGGTGACTCAATTCATACCAGGCCACACCGGTGTGCCACCGGTGACTCTTGACCTACAAAATTGACCTTCTTAACCTTGGACACCTTGTTCTTGGTTAAGTCACTCTTTTTACCATTGGATGACATTGTCTTGCCATCCTTGGACTTCTCCTTCTTGACATGATCATATGTCTTCCTAGCATATTTCTTTTTGTTAGCCTTGGAGACTCTAGACCGATAACCCAAACCCGATCTATCGTAGTTGGGTTTTAAGCTATCCAACGCCATGTCTAAGCCCTTAGATCCAACCGTGAATCTTTCTAGGCCCCTTTCTAATGTATCAAGCATTGCCCTCAAGTCTTGATTTTCCCTTGCCAAGTTTCTAACTTTAGTTTCCATATGTCCACCCTGGACATTCCTAGACCTACCCTCCTTTCTAGGCACATTCCTCCCCTTCTTGGGATTAGTGCCTTAATCCTTAGGTACAAGGGTCCTAGGTCTATCATGATGTATGCTTTTGTTAATGTTTTAACGTACCTTGTTATCTCTATTCCTATCATTATACTTAAATCCAAAGTTATGCACCATTAAGCATATTTCATTAAAACTAGTATGCATGGATGGGTAATTAACATGATTCTTAAAATGTAAGGAAGAACTTGAAATTGAATTGCTTTTTAACCTAGGGTTAGGAAGTACCTCCCTTACCCTTATAGTCCCTCCTTGTTGTAAACTTCTTCTTTTCTTTCTTTCCTCCTTCCCGAGTACATTCACACAGCACTCGTACCCTTACGACTCGACTGACTCCTCATCCGCAGCCTCGACTATTACCTTCGCGCCCTCTTCATCTTCGGCTCCCGTCCCTCGGATACACGCAAGCCTCCATCTTACCTTCATGCCATCCTTCACGCATGCCTCGAAGTCCGCGCCCATCAGCTCATCGTCCCTGCTCTCCAAGGTCCCTCGGATGCGCACGCAAGCCTCCAGCTTGCCTCCATGCCATCCTTCACCGTACTAAGTGTTGGTGCAGATTGCACCCAAGTCAAACCTGTGTTTTGATATTGGCAAAAGGGTTCAAAAGTTAAGGGTTAATTGGTGTCTAACAAGTTTCTTGAGTGTACAGGAAAAGCCCTAGCGAAGGAATGCTAGGCACTGGCGAAGGAATGCCAGAATGGACAAAGCCCTAGCGAAGGAATGCTAGGCACTGGCGAAGGAATGCCAGAATGGACAAAGCCCTAGCGAAGGAATGCTAGGCACTGGCGAAGGACTGCCAGAATGGACAAAGCCCTAGCGAAGGAATGCTAGGCACTGGCGAAGGACTGCCAGAAGTAAAGACCTAGCGAAGGGCTCCTAGGCACCAAGCGAATGGCAGCTTGGCAACTTAAGACCTAGCGAAGGGCTGCTAGGCACCAAGCGAAGGGCAGCTTGGCAACTTAAGACCTGGCGAAGGACTGCCGGGCAAAAGTCCAACTGGAGGAGCCGGTTGGCACCAGGTAAATTCTCCCGAGAGGAGTAGGTGAGGACGCGTTCCCCTTGAGGGAACATTAGGCGTCGGTTCGACCTAGGGCTCCATTTTGGAGACCAAAGTCAGAACCAAGACAGCTGAGGCTGTATAACCTATTATCTTATTGTTTTATTGTGTTTTGGACTAACCCTGGTTGCAGAACCGAAGGAACGAGTGTCTGCAGCTCAGAGTGCCTCAAAGGAGTGAGGCAACAGCTGACCAGGGCGCTCGGAGTGTCCCGGGCGCCCCATGGTGAACACAAAACACAACAAGACAAGAAAGACTTCGACAGTACATACCCAGGGCGCCCCCGCTGACCCGGGCGCCCCCATTGCAAAACAACTCTGCCGCGTCTGCGCTACACGCCCAGGGCGCCCCCGCTGTCCCGGGCGCCCCCAGCTAGATTTACCAAAAAAGACTCAGCGCTGCGGATAAGAGTTGGCCAAGTCAACCAGGGAGCCCCCAGCATACAGGGCGCCCCAGTCAAGACCTTATCCCGAGGTTCAAGGGATAAGTGGTTGACTGCGCTTTGTGTGGATCTGCTGCCACGTGGGGGGGCGCCCCCGTCGACCAGGGCGCCCCCAGGCCCTATATAAAGGGCCCTCGACCTCCTTCTTCAGATCATCAATCACTGCGACAGTTCTGCGCTCTTCTGCTTCCGCGACACGCTCCAGAAATCTTCCAACTCGAGCTGACGACGTCCCGCTGCTCCGAAACTTCGATCTACACCGGACGTCGGTAACGAAGAGCTGTATTTAAAGTTTACTAAACTGTTCTTGTTATTATCCTTCTTGTAAACTTTTACGAACTTATAGAATTGCCCGCAGAAAACGGTCAACGACCGTGGGCCTTGGAGTAGGAGTCGACCCAGGCTCCGAACCAAGTAAAACGACCGTGTTAGCGTTGTTTTGCTCTGTTTTATTCCGCTGCGCACTTACTCTTTTTAAATCCGAACGATTTGCGACATTCACCCCCCCCTCTCTCGCATTTCTCGATCCAACAAGTGGTATCAGAGCGGGGAATTCAAACTTGGTGCAACCACCAGTTTGAAAATTTTTCGGATTTCTTTCGTTTTTCTCTCTCATTTTTTTTGTAAATTTTCGTTCGAATTTTTTTTTCAAGGTTGGTGCAACACCCCTTGAAATTGTTTTTATTTCTTTTCTTCCCGTACTAGTAATCCAAGACCAAGTCTTGGAATATTCTTGTTTTTTGTTGTTGTTTGCAATTTCAGAACGAATGGCCATCCAAGAAGGCTTTAGCACCGCCAGACCTCCACTTTTCAGTGGAGAAGACTTTCCTTACTGGAAAAGTCGAATGGAGGTCCACCTGAAAACTCAGGTGGATATGTGGATAATCATCCAGTCTGGACTGATGATTCCCACAAATGCTGAAGGCGTACCGCAGAACTACTCAGAGTGGGACACTACCCTCAAACGCAAGATTGAAGCTGACGCCAAAGCAACTCAGACTCTTCAATGCGGACTGACAAAAGAGGAGCTGAACCGCGTAGGCCCCTTCAACAGTGCAAAGGAGCTATGGGCTAAACTGATCGAGCTCTACGAAGGAACTTCAGATACGAGGATCAGCAAACGGGACCTGCTACTGAACAAGCTCTTCACCATCAAAATGGCAGATAACGAGACAGCAGCCCAGCTCCATGCCAAAATCCAGGAATTGATGAACGGTCTTCACGCAATAGGTCACCAGGTTCAAAACCGTGATCTTATAAGGTATGCCCTAAACGCGTTCCCTAGGACCACCTTGTGGGCATCTATGGTAGATGCATACAAGGTCTCTAGAGATCTTTCAAAAATTAAGTTAGATGAGTTATTCTCTGAACTTGAACTGCATGAACAAACTAACTGCAATTTGGCCGAGAAAAGTATAGCTTTCTTTGCATGGAAAACAGGAAGAATGACTAAGAAGAAAACTCAAGTTGAACCCGAGTCTACCTCAGATTCAGAAACAGAAGATCAAGAAGAAGATCAATCTGAACTGGTCCGGCTAGCTCGAAGCTACTACAAAAAGTTGAAGAACCAAACCAACACACGGAGAACAAGCCGAAGAAAGGATGAACCAGCTGAACCAGCAACTGACAAACACAAGCCCAACGTAACCTGCTACGAATGCAAGAAGAAGGGCCACTACAAGACTGAGTGTCCAAGTCTAAAGGAGTCCAAAAAGATCAGAAAGAAGAAGGCACTCCAAGCAACCTGGGACGAGTCTTCCTTAGAAGAAGAAGAAGAAGCACCCCAATCCAATCTTCTAGCCCTGACCGCTTCGGATCAAATCGAGACTGACTCAGACTCAGACCGGGACGACGGCAAGCTGACATTCTCCGACGACGGCGAAATAAGGGTAACGGGTTTTTCGAAATTACAATTGAATTCGCTTATTTCCTATCTATCCTGAGATTTGGCGAAAGCCAAACTCCGAATCGAGTCCCTCCGACAGGAAGTAAAACTCCTGAAAGAGGGAGCTGATTCTAAATCCTTAACTGAGAAACTTCAGGAAGGAACCCCTGATCAAGTTGAAAAACTTGAATCAGAGAATTCCTCCTTGAAAACTCAAGTTAAGGACTTAAGAACAGCTTTAGAACGATTCACTTCTGGTTCCAAGAATCTTGATCTGATTCTGGGAAAATAGAAGTCTGTTCTAAACCGATCCGGACTTGGCTATAGAACCAAATCTCGGCAAAGATCTTACTTTGCTGTACTGAACCAGTCAGACCTAAGGTTCAGGCATGGGTGCCAAAACTGTGCCTGACTAAACCAACTGGTTCAAATCAATTTTGGATCCCCAAGGACAAGATTCAATCTTGCCTAACCCATACAGAGGCTTTAGTCCAGGGGGAGCCAAAATCAAAACAATTTTTATACTTAGATAATTTTTTAATTGATTGATTGTTTGTTTATTTAAATTTCTGCAAGTTGCCATGCTTAAAATTAGGAATGGTTAAACTTAAGGACTAAATTACTTGAAATTTGAAAACATAGTATTGGGAGGAGGTGAGATGATAGTACGTTGGGGAAACCAACTCTAATAAGATCAAGTCTACTTGGTCTCTTTAGACTGGTGAAACCAGCCGAAGCTACCGATCCAAGACCCAAGCTAGTTAGACCAGAAAATGACCTAATTTAATTTGAAAATGAAATTTCATTAAAAGGCTTTGTCTAGGAAAGGGTGGATGATCCCATAAGGCTACGGCCAAAGAAGGCCTTGTGCCTCGCCAAGACCTGGAAGCCAATTTCTGAAATTCAAATTCAAATTATCTTTTGTCAAATTCGAATCTAACTCAAATTTCAAATAATAATAGATTCTAATCTGTTTTCAAAATTTCTACTTCTTAAACTTATTTCTTTTTCAAAAATCACTTAATCTATTTTTCAAAATTCCTAAACTTATTTGTTTTCAAATCTGTTTTCAAAACTAAAATAACATTTTCAAAATAAATTAAAATTCCTTTTCAAAATTAATTTTGACCCTCAAACCTGTCTCACAAAAACCTTAAGGTTAACGTGATTGAAAACCCTAGACTGGGGTGAGACAGACTAGGAAGTGAAACTCAATTTAAGCTATCCCTAACTCAAATTGGATCCAAATCACCGAAAACCCTTTATGTGTAGGAACATAAAGATTTGGACCAATGGATGTTAGATAGCGGATGCTCCAGACACATGACTGGAGACAAATTGAAGTTGTAACACCCTAAATTTGTCAATGTAAAATCATGACAATGTATGAAAATGGTTATAATGAAATGATATAAATTTCATGCAATCACATGCTATGAAATGTCATGAATACATGAAATATTATATTCATGAAATATTATTATCATGAAATATTAGCATGAAATATTATATTCATGAAATATTATCATGAAATATTAGATTCATGAAATATTATTAATATTATGAAATTCCATGATAGGCTTGGAAATGAATTATTAAGAGGTAATAAAAAGAAAGTGCAAAGTGGAGGAAGTCGAACCTTGAACCTATCACTTGCACTAACTCCTTCCTAACCAGATGCTCTAATGGGTGTTTCGTGTTAGGAGAAGGGGAGACATGCGTGTTAAGGCTTGGGCAAAGAAGAGACATGTCTTTTCACAAGAGGTGTATAAATAAGAGTAAGAGAAGGAAGTTAGAAAGAAGTTTCTTTTTTTTCATTCTTCTTCCTCCCTTCTTCTTCTTCCTTGCCGAGCCTAGCCTTCCCCCTTCTCTTTCGAAATTTTAACCCTAGGGCAATTACAAGAAGGAGAGTCCAAGAGCCATTGCTCTCTACCAAGACCAAGGAATACTAGAGAGAAGATTTGGAAGAAAAGGATCTTCGCATACCCTCCAAGTGTAGGGTACCCTACGATTTAAAGAAGGTTAAATTCCAGCGCTAGGATGTAAGTATCCTCTCGCCTGCAGTATAATTGCTATTAAATGTTTGTTTGTGTGTTTCTTTTGAAAAATCACAAGGATCTTCCTTGTAGAAGTTTCGGCCACCCTAGGATTGGGGGTCCAAGAGAAAGGTTTGATCCAACTTTGATGCATGGGAAGACTTTGGGACTTAGGGTATACATGTAGATGGATTTTTCTTCATGGTGTCAAGAACAAAAACCTAGGGTTGTCCTTGTGTGGGTTTCGGCCACTTCCTAAGGGATGTGCTTGGCAACTTTTTCATTACATGAAAATAACCCTTAAGACCTAGGGTATACTCATATGTGATGTTTACAATTTGTGGAAGGATAAAAATTAGGGTTTGGTACCCTACAAGGTTTCGGCCAACCCTAAGGGAATTAGGATTTAAGGTTGTATGATTTTCCTTATGATATATCCATGCTTAATGGTATAAGTGAAGTGTTTGTAAGAATGCTTGAATGAATGCTTGATTGGAAAACCAAATTTCCTTACATGTGACTTTCGGCCAACCCTAGTCCTAGGGTTGGGAAGTCCTTAATGAAACCATGAAGCATGCTACACTTATATGATGTGTGTATAAATTATGTGACCTATCTTGTTAGGTATAAAAGCATGCCTTATAGCCCATGGGGCACTCTTAGGACATGAGCATGATGTGGTTGAGATGTGGTTGATGATATGCTTAAAAAAAAGGATACTCTATTGAAACTGGGATCAAGAGCACCCGAATGTGTGGTGTGTCCCTTTGAGAAGTGATTAAGAGTACCTTTAGGCATATACATATATGAGTAATTGCATGATAAATTACTTTACTTTGGAAAGTTGTGTACCCGACTCGGAAGGGGGTCGTTAAACAAATCCAATGTGCATGTTAACTGAAGGTCATGGCATTGGTAGGACGGAAGGGTCCTGCTCTAATTAGATTGGTGGCTCGCTACCCCAATTTATTAGGGAACGCGCATGAGGTGGTACTACAACTGGGCCCTGGGAGATATTGTATTTTCAAGTACTTACCTATATGGAACCTTTTGAAAAACATATTATTTTCTCATTATGAGATAATCTTGTTCTGTAAAGTACTTAGAGATATTTGATGTGATGTTTATGATGCTTGATGAGATGCTTATGATGCTTATAATCTTGATCTATTTTGATTACTGAGTACATGATATGATGTATCGATATGGTTTTGCGAGTAGGCCCGGATTCTTACTAAGCATGTTTTGCTTACTAGTTCATGTTGTTTTTCTTATGCTGCAGATAGCGGTAAGAAATACTTGAACTAAAGGAAGAGGCAGAGGGAAGGCTAGAGGATGTGTGTGGTGATGGCTCGGGAAAGAACGAAAGATTCTATCTACCTTGTTTTTGTCTAGAATCTAAACTGCTTCCAATGAAAGATTGAAATTGTATTGCTATACTCTGAATGTGTGATGATCATGACTACTCTACTGTGATTAAGTTAGAAATATGGAACCTATGTCATGCTAGATAACACTATCATTAATGTCTAAATTTTGTAGTATGCATGCTAAGTAAAATGCTAGATATTTACTGTTTTCTGTTTCTTATGAAGGCTTCTTTTGCATGTACCTAAGACTAGATAACTCTTGCTATGTTCTTACTTGAGATTTCATGCTATAGTGTGTTAAATGATCCTTATATTAGGTTGTAAATGCATGTAGATATAAAAGAAATGAAAAACCTTGCTTGGTAAATTAGTCTTCAATAAGCATGCTTACTACATTTCTTATATAGTAACTGTTTTGTTTGGATATACATGCTTAACATGATATAATGATATGAATGTATGGACCCGTAACCCCGCCTTTAGGGTAGATATAAGGTCGGGCGTTACAGAAGTTCACCAAACTCAAGTTCAAAAACCTGGGCTCAGTGGCATTTGGAAATAATGCTACACTCAAGGTAATTGGGTCAGGTAATATTGAACTTAAATCCAATTTCATTATTAAGAAAGTTCTATTGGTTGAAGACTTTAGTTTTAACCTACTTAGCATAAGTCAGTTATGTGACTCTGGTTATTTAGTTACCTTCAACAATTCTAACTGCCTGATTAGAAATGCACAAGACTCAGAAATCATGCTTAAGGGCACTAGGAAAAATAATGTATATACTATAAATCTTTCCCTTGTACCCAAATGCATGTTAACACAGTTAGAACAATCAAAACTCTGGCATAGGAGATTAGGTCATACCAATCTAAGAACCATCTCAAAAATTACCCAACTTGGCTTAATCAAAGGTATCCCCAAAATCAAAAATGAAAACCTAATATGTGAATCTTGTAATCAAGGCAAACAAACCAAGTCTAGTCACAAATTGATCCAATCTGATCAAACCCAAACTACACTTGAGCTCCTACACCTTGACCTATTTGATTCACATGGAGCCAAGTCACTAAGTGGAAACCGATACTGCTTAGTGATAATTGATGACTACTCTAGGTTCACTTGGGTCAGGTTTCTAAAGACCAAAGATGAAACCCTGAACCTATTTAACAACTTTTGTAAATTGATTGAAAATCAAAATGATACCAAAATCAAAAGACTTAGGTCTGACCACGGGGGAGAATTCGAGAATCAAAGATTCGAAGAATTCTGTAAAGTAAATGGATATAAACACGAATTTTCGTGTCCTAGAACCCCCCAACAAAATGACATAGTAGAAAGAAAGAATAGAACCTTACAGGAAGCTGCTAGGGCTATGCTCAATGAATTTGACCTACCTAACCACTACTGGGCAGAAGCAATTAGCACAGCTTGCTATATCCAAAATAGGATTCTGCTTAATAAAAGGTTAAATAAAACACCCTATGAACTTTACTACCATAGACTTCCAAACCTACACTATCTTAGAGTCTTTGGATGCAAAGTTCATATTCTTAATACCAAAGACTATCTTGGAAAATTCCAATCCAAGTCAAACCCAGGTATCTTTTTAGGGTACTCTACAACAAGTAGAGCTTATAGAGTCTACAACAAAATAACTAAGAAAATTGAAGAAACAACCAACTTAATATTTGATGAAGAAACTAACCCAAAATCTGATAATTCTGACTTAACTTCACCAAATACTGATCAAGAAGATAACTCTGAAACCCTAACTGAACCCTTTAATGACTTAACAATTGAACCAACTTCTGAATCAGTTGAACCAACCAATGAACCCAGAATTGAACCTATTGGACCAGCTGGACCTGAAGCTGAGCCAAGTACTAGAAAAACCAAGAAACCCAGACTCAGTCACCCAACTGACCAAATTGTAGGTGATCCAACCTTAGGAGTCAGAACTAGAGCTTCCTATAGAAATCTCAGTTAAATAGCCATGATTTCAAAGATTGAACCTAAGACTATTGAGGAAGCCCTACCTGATCCTGACTGGATCTTAGCCATGCAAGAAGAGCTAGCCCAATTTGAGAGAAACCAAGTCTGGGAGTTAGTACCTAAACCTAAGGGCAAATCCGTAATTGACACTAAGTGGGTATTTAGGAATAAGTTAAACGATCAAGGTGAAATAGTCCGAAATAAAGCCCGCTTAGTAGCTAAGGGATTCAGTCAAGTAGAAGGGTTGGATTATGATGAAACCTATGCCCCTGTAGCTAGACTTGAGTCTATTAGGATGTTACTAGCCTTTGCATCCCATAAAGGATTTAAATTATACCAAATGGATGTAAAGTCAGCCTTCTTAAATGGGCTTATTAAGGAAGAAGTTTATGTAGGACAACCCCCAGGATTTGAGGATATAGAAAAACCCGATCATGTCTATAAACTTAGTAAAGCCCTTTATGGACTAAAACAAGCACCCAGGGCGTGGTATGAAAGATTATCCAATTACCTGATCTCTAAAGAATTTAAACAAGGTCAAATTGACCCAACCTTGTTTGTTAAAATTTTAGAAAAGGATATATTTATTGCCCAAATTTACGTAGATGATATAATATTTGGATTAACTAACTCTAAATTTCTAAAAGAATTTGTAACAATAATGAAAAATGAGTTCGAAATGAGTTTAGTTGGGGAACTTAACTTTTTCCTAGGGTTACAAATCAAACAAACTAAGGATGGAAATTATGTACATCAATCTAAATATGCTAAAGAACTAATTAAGAAATTTAAAATGGATAACTCTAAAAGTATAAGTACCCTAATGGCCACAAATGTGAAAATAGATAATGACCCTGATGGCAAACCAGTAGATCTAAAACTTTATAGAAGTATGATAGGAAGTCTACTATACCTTACAGCCAGCAGACCTGATATACTTTTTTCAGTAGGAATGTGCGCTAGGTACCAAACCTGTGCTAAGGAGACTCACCTAGCAGCCCTAAAACGAATTTTAAGATACATTAAGGGCACCCTAAATATAGGGATATGGTACCCTAGGACTTCATCCTTTAAGTTGTCAGGATACTCTGATTCTGACTATGCTGGTTGTAAATTAGATAGAAAAAGTACAAGTGGAAGCTGTCAACTTTTAGGAAACAGCTTAGTAAGTTGGTGCAGTAGGAAGCAACACTGTGTTGCTCTATCCACAACTGAAGCTGAATATATAGCCTTAGGAGAGTGTGTAGCTCAACTCCTATGGATGATGCATACTCTTAAGGACTTTCAGCTAGACTACAATCAGACCCAAGTCAATATTGACAATATTAGCTCAATTAACTTAACCAAAAACCCAATACAACATTCTAGAACCAAACACATAGAAGTAAAACATCACTTTGTAAAAGATCACGTAGCTAGGGGTGAAATAGTCCTTAAGCATGTAGACTCCAAGTCCAACCTAGCTGACATATTCACTAAACCCCTACCTGAATCTGAGTTTAGCTCACTAAGAAGGCAGTTAGGGTTGTGCTTAGTAGAATAGAATCATTTGTTTTTTTTAAATGTCTTAAATTGATTTTAAAATGTCTTAAATTGATTTTAAAATGTCTTAAATTGATCTTAAAATGTCTTAATTGATTTTAAAATGTTTTCTTTGTTAAAAATGTTTTACTTTGATTTTAAAAAATTTTTTTTACTTAGTTTTATTTCAAAAACTACCCCCTTCAAAACTAGGGTTTTCTTCGAAATGGACTTAGCCTAGGCTCTAACCCTAGAACTGCATGCACCTATAGATCTAGAAGCCAGCATCTCACAAGCACCTTAGGGTACTTTGATTGATAACCTAGAAAGGGTTGAGATGCTTAGGTCTTTGCCTTAACTCAAGATGCTTTAAGTCAGTGCATCTGCAGCAGTTGGGGCACTAAATACAAACTGAACAGCAATCAAGTTAAGTATCAAGATTAGAAAATCTAACTTGAACAAAAACACTTAACTTGACTAACCCTAGCAAAAGCTACTGTTTATAACAGTTAGTAAGTAGCTAAATGGGTTAGACAGGTCCCTAAAAGATTTAACCAGACTTAGGTCCTAGCTCGATTCAGTACAGCAAATGCCTTATTTAATTATTGCAAATATCTTTTTGTGCATTTTTTTTGATATATGTCAAAGGGGGAGAGTTGGAAAGGAAACAGGGAACAAAAATGTTTTTCCAAAATTTCTAACTCTGAAAGCTTAATTTATTTGCTTAAAATTCTTTTTGCTCTGAATTGCTATTAATTTTTGCTTAAAATATTCTCTGAAAAGCTTTTTCTAATGAAGTTGGAAAGGAAACAGGGAACAAAAATATTTTTCCAAAAATTCTAACTCTGAAAGCTTAATTTATTTGCTTAAAATTCTTTTTGCTCTGAATTGCTATTAATTTTTGCTTAAAATATTCTCTGAAAAGCTTTCTCTAATGTCTGAAATTTTTTCTAATCCTGAAAAGTTTTCTAAATCTGAAAAAGTTTTCCAAGTCTTGAATTTTTCTAAGTATGACTTTTTAAAGCCTGAATTTTTTTGCTTAAAAACAAGAGTTTTCAAAAACTGAAAAAGTCTAAGTTTAAAAAGTTTTCCTAAACTCAAAATTTGAAAACTTCCTCAAACTTAGAACATTTTTTTGAAAAACTCAGCCAATACTTAAAAAGTCTTTCTATAATAAAAAGTATTTAAACTAAAACCACCTACTTTTGAAAAACCTAGGGGGAGATTACTTCCAGGGGGAGGGAATCTAACTTAGGATTTCAATTTCAGCATTTTTTTCCTTAACCTTTTGAACTAGGTTGCCATATATTAAAAAGGGGGAGATTGTTGGTGCAGATTGCACCCAAGTCAAACATGTGTTTTGATATTGGCAAAAGGGTTCAAAAGTTAAGGGTTAATTGGTGTCTAACAAGTTTCTTGAGTGTACAGGAAAAGCCCTAGCGAAGGAATGCTAGGCACTGGCGAAGGAATGCCAGAATGGACAAAGCCCTAGCGAAGGAATGCTAGGCACTGGCGAAGGAATGCCAGAATGGACAAAGCCCTAGCGAAGGAATGCTAGGCACTGGCGAAGGACTGCCAGAATGGACAAAGCCCTAGCGAAGGAATGCTAGGCACTGGCGAAGGACTGCCAGAAGTAAAGACCTAGCGAAGGGCTCCTAGGCACCAAGCGAATGGCAGCTTGGCAACTTAAGACCTAGCGAAGGGCTGCTAGGCACCAAGCGAAGGGCAGCTTGGCAACTTAAGACCTGGCGAAGGACTGCCGGGCAAAAGTCCAACTGGAGGAGCCGGTTGGCACCAGGTAAATTCTCCCGAGAGGAGTAGGTGAGGACGCGTTCCCCTTGAGGGAACATTAGGCGTCGGTTCGACCTAGGGCTCCATTTTGGAGACCAAAGTCAGAACCAAGACAGCTGAGGCTGTATAACCTATTATCTTATTGTTTTATTGTGTTTTGGACTAACCCTGGTTGCAGAACCGAAGGAACGAGTGTCTGCAGCTCAGAGTGCCTCAAAGGAGTGAGGCAACAGCTGACCAGGGCGCTCGGAGTGTCCCGGGCGCCCCATGGTGAACACAAAACACAACAAGACAAGAAAGACTTCGACAGTACATACCCAGGGCGCCCCCGCTGACCCGGGCGCCCCCATTGCAAAACAACTCTGCCGCGTCTGCGCTACACGCCCAGGGCGCCCCCGCTGTCCCGGGCGCCCCCAGCTAGATTTACCAAAAAAGACTCAGCGCTGCGGATAAGAGTTGGCCAAGTCAACCAGGGAGCCCCCAGCATACAGGGCGCCCCAGTCAAGACCTTATCCCGAGGTTCAAGGGATAAGTGGTTGACTGCGCTTTGTGTGGATCTGCTGCCACGTGGGGGGGCGCCCCCGTCGACCAGGGCGCCCCCAGGCCCTATATAAAGGGCCCTCGACCTCCTTCTTCAGATCATCAATCACTGCGACAGTTCTGCGCTCTTCTGCTTCCGCGACACGCTCCAGAAATCTTCCAACTCGAGCTGACGACGTCCCGCTGCTCCGAAACTTCGATCTACACCGGACGTCGGTAACGAAGAGCTGTATTTAAAGTTTACTAAACTGTTCTTGTTATTATCCTTCTTGTAAACTTTTACGAACTTATAGAATTGCCCGCAGAAAATGGTCAACGACCGTGGGCCTTGGAGTAGGAGTCGACCCAGGCTCCGAACCAAGTAAAACGACCGTGTTAGCGTTGTTTTGCTCTGTTTTATTCCGCTGCGCACTTACTCTTTTTAAATCCGAACGATTTGCGACATTCACCCCCCCCCCCTCTCTCGCATTTCTCGATCCAACACTAAGGTCATCCAGTCAAGTCCATATGTGTAACCTGTATAACCTGCACACTCAACATACACATATGAGATCACAAGAGTAAACCTAACTTAAACCCTTTGCCCAAACATCAAAACACTTGGTCACTCCGGACCATAGATTGCCTCAACAATCTCCCCCTTTTTGATGTTTGGCAATACGTTTAAGATAGAGAAAGCAAAATAGTAGTCAATAGCAAAAATAATGCTAAACAAATGCATATGCAATGAACACATGGATCCTATCCCAAGGCATCCTACACCTAACCCTCCAAGTTAGAAATTTTCACACCTAGCCCTCCAAGCTAGGACTTTTCCACACCTAACCCTCCAAGTTAGGACTTTTCACACCTAGCCCTCCAAGCTAGGATTTTTCACACCTAACCCTCTAAGTTAGGACTTTTTACAAAACGGGCTTTTTAAAGCTTTTCAAAAGCTCCCCCTACATTGGACTTACAAAGACTTTTTAAGAACCTCTCCAAGATTCTCCTTACGCCAAGAATGGAGCAACCATGCTCCCCTTAAATCTCGGGGTTTTTTTTTAGGAAAGGTAAGTTTGGTTTCCCAACTTAAACCCAAACTTCTCCCCCTTTGCCTAACATCAAAAAGAACCCAACAATATCCCAATTATTGGTTCTTTTATTCCCTGATGATCCTAAACAACGTGCACTAACCTCCCATACACTTGTTTTCCGTCATTCGGATCCAAGTCAGCTGCTGGATACCCACACCAGCCCTGACCAGTCGACTGCCCCCTGGGCAGTCGACTGATACTCTGATTTATCAGTTTTCTGGCCAATTTCAGAATTGCGCCAGAAATTCCACAATTCTCCAAAAATTTTCAAATTTTGTGGAGAACTTTGTGGTACCTATACCTACTTGGAAAAATACATCCAACCATGTATCTATCACCATTTCCAAGTTGGACACAAAACCCAAAAATTTCTATGAAAATTAAGACAAACAAGGGTCAACCTCCCCCTTATCCTATGTCTTCTCCCAATTTTCATTTTCCAAAGTTAAGTTCTACCCAACTTAACATCATACACTCAAGTTAAGTTCTACCCAACTTAACTTCACCAAGTTCTTTCCCTTGGACACCATTAAAGACTTGCTCCCAAACAACTTTATCCCTAGTGTCAAAAAGAACTCATCAACACTTAAAAAAATCGAAAGAGTTTGCAAGCACATTTGCTAGGATATATTCTATCCTAGAAAAATATGATTTGATTAAGAGTATCAAATGTGCTTGACTTTGGTACAAATCTAATTTCCTTAAAAGTTTGACATTTCGTATCAACTTTCAAGTCTATCCATGATTCCTTGTGTTTTCCAACTCTAAGCATTATCAATTTACACAAGGAATTATCCTCAATTCTCTCGTTAACCATAGGTATTCTTAATATGATCAACTCCTCTCAACTATCAAAAGCTTATCATCCAATATCATCCAATGATTTTAAGCACTCTATGACCTTTAAACCATATAAAACCTCATAGGTTAACATGATCCTTCCCTATGTTTCCATTTGTGCAATTTCTCTTTAGCCAATATCCCTTTTTCATATCTCAGCCTACTGATCAGTCGACTGCCAAAACGCACAGAATGTTTTTGGGCTGAGATCAGTCGACTGCCCCCAGGGCAGTCGACTGATACCTGAATTTCAGGTTTTTCAATCAAAGTTCAGAAATCTCCAAATAATTCTACAAATTTTCGAAAAATCTAAAATTTTGCAGAGAGATTTGTGGAGCCAATGTCTACTTGGGAGAAATACGTTTCTAAACAAATGTACTCTGGATCCCAAGATTGGCACGAAACTCAACTTATCCTAAAGTGTATCATTTAACCTTGTTCCAAAAGTCCTAATTATGACCTTTCCTTGATATATCTTCTAATACCTGGTCATGATTCATTTCTATCATTGAATGATATGGTTTTCACACATTAAACCCTAATTTTACCAAATATACTCCTATTTTCATCCTTTTCTCCCTAAATTCCTTTTAATGTACCAAAACCTAAGATTAAGACTTACCCAAGTCTTCCAACCGTTTTGGCACATTTTACCTAATTTCCTAGGAGAAAATCTATTGAGATCCATTTACCATGGACCCTAGAGACTCCTATAGCACCCCCTTGAGCTTTGAGCCCTAACCACCTCCCTAGGTGACTCAATTCATACTAGGCCACACCGGTGTGCCACCGGTGACTCTTGACCTACAAAATTGACTTTCTTAACCTTGGACACCTTGTTCTTGGTTAAGTCACTCTTTTTACCTTTGGATGACATTGCCTTGCCATCCTTGGACTTCTCCTTCTTGACATGATCATATGTCTTTCTAGCATATTTCTTTTTGTTAGCCTTGGAGACTCTAGACCGATAACCTAAACCCGATCTATCGTAGTTGGGTTTTAAGCTACCCAATACCATGTCTAAGCCCTTAGATCCAATCGTGAATCTTTCTAGGGTATTTTCTAATGTATCAAGCCTTGCCCTCAAGTCTTGATTTTCCCTTGCCAAGTTTCTAATTTTAGTTTCCTTATGTCCACCCTGGACATTCCTAGACCTACCATCCTTTCTAGACACATTCCTCCCCTTCTTGGGATTAGTGCCTTGATCCTTAGGTGCAAGGGTCCTAAGTCTATCATGATGCATGCTTTTGTTAATGTTTTGGTGTACCTTGTTATCCCTATTACTATCATTATACTTAAATCCAAAGTTATGCACCATTAAGCATATTTCATTAAAACTAGTATGCATGGATGGGTAATTAACATGATTCTTAAAATGTAAGGAAGACCTTGAAATTAAATTTCTTTTTAACCTAGGGTTAGAAAGTACCTCCCTTACCCTTGTAGTCCCTCCTTGTTGTAAACTTCTTCTTTTCTTTCTTTCCTCCTTCTCCCATCTTCTTAGATGCTCCATTTTCTTTATTTCACCTTTCTTTAGGCACTTGGTGTGGTAGTGCCCCAATTCTCTGCATGTGAAGCATCTAATCTTTATTTTCCTTTCTTGGGCTCCTCCAATCCTACAACCCACGTTAGATTTAAAGAAACTTGAAATGGGTTTAGATTTTACCTCCTTCTTACCTTTTGGGCACATGTCCTTGTAGTGCCCCTTTTCGTTGCAATCAAAGCATGTGATGTGCTCTTTCAGTTTAGCTTTGGTGGAGGTAGAATTTTCTTCTTGCTCTTGTATGGGTGAGGGTCCCTCCTCTCCCTCAATCCTTGAAGTTGATGCTTCCTCTTCTTCTCTTGAGGTGGATGTCCTCTCACTCTCTTCTTCTCTTGAGGAGGTTGATGATCTTTCACTTAATTCCTCCTCTTCACTTGAAGAAGTTGATAATCCTTTTTCTTGGTCCATTGACTCCATTTCTATTGGCTCTTCCACTCTTTTGGCTATCTTCTTCCACAACTCACATGCACTTTTATATTCACCTACACAACTCAAGATGTTATTAGGCAAAATATTAATCAATACTTCAATTACCTTCTTATTCGCCTTGGATTGGTCTTGTTGCTCTTGATTCTAATATCTAGGCCTAACCCTCTTCTCGTGCTTATCCTTTGAAATCTCATATGGCTCTTCAAGCGCGATTCGAAGGTTCCACTCCATCACGAACCATGTCTCCATTCTCTCCTTCCAATACTTGAAATCCTCATGGTCGTAGGTCGGTGGAGAGTAGATATCATCCCCGAATTTGTCTTCCATGTTCTTTCTTTCTCTAGCGTGTGCTCCCTCGGCGGTTAGTCTGATCAAGAGCGGTCCTTCGCTTTGATACCAACTGATAGATCGACTGGCGTGCTAGAGGGGGGGTGAATAGCACTTTTTCATTGACGTCTCTACAAGATTGTTAGTTGCACAGCGGGAATACAAATAAAAATAAACTACAACAGAAAATAATGCTAACAAACCAGGTTTACTTGGTATCCACCCCGGACGGGTGACTAATCCAAGAATCCATCAGTGGATCAATCCCCGGATAACCTCCGGCTAGCCCTCGTCGCTCCTTGTGGGTGGAGAAAACTCACCATAATCACTTTGACAAGATTTGGACACAAAAGACTACTAACTCACTTTACTCAAGCGAGTTTTGTCAAGAATCTCAGCCACCACGAAGTCCTCTTTAAATAGGACTCGGGCTGAAACCCTCGCCACCAGTTGACTGCTCCTGCAGTCAACTGGTGCCTGAAATTCGACCGTTGCACCCCAACGTTCGAATTCTCAGCCAATTCACCAGCCACCTACCAGTCGACTGCTCCCAGGGCAGTCGACTGGTCCCTAGCTGAAACCCTTCCCAAGTACATTCACACAGCACTCGTACCCTCACGACTCGACTGACTCCTCATCCGCAGCCTCGACTATTGTCTTCGCGCCCTCTTCATCTTCGGCTCCCGTCCCTCGGATGCACGCAAGCCTCCAGCTTGCCTCCATGCCCTCCTTCACGCATGCCTCGAAGTCCGCGCCCATCAGCTCATCATCCCTGCTCTCCAAGGTCCCTCGGATGCGCACGCAAGCCTCCAGCTTGCCTCCATGCCATCCTTCACCATACTGAGGTCATCCAGTCAAGTCCATATGTATAACATGTACAACCTGCACACTCAACATACACATATGATATCACAAGGGTAAACCTAACTTAAACCCTTTGCCCAAACATCAAAACACTTGGTTACTCTGGACCACAGATTGCCTCAACAGACACCACAGAGAAGATCGCTGTCTCTTTTTTTCTGATCCACCACTAGCCACCAATAAAGTATGGGATCTAAATTAGGGTTTATATGGGAGGTATTTCTATTGTAGGATGCATTAAATCAGTAGGTGAATGGATTTGCTATTGGATCTTGGGTCTAATTTTGGGTTGATGCTATTTGTCGTGAGGTGGTATGTTTGAATTCAATTTTGGGATTTGATCTTTATTCTATGGTTTTCTAGTCAATTCAGATTGAGCTTTAGATTTACTCCAGTGGAACCTTCTGGCTAGTGGAACCTTTTGGCTACCGTGAGTTAAAAAAAAAAGGATGCTCCAAGTTTAATTGTCGATTTAGAATTGGTTTTGTGGTTTGTTCATTTGCTCTTGAAGGTTGTTGTGAGGTTGTAACAGGAACATGTGTGTTCGGTTTGGGCTGTTCTATTTTTGTTTTGCTGATTTCTGTGAGTTCCTTGTAAAATTAGATAGGGTTTGTGAATTAATCTTATGTATGCTCTATTTTGAATTGGATTGCTATGTTTTAGGTATGTTTTGAATTAGGTTGTAGGTTATTGTAAGCACTAGCCTGGGTGTTGTATTATTCTGTGTTAAGATGCTAGAATCTGTAGTGGAGCTTAGATATTGTTATAGCAAAGTTGTCGTGAGCCACTTGTTGGATTTAGAGTTTGTTTAGAGTTGTTTATGGTATTAGTTTGTTTTAGATGAGGGAAATTAAGGCTAATCTTATTTTAAATTAAGGATTAGCTTAATGGATTCAGTTTAAATCATAGATTGAACATTGTTCCTTGAGTTAAATTAGGTTTTTAACCTAATTTTGATAAATTAGGTTAAGAAAGAATTTGTTATTATTTGAGGATTTATTTAAATATATGTTGTAATTAGGATGTATCCTAATCATGTTTAGTATTTATTTAGCTAATTTGTTAATTTTATAAATATATAAACTATGTCCTTGATCCAGAACCTTGATTTGGATTCGCACGGTTGATCGTGGGAGGTTTACTGAGATACGTTCTACATTTAAGGCAGGTACTTCTCCTTTGTATCCTGTAGTTTATTGAACTTAAATGCATGACTTATTTTATTTCTGAGTAAAATTGCTTTATCTTATCATTGTTCTTTTTGATATCATCTTTTGATACTTTCTTTACTTGATCTTTAAGCTAATCAAGGTTAAGTTCATACAATCTCACCGGTTGATTTCCTGATCTGTAAAGTACCGCTTGCGTGCGAGTACTTAGGAATGATCATTAAACACAACTAAGGTTTGGTTGGCATTAGATATACCCCACCCAGTTGATTAGTTACATGTTTATTGATTCTAGTATTTATTTTTCATACCGTTGCATAGTTGTGACCTAGTTGATTATGCATATTAGTATCATGTACCATATCTGCTTAGTTGGATGCTAACGAACATCAGCTTCCTTACGGTTAAGCCCATCGTCAGTCATATAGTTTTCTGTCCACTCAACCACTTAAGGGTAGCGATAGTTGTTAGAATGCGAGCAGCTATCCTGTTGTGCTACACTCTACCATTCATGGGTATCGGATGTTAGAGTTGTAGGCAAGAAGTTGATACCCTCTCCATTGTTTTCAAGGGATAGCAGAGCTGTTGATGGCTCCCCCTTTTTCCTGGGGTTTTGGAGTAGTTAGCTCCCCAACATCTTCTCCACTCAACCACTTATAATAGTAGTAGTTGTTGGAGTACATACAGTTGTCACAGTCCTACCCACTCGGCCACATAGATGAGATGTGATGGCAGCTTGACTAGCATCAGAGGTAACATATGTCATTACATCATGTGCATTTATTGCATCGTGCATTTACTTCTGTTTGCTACATTTGTTTAAGCTATAATTGTTGCATTTGATTGACATACATGTATGATTTATTATTGCACTTTCATTCAGTTTTACAATGCATATATATTATTCTATTTCAGAGACTATATACTATTATTTCTATTTGTTTGTTGTACCTTTTAAATGTCATGCATTTATCTATCTGATTACTTGCAGAATCCGTCCGGACTCACCACCCCTTGCATCTAATTCTGTTTTAGGTAGTCAGTAGATGCGTTATGTGGAGCCAGGAGAGGATCCAGTTGTCAGTCTCATAGTGTCGAGCATTTTGAAGTTTTTCGGCATTTACTTTAATTTTTGTATTGTCTTTATTTTCGTATTTACTTTATTAGACTGATATTTATCATTTCAGTAGATTTATGTATTATTTTTGGGTGGAGTTATATTTATGCATTTATGGACTGGGTGTGTGTCGTTAGATTTGAGTCTTAATTGAGATATGTGATTCCTTTTATTATTATCTTTTATACTGCGTGGTTGTGGAGTTTATATTATATTTGTGTTGCCAACCGTGTTAGCTGAGTCATATATTATTGTGAGATGTGTATAAATGTTCCAGATTGTCCATCGTACAGGGGAGATGCTGCCCATTTTTCGAGCGAGCATGAGCCTCTGGGGGCTTGACACAGTCGACTCTTCTCAAGTCGGTAGCAGTCGGGTTGGCAGTGCAAGGACCCTGATGAAAGTCTCTTGTGATGGCTACTTGAAAAAGGATGGCGACTTGAAAAAGGGAGCTGAAAGAACTAGAAAGAGCAGAAAAGAGACTAAGACGGACCTTAACGAGACTCCTGTAACATTTATGTCAAATTTTAAAGGAGTGTTTGCTGGAGAAAATAACAAAAAGGTGAAAATAATAATATCACACGTACCTCTTTCCCATTCACTAAAGGGTGCACTTTTCTATGTTGGATATTATTATCCCTATTAGGTGAGCTTATTTGTAAGTTTCACATGTAAATACAATTTGAGCTCTTAAAGTGATCTAACTTATGTTTATTGGGTTTCATATTATTGGATGTGGGTTCAATGTATAAAATCCTTTGGGCCAATTTGTTATTATCTATGGGTTGATAACAAATTGGATTCCTATATGAAGGGGAGGTCCCCAAGTGTTTAGGATATTATCTTGACCTATATCTTGTTCCCCATTGACAAGAAATGTTACGGCGCCGCCAACCCTAAGCCTCTTAGAAAATACTCCTTCTTCTTTTCGTTGCATCTTCTTCCAAAGGAATCAAGCCGACAATGATACGACAAGGACAATGACTCTTCAATCAGGTTCTTTGTCATTCGGTTTATATTTTATTCTTGTTATATCATAATTTGAAGAAACAATATATTCATACTTATAGTTCTTATTTTGTTTTTTTAGAATTCATGCGGTTAGGAAAAAATCTAAGTTCTATCAATTGGTATCAGAGCCTTGGCTTTGTTTCATCATTTTTATGGCAATAAAGTTTAAGTTTTTCATCGATTTATTGTTTGTATGCTAGATTAAGTTTTCCTAGTATAATACAATTTTTTATCGTTGAAAATCATGTAAAAGAAAATTCTATAATAAACTTATTTTCCAATTTTTTCATATTTCTATGAAGAATACGAAAATGGCGAAAGAACCATCATGTTTAACCTAATATTTAGGTTAAATTGTGATGGTTTAATCGATTGGATTGGTCAATCAATCGATTATCAAGTCTATTGTACAAATTTGATGTAATCGATTATCGTCTTAAATTTGTGATAAGATGAATTAGGAATTATATCGATTAAAATTTTTTGTTATCGATGAAAATTTCTTTCATGCAAAATAAAAAATTTTTCACGTCAAAAAAAAACTGTTCGCAGAAACAGTAACCACGTATTCACGTGCATGAAGGGAAAATAAAAAAAAAGAATGTAATGCATTGATTAAAATCGATTAAATGATAATTTTTATAGAACTTCAAATTTGAAGTTTTAGCTTCTTAAAGGTGAGTTCTATATATAATCATATAATCACATATAGTAGGTTTTTAAATCTATTGTGATAAGTAATTGAGTAAAATCAATTAATTATCATATGGTATTAATCGATTAATAAACCTAATTTAGAGTTATTAATGCTGATTAAATAATTTTCTGTTCGTTTAAAATTCCTAGTATTTTCTTGAGCCTATCTATACAACGTTCTACTAAGTTAAACTATTGTGTCGACCCAAAAGAATACACCTTAGGTAGATTTAGTATATTTTGTATTGGTAGACGTATATATATGCTAAGAGTAATCGACCCAAAGAAATATTACTTTTATGCCAGATATATGTTCAACATAACTTACAACTGTTGAACAAAATTTATTATTATTATTTTTTTGTTCTGATCATGCACAAAATATGTCGGCCCAAAGGAAGACATATTGTTTGGCAGATTAAAGTTATTGCATGCTATGGATCAATATGTAACTCATATAAAGTGTCATATTATGTGCATAATACATTGTGTGGCCAATTAAAGTTTAAGTTATATCAGAGAGTATCGCTAATAAATTATATTTTAATCCACAGATTAAAATGTAATATTGTATTTGGTATCTCATAAGGAGTCCATTTATATGCATTTAAATTTTATTTATTTGCATAATATTATTGTATATTTATATGTTATTGGCTTTAGTTAAATTGTGAGCTTAAATAAATTCTCTTTAATTTCAATGCAATCAGTTACTGCCGGCATTAATAACATCCCAACATTAACTGGTTTGAATTTTACTGAATTGAAAGAATACGTGATCATAGTCTTAAGCTGCATAGACTTAGATTATGCATTGAGGAATGATCACCCCCCCCCCCCACCTTTGACCAATGCTAGCACTATAGAACAGAGTTTTGAATTTCAGCTGTGTGATAAATCAAATCGCATGAGTCTAAGCATTATGAAGCTTTCTATACCGACACAAATAAAGGGCTTAATCACAGAGAGGGAAGATGCTAGGAGTTTCCTTAACTAACTAGCAGACCGAATCACCTCAAATAAAAAGGTCGAGACTACCACACTTCTTACGAAGTTGGTAACCATGCAGTACAGTGGTAAAGGAAACATAAGGGAGTACATTATAGAGATGTCCAATATAGCGACAAGTCTGAAAGCACTAAAACTCGATATGTCTAAGAGTATATTAGTGTATTTCATCTTGATGTCTCTTCTTGCACGTTTCACTCCTTTTAAGATATCATATAATACTCAAAAGGAAAAGTAGACATTAAATGAGCTTATTACTCAATGCATCCAAGAGGAGGGGAGACTGAAGATTGAGACATCTGAGAGTATTAATTTAGCATCTGGTTCTCAAAGTACGACCAAGAAGCAAAAGAGGATCAATAACAAAGGAAAAGGAAAGCAAACTGTAGATTCAAGAGATAAACTTCTCAACTTTGTTAGTTCGGAAGTCAATTTAGTCATTGTACCCACTGACACTTGGTGGATAGATACTGGTGCTACTACTCACATAAGTGTCACTATACAGGGTTGTCTTAGGAGCCGACTTCCACTTGATGGTGAAAGATACATCTATATGGGGAATGGGAAGAAGGTTGTAGTCGAGTCTATTGGTGGTTTTAGACTTTATTTAGGAACTGATGTCTATTTTGTTGGAGCAATCGGCCCTAAGATTGTCCGGTGTGACCATGGGTTTTGATGTTTGGGCAAAGGGTTTAAGTTAGGTTTATCCTTGTGTTTAATATGCGTATGTTGAGTGTGCAGGTTGTACAGGTTACGATATGGACCTGACTGGACGGCCTCAGTACGGTGAAGGATGGCAGGGAGGCCAGCTGGAGGCTGGCGTGCGCATCTGAGGGACCATGGAGTGCAGGGACGATGAGCTGATGGGCGCGGACTTCGAGGCGTACGTGAAGGGTGGCATGGATGCAAGCTGGAGGCTTGCGTGCGCATCCAAGGGACGAGAGCTGAAGATGAAGAGGGCGCGAAGACAACAGTCGAGGCTGCGGATGAGGAGTCAGTCGAGTCGTGAGGGTACGAGTGCAGTGTGATTGTACTCGGAAAATCCTAGGGTTTGAGTGCAGAGTGGAATGTACTCAGGAAGGGTAACCTTAGGTGGGTGAGTAGACCAGTCGACTGGCCTAGGGGCAGTCGACTGATAAAACTCACAGAATGGTCTCAGGCCTGGACCAATCGACTGCCCTGGGGGCAGTCGACTGGTAGGTGGCTGGTGAGCTGGCAAATTCGAGCGTTGGGAGTGTCAACGGTCGAATTTGGCTGGCACCAGTCGACTGCCCTGGGGGCAGTCGACTGGTAGCGAGAAATCAGCCCCGAGTCTTATTTAAAGAGGACGTCGTGGTGGCTGAGTTTCTTGACGAATCTTGCTTGGCTAAGGCAAGATAGTAGTCTACTTTGTTCTCTAAGTGTCCTTGGTGTTGTGGCGAGGTTTCTCCACCCACAAGGAGCGACGAGTTCTAGCCGGAGGTTATCCGGGGTTTGATCCGCCGAAGGATTGTTGGATTAGTCACCCGACCGGGGTGGATACCAACTAAATCTGGTATTGTTAGCGTTGTTTTTGTTATTTATTGTATATTCCGCTGTGCTACTAACAACGCAGGTTCAAGAAAGAGTTCGAAACGCTATTCACCCCCTCTAGCGTACGGAATCGATCCTAACATATTTGAATTTGGAGAATATATTCATTGTACCGTCTTTCAGATGGAACTTGATTTTAATTTCTTATTTGGACAAATTAGGCTATTCTTGTTCATTTGAAAATGAAATGTTTAGTATTTTCTTTAATTCAATTTTGATTGGCAATGGTTCCTTGGTTGATAAACTTTTAAATTAAATACCTTTACTCCTACGATTGATAATATAATAATGCATAATATAGATACAAAACGTAAATTGACCAACGAGAGTTCTTCTATGTTGTGGCATAGGCGTTTAGGACATATATCCAAACGATGTCTAGAATGGTTAATATCACATGGAATTCTTGATTCCCTTGACATGTCAGACTTTAATGTTTGCATAGATTGTGTTAAGGGGAAGACAACTAACAAAAGGAACAAAGGGGCTAGCCGTTGTAGTGACATTTTGGAGCTAATACATACGGATATTTGTGGATCATTCCCTAAGGCATTTTGGAATGGATACACATATTTTATTAGTTTCATAAACGACTATTCCAGATTTGACTATCTATACCTTATTCATAAGGAGTCACAATATTTGGACATGTTCAAAATTTTCAAAGTCAAAGTTGAACTTCAACTAGGTAAGAAAATTAAAATTGTCCGATTCGACCATGGAGGAGAATATTAAAGTCGATATAATGAATCAGATGAACAACATTCGAGATCTTTTACAAATTATCTTGTTGAGTGTGGGATTGTGCCTAAATATATCATTCCTGGTACACCAATCAGATTGGTGTAGCTGAGCGTTGCAATCGAACCCAAAAAGACATGATGAGAAGTATGATGACTTTCACTTCTCTACCGGAGTCTTTGTGGGGTGAGGCACTCAAAACTGTAATTTACCTTCTCAATAGAGTACCTAGGAAGACAGTAACAAAAAAACTCCATTCGAGATGTGGACAGATAGAAAGCCTAGCATTAGGCATTTACACGTCTAGGGTTGTCTAGCTGAGGCTAGGTCTTACAAGCCTAATGAAAGGAAACTGGATTCAAGAACTATTAGCTGTAATTTTGTAGGTTATTTTGAGAAATCAAAGGGGTATAAATTTTGTGATCTCTCTAATAGATCCTTTTTTTTAAACAGGAAACACCAAATTCATTGAGGACAGTAGGAGCGATAAAATTAGGGAAGTATCTTCTGAGGAAAGCGTTGGCGTCCTCCTATGGTCACTACTAGTGTGATTAGTAGTGGTATGGTTATCATACCACACATTTTGGATATTGCACATCTAGTGAGCGTAGTGAACCAAGATATTCCCATAAGATCTCCAATGTAGTTGGAGGAACCTACTATTGAAATTGAAGTATTAACTCATATTGATGAGCAAGTACCTCAATCACCTCAAATACAAGTACCCTTAAAGCAATCCACAAGGGAATGAAGAAGCACGAATTCTCGTTATTATGTTTATCTTCAAGAACATGATTTTGATATAGGGTTGGAAAGTGATCCTACATCTTTTCATGAAGTCAAACAATACTCTAATCCTGAAAGGCGGATTAACACCATGCAAGAAGAGTTGAAGTCTTTGGCAGACAATGACGTTTGGGAACTTATCGAATTATCTAAAGGTTCAAAACACGTTGGTTGTAAATGGATATTTAAAACCAAGCGGGATTCGAAGAGCAATATCGAAAGGTATAAAACTCGTCTTGTTGCTAAGGGATTCACTCAGAAGGAAGATATTGATTATAAGGAGACTTTCTCACCTGTGTCGACGAAAGACTCCCTTTGGGTAATCATGGCACTTGTAGCTCATTTTGATTTAGAGCTACATTAAATTGATGTAAAGACTGTATTCCTTAATGGAGATATAGAGAATTCTATATATATGGTGCAACTAGAAAACTTTAAGATTTCTACTCAAAGCACCTAGTATGTAGATTAAAGAAGTGCATTTATGGTTTAAAACAGACATCCTGTCAATGGTACCAGAAATTTGATCAAATGGTTACCTCATTTGGATTTAAAGAGAACCTTGTTGATCAGTGTATATATGTCAAATTCAGTGAGAGCAAGTTTGTTATACTTGCTCTGTACGTAGACGATATATTGCTTGCGGCCAATAATAAGGGTTTGCTACATGGAATCAAGTCATTTCTATCTGGTAAATTTGAAATGAAAGATCTTGGTAAAGCATCTTTTGTTCTAAGCATTCAGATCTGTTATGATCATTCAAGAGGCATTCTTAGACTTTCACAACAGACCTATATTGAGAAGGTGCTTATACGGTATGGCATGCAAAACTGTACACCTGGTGACACACTTGTGTCAAGAGGTGACAAGTTCAATTTGCAGCAGTGTCTACGATTTGAACTTGAAATAAAGGAGATGGAACAATTCTCGTATACATTAGCAATGGGAAGTCTCATGTATGCATAAGTTTGCACTCGATCAAATATAACATTTATAGTTGGGATGTTAGGCAGATATGTTAATAACTCAGGACCATCGCACTGGAAAATAATTAAAAGAGTAATGTGGTATTTGTAAAGAACTAAAAGACATATGCTCACTTATCGAACGTTAGATCACTTGGAGGTGATTGGTTATTCAAACTCTGATTTTACTAGATGCAAGGACAGCAGGAGGTCTACTTCAGACTATATCTTCATGCTTGTTGGAGAGGCTATATCTTAGAAGAACATCAAGCAAACGCTAGTAGCCACTTCTACTATGGAGGAAGAATTGGTAGCATACTGCAAAGCATCCAATTACAAGATTTAGCTGCGGAACTTAATCACAGTATTACATATCGTTGATGACATTAACAGACCACTGAGGATCTATTGTGATAATAAAGTCGCAGAACTTTATGCCAAGAACAACCGCAGTTCGTCGAAGTCCAAGCATATCGACATCAAGTTTCTAGGGTTAAAGAGAGAGTTCAGAGTCGTCAGATCATGGTAGAGCATATAAGCACAGATTCCATGTTGGCCGATCCACTCACCAAAGGCTTGGTACCTAAGGTGTTTCATACGAATGTTGTGGATATAGGAGTTCTTCTTATAGGAGAAGAACTCATCTAGTGGGAGTCTATATTTATTTTATTGCTCTATGTTAATAAAGACAAATATTTTATTTTGATTATTATACGTACTTAAGGTTAAAAATATTAATGGGAATTCATATGTTTACTTGACACTCTGAATACGATATCATGATTTACTGCTGTTGTTTAACATTTGGTGTTTGTAAATATAATACAGATTCCTTTTGGAATCATAAAGTTTGGATCATGATTTGTTATTGCAGTTTAGCATAAGGTATTTACAAATATGATCAGACTCTTTTGAGTCACTTTGGACCAGTTGGAAATTGACATGTACTAATCACATTTCATATAATTTCCACTCTATACATTCGCATCTTGATCTATGTCGTTAATGACATTGGTATTGTGATTACTGTTTGGCTTGTTACGATTATGTACAATAGCTGACCTCTTTAGTCCTATACCAATGGAGTTAATGGACCAGATTATTTATAGGGGTATATTGTACACATAAAGTTTGATATCAACTAAAATTACTTGTATTTAATATACAACTTACATATAATCCAAGTGGGAGATTATTGGATATTATTATCCATATTAGGTGGGCTTATTTATAAGTTGCACATGTAAATACAATCTGAGCTCTTAAAGTGATCTAACTTATATTTATTGGATTTCAGATTATTGGATGCGAGTTCAATGTATAGAATCCTTTAGGCAAATCTGTTATTATATATTGGTTGATAACAGATTGGATTCCTATATAAAGGGGAACTCCCCAAGGGTTTAGGATATCATCTTGACCTAGTTTCTTGTTCTCCATTGACAAGAAATTTTACGGCGCCGTCAACCCTAAGCCCCTTGGAAGATATCCTTCTTCTTTCTGCTGCATCTTCTTGCATAGGGATAAAGCCGACGACGTAACGATAAGGACAATAACTCTTCAATCAGGTTCTTTATCATTCGATTTATATTTTATTCTTGTTATGTCATGATTCGAAAAAATAATAGATCCATGCTTATATATCTTGTGTTTTCTCTTTGAGTTCTTATTTTGTTGTTTAGAATTTATGTTCTTAGAAGAAAACTCAAGTTCTATCATTCTATAATCACCGTTATTATAACCACCATGTTGCATCCAAGCGTGAGAGTGGTTTGATCTTTAGCCCAATCCTGATTCTTGCTAGTGGGATTCGAGTTGAGCTCGGTCGTGAGTCAATTGATTTGACCTGAGTTCGGCAAGTAGTTGACTTACTCCGTTTGAGTTTGTCAACGAAGTCCTAGAAATGTCACGTTGTCCTGCTATTCCCGCCACATTAACGAATTTGAGCATCTTATTATACTTTACAATTGAGTTTCATGATATATTTGAATCGAGTCTGAGCATCCGAAGAAGGTTTGAGTTTTCATAAAATTTAAAGAAGGGAGCTTAAAAAAAAGAAAACCATCATTTTCCTTTTAAAAAAACTCTTTCTTCCTTCCTTTTATTCCTCTAAATTCAGAGTAAAATTGAGAGATATATGGTGTGATCAATATTTTAATTGGAGTTTTTTAATAAGATTGCAATTCTTTTAATTTAATTGAAACTATATTGTATTGTATTCCTATTGTTTTTATTTTTTTAATCGAAAATGTAAATATATGTTAATCCATATAATACATTTATATTCCTTCAAAACTAAATGTGGTATTTCTCTTGTTGTTATTGCTATTACCAATTTACAAATATATCTTATTGATATTTTAAAAAAAATTATAATTTAATAATGTTGATATCCTAAAACATTTTTCCTTAAACTAGACCATGTGTTTATGAATAAATTAATTTTAAATTGTCATTGTTAAATTGAATACACTAGTAATTTCATTAATCCTACAAATTTCTATTAGATCTGAAAGGAATAAAGAAATCAATAAAATTAAATATCTTACTCCTCTCTGTTACATAGTTTGTGACCTACTTTATAAATTAGTTTTAAATATATAAAATATAAGCTACATAACACCGCGGGGATAGCTCAGTTGGGAGAGCGTCAGACTGAAGATGTGAAGGCCGCGTGTTCGATCCACGCTCACCGCAACCGTTTTTAGACATTTCTGACCAAGTTTTAGAATTTTCAATCCCCTCCAAAAGTTAGCCTAACTTCTCATATGCCCCCAGGTATTTTAGAAATTCTACTGTGATATTAAATATTTCACTTTACCGTTACTTTTCAATTTTTTATTTTTCCCCAAGGATTTTAAAACTTCAACACATCTAAGGGTGCAAAAAATGGAGCGAGTTGAAAAGATTTTTTTTTTCAACCAGCCCAAAAAATATCTAAGAAGCTAAATTTAAACCTGTAATATTTTAATCAATTATTTAAAAAATAAAAATTAACCAATTACGTCGAATTGACACGATCAATTCAGTTCCATAAAAAATTTTCATCAACCGCTAAGATAAATCGAAAAATCGTTAAGATAAATCGAAAAACGCTCAAGCGAACGATTCAAAAATCTAACATTCTACACTTGTATGTGTCATTTTTAAAAAAAAATCTTATAAAATTTATTATAATTAGGCATTAAAGCGTGAATGATTAAGAAACAACCTATTGTCCTTCCGCTAAAACAATTTAATAAATTGTTCAAGGTGGCAGTCTCCCCCAATTTAATCAATTGTTCAAGAACTACGCTTAAGATGAATTTTTTTCAATTTTTATTTTCAGCTATAATTCAATTCTACTCAAATCAATATTCAAACTACTCAAATACTCAAATTTCATTTTTAACCGAACTCAAATTAAATTTATTTATATATTTAAACTTCAAAATTAAATTCGAATATCACACTTTTGGAGCCTCCATTCTCTAAAATATAAGTATGCAACTAGCTTCGCTGTCGTATTTCTCAGATGCAACAAAATAATACAATCAGCTTGGATCTAAGTGGACGAATGAAAAGGTTCAACAGAGAAGAAACTTCCTGCTAATCATGAGTAGATGGTTAATCCATGATTGTTGGAGAAATTATTTTCAATAAACTAAGACCAAAACAAAATAGCAACCATCTAGGAGAAGCACAATAGACATTGAGCCACGAGAAAAGGCAATTCAATCCTGCATAGCTATTTGTGGAGCAGCAAATGACGACCTACTCTTTTGTCAAGCAGCAGATGAAGACCTACTTTTTCTTCCAAAAGCTAAAGATCCCATCTGCCAATGATCTCAAGTTGCTCCAGAAGTTTGTTGCCTTCGGTGAATCTTCATGATTTGAACTCCTGATGTTTTCACTACAGAAAAGAAAATTAATGAGATTGCATTCAGCAACTATTACTCTGAATATATCTGGCATATTATCGAGAAAATTAATGAACAGCAACAAACCATTGTTAAAGTACTAATTGAATTTTGTTAATGTAAACCAAATTAAAACCAAACTATTTTCTTTGCTGATTAGGGTATGTACTATGGTATGGTTTGCAATTTTGCTCAAAAGGAGCACCAAGTGCATTTAGAACTTAGTAAGGGGTCCATGTATTTAAGCTATCCTGACTTCAGGAAACTCGGGGAAGTGACAGAACAAAACCAGTCTGGAGTAAAGTTATTATCTCAAGGTAATCATCTGGTAGTCAAAAGTTTAACAGGAAAGTTTCTTTCAACTAGATGGTTACTGACATGGAGAAACTAAGCTTATTTATTCACTACAGAATCTTCTAGAGGATTATACGATATAGGTTATAGCATTGAGCCTCTATATCATTAATTAATCTTTTAGGGAATAGAAGACAGTTTAGTTGGAGTTACATGGAAAATTTAACTGCAATTGGCAAACTAACAGAATATAACAATGACAACTAACATGGCATTCTACCTAGTAAATTCGATAATACAGCTGCATCGTGCCTGACAAACCAGCTAATAAAGCTGCAGTTTATGCAACTTTGAAGTGGATAGGGTGGACATTCTGTAGACCTGCTATTTGATATACACCAGCTCAACATTTTTTTTTCAGAATTATCAACATGAAAATATATTGGGTATGATGTATATTTGAGGATGAGGTAGTTTCAAGAGTGCGCTACTGCAACACCAGATAGGCCTATGTCTACTCACATCAAGGATATATTCATATAAAAAGAAAAAAGATAGAGAGAAACAATAAGCAGTTATAGAAAAATGAAAAAGAAGACAGCAGCAAAGGCATGTTAAGTCACCTGGGTTGGGTGATGAATGATATCATTTGTGTATCAAGGTGAAGTTGGATTTGAGGATTCATATGTATCATCCTATTTCTCTGGCTTATATTTGAATGAAATTCTGAATCTTTCAACCCAAATTCATCAAGGCATTGGGATATATATAGTTTATAATCCTACAGTTGTCAGTGTCAGTAAATTCACTTAAGGTCTATTACCTACAGGATACAAGGGTAAACATATCCATTTAGGTACTCAGTTAATTTTGATAGAACTGGCAAGGACCAATCAGGCTTTTGTCCTGTTTCAAAATCTCCTTCAGCAGTTCAGCCCAAGGTAGCTAGGATCGCGAGGAAACTCGTGGGATCGCACGATTCTACGAACCCACCGCCTGCCGGCGATCCCGATCCCATCTCCAGCTCGCGGGCGACGGCGCGCAGTGAGATCGCCGGGTAAGAGCGTGGGATCGTGGGATCGCGGCGATTCTGCGGTTCGACCGATCACGGCGATTGAAGAGTCGCAGCCGCCAGCGTGTCAAGGAGAACCCTAAATTTCGGACGTCCCCGTTCCACCAGAGCCCTAATTTCGCCCTCGCCTGTTACCGTTGTGAGTTTATCGCCGCCGTCGCCTGTCGCGAGCCCGTCGCCCGCTTCCGCTGCGTCGTCGCCCGCTTCCGCTGCGTCATCGCCCGCTTCCGCTGCTCCACTGCATCGTCGGCCGCTTCCGCTGCTCCACAAGCTCACTCAGTCAGTTTTCCTGTTTTCTTCGCATGCGTGTGTTTTTATCTGGTTTTGGTTTGCCTTGGTGGTGTTTCCGGTGCGGCAGAAGCAAGGGCTGAGCCCTTGGCTGATCAGTCAAATTGACCGATCAACCAAGGGGCTGATCGGTCAGCTGACCTTGGCTGATTGGTCAGCTTGACCGATCAGCCAAGGGGCTGATCGGTCCAGCCGTCCAGCTGCGTCCCTGTGTTTTCATCTGAATTTTTTTTTCTATTAGGGTAAAATAATTTAAATGATAATTTATCTCTGTTTATATTCTTTTCAGCCTATTTGCCATGGAAAATTTTGAGAATGATGATGTAGGGGGCAATGGATGTTCCGGTGGAGGGGATAATAGAGGTTCTGGTTCAACTCCTCAGTCTGAAACTGGAAGTGTTGCTGGGTCTGAGAATGCTTCAGTAAGAGGGGAAAAAACTCCTAAGAATGTACCTGGAAATAGAAGTGATATAGGCTGGAATCATGGAATTTCTATTGATGGAAATACTAGAAGAATCAAATGCAAACACTGTTATAAGGAGATTACAGGAGGGGTTTATAGATTAAAACATCATTTGGCTGTAACTCAAAAAGATGTGGGAGCATGCACTTTTGTTAGTGATGAGGTAAGAAAACAAATGTGGGATATTGTGGTTGGTTTACAAAAAAATTTGATCGTGAAAACAAGGAGTAATGAGGAAGGATTAGTAGAAAATATTGATGATCAAACTCATGATTCTTCAGTTGGTGTTGGTGAGAAAAGGAAGGGAAAAGAAATAGAGACTCCTGCAAGTCTATTCAAGAAAAGAGGAATTAGCACTCAAGCCACAATTAACACTTTGTTTAAGAAGAACTTAAGGGAGGAAGCATGTGAAGAAATTGCTTCATTTTTTTACAACAATGTCATAGCCTTTAATGTGGCAAGGAGTGAAGAATATGGGAAGATGTTTGAAAAGGTTGCCCGACATGGAATAGGATTCAAACCACCTTCTTACACTGAGCTTAGACTAAAATATTTGAAGAAAAAGGTAGATTCAACCATGGAGATGTTAGAAGAACATAGAGCTCATTGGAAGAAAACAGGTTGCACAATTATGACAGATGGTTGGACAGATAAGAGAAGGAGAACTATATTGAATTTTCTAGTTAATAGTCCTAAGGGGACTGTTTTCTTGAAGTCTATTAATGCTTCACATATTTGCAAAACAGCTGATAAAATATTTAAGATGATAGATGATGTTGTTGAAGAGGTGGGTGAGGAGAATGTTGTGCAAGTTGTGACAGATAATGCAGCTAACTACAAAGCTGCGGGACAGATGTTGATGGAAAAGAGGAAGAAACTTTATTGGACACCTTGTGCAGCTCATTGCATTGATTTGATGTTGGAGGATTTTGAGAAAAAGTTGGAGCTTCATAAAGAGACAATTGCCAAGGGAAGAAAAATTACAACTTACATCTATTCAAGGACATCTCTCATTTCCTTATTACAATACCATACCAAAGGAAAAGATTTGGTGAGACCAGGCATGACTCGTTTTGCTACATCCTACCTCACTTTGGGTAGCCTTAATGAGAAGAAGAGTGCATTAATAAGAATGTTTACTTCGGATGAATGGAAATCAAATAAATGCTCCAAGACAAGGGATGGAAAGTTTATTGAAGCTGTTGTTTTAGATAGACTATTTTGGAGGGACATTATCATTTGCTTGAGGGGTGCTTATCCTCTTATTCATGTGTTGCGCTTAGTGGATTCAGATGAGAAGCCAGCAATGGGATACATTTACGAGGAAATGGATCGTGCTAAAGAAAAAATACAAAATGCTTTTCAAAGTGTTGAAAGGAGGTAAACTATTTAATTTGTCATTTCTAGATAATGTAGTTTAGTTTAATTTAATTACTTTAGTGGTTAATTTAATTTTTCTATTTCATAGTTATATGCCTTTATGGGAGATCATTGATGCAAGATGGGATAGCCAACTCCATAGGTCATTGCATGCTGCAGGCTACAACCTTAATCCACAGTTACATTATGGTCCTACATTTAAGAGTGATTATGAAGTTAAAAGAGGACTATATGATTGTTTGGAGAGAATTGTGGGGGATCCAACTGAAATTACCAAGATCGATGTTCAACTTGAAGATTTCAAGAGTCGAAGTAAGTTTTTTGGTAGGGAAGTAGCCAAGGCTGCCCTAAATACCAAATCTCCAGCACAATGGTGGGATTCTTATGGGGATGAGCATCCAGAGCTTCAAAGGTTTGCTATTCGTGTGCTGAGCTTGACATGCAGTTCATCGGGATGTGAGCGGAATTGGAGTGCCTTTGAAATGGTAAATATTTTAAATTTTAACCCATAACCATGATTTGTATTATATTTTACTTTTAGAATATTAGAGTTAGTTGTCAATTGCTATGGGTTGATTGCTATTATATTTGTTTAGGTTCACACAAAGAGGAGAAATCGTTTGAAGCAAAAAACTATGAATGATGTTTTTGTGATGACCAATTCAAGATTGTCTAAGAAGAAGCAATCAAGAAATCCTATTGAGTATAATCTTGATGATTTGGACTCCGATGAAGAATGGATTGTGGAAAATGAGGATGCATTGGAAAGCTTAGAGGATTTGGATATCCCAAATGATTTTAACTTGGGTGTTGGGGAAGGTGGTGGTAGAGGTGGTGGCCCTTTGGATGATTTGGAGATTCCTCCTCTAGATGATGATGACTTTGATGACCTTCTTCGAAGAGATGGCAATGAAGATGGTGGGGACCAGCTAGCAGATGATGAATATGATGATCATAACGTTGATGATTTGCTTTAGAGGAGATTATATTACTTTGGTTGTTTTCTTTATCAAAAACTTGTAGGTTGATTTCACTTTATGCTATGGTTTATGAATTATGATTTATGAGTGTATGACTCATGGTTCTTGGACTATTTACACTTTAAATTGAAGTTAAGTATGTTGGTTTGGTTGTGACTTGTGACTATTTTTACTTATTGATGTCATATTATATGAAATATATGTGTGTGTTAGTTCTGGTAGGATCTTACGATTCGTGTTACGATCTCACGTTTTACGATTTTGCATCTCACGTCCGATCCCAGGTAAGATCTCGATCTTAGCTACCTTGGTTCAGCCTATCCTGGCTAAATTCGACATGTATTAATAGTTGGGTTTCCCCCCACCAAAAAATGACCATCAAGTAGTGACTAACCCTAGTGGACCCAATCTGATCTGGTCAGAGCCAAAATCACAGCTAGTAAGGTTAATGCAGAAAGTTTGACCCTCATTGTCCTGGCAATTATAATGAGGACATAAAATATATAATTCTTGATAAAGTAGTATCATGAACAAAAGAGCAAAAGGTAAGCTTACATAGGTTGCAAATCCTCCATATCTGTCCCCAGAGTTGTATCGGACCTTGCATGTTTAACTACTCTTTGGTCAGGTATGTCTGCTGAAGAGTCAATAGTGCTAATCTCTGTTTGGCAGCCTACAGGCTCTCCTGGAGGAATCTGCGAAGCATCTGCTTCAATAACCACTGATGGCTCATCCTACAAACAAGTAATGAAAAAAGTACATAAACTGTCAAGTGAGACTTCTTTGAACTTTTTGTATCAAAGGTAATATAAATTACTCACGATAATAACTTCTTAATATCTTGTAGAGGTTTTATTGGCAAAATATTCTAATTATTTAATAGAAACACAAGGAACAGACAAAAAAAAATAAGAAACTTTTTGCAACAAAACAAACACAAAAGAACCAAGTTAAAGCTATTCCAAGTATAGGTTCCAACAAAGAAGATACTGAATCGTTAGAAAACAAGATGAGAAACCGAATATAAGTAACTTTCAAATCCAACCCTAGTATGCATACAGGTGAGTGACTCTGCTTGCAAGAGTAAGGGCCTTATGTGGCATGGCAATGTTATCAGGATAGGTTGTTGGTTATATCCTCTGTAAATAACACTAGTAAACATTACCAGGACAAACCCCCCCCCCCCCCACCCCCCAATTAAATAATCAATTGAATTAAACTTTTAGATAAAAAAACTAAAATAATGATAATAACAATAATAAGCTATAGTTGAATTGATCTTAACGTGTTGCATAGATAACAAGGCGTGCAAAGTGCCGGCACAACACAATACCCATAAGCACAAATGACATAGGAGAGATTGCCAGTATCAATCAAAATGAAATATTTTGATCATGAACAATATGAGATTTTGAACCATGATTAAAATAATACTAATTGTCATTAGACGTTATGTTGAGATTTAGAAATAATAATTATTAAGATAACTTTTTTATATTATCTATCGGGATGAACTGTGAACTAATGCCATGTTAGAACTTCATGTTGACGTGAGTTCAGTTCATGCTAATGTGATTTTGAACTTTATGCTAATAAGGTCAGTTGGTGCTTATTAGCTTATGCTTAAATTGGAGGTCTCCGCTCTCCCCTACTAAATTAAAGTAACAAGGTCAAATTGCAACGGCAAAAATTTTCATTTCGGATTAAAATTTGCTAATAAAATTTGGTTGGGGCTCAGTTTGTAAAATACGAAATTTCATTTCATTTCAGCTCCAATTTTGGTGAGTGACACTGAAAATAACTAAAAAAGAGATCCAATATCTAGATTTATTATTTTTATATTTTATGTTAATCAAAACCTAATAATAAGTAACCAAATGGCATATTTTTTGCTACTCAGTTCCATCCAAAGCTAACCAACTTCAGTTCCAATAAAATTTCAGTTTAGTTAGATTCTCTTCACTTTTGTACTGATTGGACACTCCTAACTAACGACAGTCTGCCAATGTGATGCGCTGACTAACTAAGATTTATTTGTGAAAACACAGTTATGAAAACAAGAACGGATCCTTGTAAGAATGAAAAACACTACCACCCTGTTTGGAAACCTTTTAAGTAAGGAATTGGAATTCAATTCCGGTCGGAATTGAATTCCAATTCCCATGTTTGGAATGAATTGTAAAACGAGAATTGAATTGAATTCAATTATTATACTTTTACGATTTTATCCCGCGTGGATAGAGCCGGAGCAACTTTGATTTGTTTTGTGAGGGGGCGATTTGGTAATTTAATTTGTTTAAGTGAAAGGAATTCAATTCCTTTCACAAATCACATGTGTTTAGGTGTGATTTGTTTTGAGGGGTTTGAAAGGAATTGGAATTCAATTCCTTAGCAATTCCTTCCTGAAAATTGCTTCCAAACGATGGAATTGAATTCCAATTCCCATGAGAATTCTAATTCCTTCTTTTCCAAACAGAGTGTACAAGAATTACCAATTTAAAGATTGATATTGCAAATCATCCTTGGTCAAGGAAAATTATATCAATCACTTTAGACAATCCTGACCAAGGATTGAGGTTTCGTGTCGTGCCGCCCGGTACGGGCAAAAAATACCGCTCCGCTCGGGCACCGAAATCGGCACAGTGCGCTGTTAGTTTTTACGTGTGACAGTGGCGAGCGGCAGCGACGACGAGGAGCAGGAGCGAGGCAAGGTACGCAAAACATAGCGCAAGCGAGGCAAGAGGCGTCGCGGGACTGGTCCGTCGTCGCCGGAGGCGTTGCCGGACGCCTCCAGCTTCGCCGAAAGGGCCGTCGGACGGCGTTGGACCCGCAGGACGCCCTCGCGGGCTCGCGGCTCCTCCGCCTCCGCCGATAGGGCCTAACGCAATGCAGGCGACGCCAGAGACGTCGCGGGATTGCTCCGGCTTCGCCGGAACTGCCGTCAGATGGCACTGGACCCGCGCGCAAGCCCGCGCTCCTCCGCCTCCGCCGGTGGGCAACGGAAAAAAAATATTAAAATTCAACATTTCCCACTTTAAATACAAATTAAATAAGAAAAATAATAAAATTATTTATTTAAATCTAACATTTCCCTAAATAAATATTATCACAATAAAATATATAAAATTATATTTAAAATTAAAAAAATTAAATAAGTTTTATTAATTAATTTTCTGAATTTTTAAAATATTTTTTAAAAAGTCTAAAAAAATTAAAAATCTAAAAAAATTGTAACAATTCAATTTTATATTTTGATATTTTTATTTTTTTTAATTTTACTGTTTTAGTAATTAATTAATATTCTAATATTTTTATCATTATATATATTATTTAAATTAATAATTAATTAATTAATATAATTATTATATATAAAATAGTATTTTAGTTAATTTATATACTTATTAGTAATTATAGCATATTATAATGTTTCAATTTTAATTCGAATTATTAATAGATCAATTTTATTTTTAAAAAATTATTTAATTATTTTTTTCTAACAATATTAAGTTTTCAATAATTGAGAAGTTATATAAAATCAATATACAACTTATTTTTAAATTATACATAATAAATATATTTATCTAATAATTAATATATATAAATAAAAAAATACCGAAACCATACCGGCACGGCACGATACCAAAACCGTATCGTTCCGGTTTGGGACCGAAACTTCGGCACGGGTCAAGATTTTAAACCTTAATCCTAAGAAAAGGAAAAGAAAAATAAACAAATAACACAAAATAATCATTTATTGGGAAAAATGTATAAAAGTGATGTTGGACATCTCTCTCTCTATATATATGCATATATAATATGACATGATGTAAATGACCAGTCAAGCAGTAATCAGAAAAGAGATAACAGAACTCACACGATAAGGTTGCTAAGATGTCAGAAATATATCCAATATGTCAAATTCACTAAAAATATAAGTTGTCTTCAGACCTGAATAAAAGTATACAGTAGAGACTTTCAGTAAAAACTTACTTTGACCATAGTACTTGATTTCAATATTTCATCTGCAACAATCGCAGATGACATTGCTGCATCTGAAATTTGAGCACTGCCTTCTACATATCCTGGCTGCCTAATCACTTTGTTGAAAGAAGCCAACTTAGCAGTATACTCCAATTCTTGAACCAACTCTCTGATTACGTAATAAGACCCACCAACCTCCATTTGGACCTTCTTAACAGAAGGAAAAATTCCAGCATTCTGGGCTCTATACCTGTCATATCAACCAAGAGGTAATGAAGATATCAGTTATTTCCTAAAGTTGCTACTAGACATTATGCAACTTTAATGTTTGTCGAAAGTGGAAAAAACTAATTCGTTGGCAATCAATATTCTCAAATGATAACAAGCAAGCTTGCTAGAGCTGTAAATTTATATAAGTAGAAAAGATTACCTCAGGAGGAATTTATACGAGTAAAGAGGTAAGTGTCATAACCCACTAATTTTCAAGCCCTAGAGGATCTTGATTCCCTCTTTAGCTCACACTCTTAGCTCATGGTCTTGGCTCATAATCCATCTTTTAGCTTCTTCCGTAAAACGATTTTAAATATTACCCCACAATGTTCCTATTTGAAGAATTTTCTAATCATATAATGTACACCGTCCAATTGAATTGATCCTATCCGTCTATTCAAGAGGATGATGCTCCTTTCCTTTATTTGTAATCATTCTCAAGAATAATACGCTTTCTTTACTTGCTAATCATCAACCCTCTCAATCTCTTAACTTTTGTTGTTTATGCCTCTAGAAAATCACTCTTTGGCTCACCCTCTTAGCTCATGGTCTTAGCTCTTCTTCTACCTTCTTCCTTAGGATAATTCTAAATATTTCCCTAGACTATTGCTATCATAAAATATCACTTTCTAAACACATAATGTACACAGCTGGATTAAACTGATCCTAGCCATATATTTGGGAGGAGGATGCCTATAAATAATTCATTTTGCTTCATTTATAATCATTCCCATGAATAGTAACCCCTCTTATAATCTCTTAGACCCTCTCAAACTCAACTTATATTGTTTACATTTCTAACAAGTTAAACTTACTTTGCAACTTTACAGAAAAAAGTTAAATGTCGTTGGATGAGTGGTGCTAAAATCAAGCTCATGATAATAAAGTTCCCACCATCCAGCATCTATGTATTATGCTTTGGAGCAATGGTGTCAACATTGGAAATCAACCTTGCGAAGTAGAGAAGCAGCACAAAAGGCAGACGCAGCAAGGCTAAAGACAATGGAGGCTATTGAAACTCAAGTTATTACCTTGGAGCAAGCTATCTCCAATGTGTATTCCACCATAAAGGAGGGTAATGATGATAGTTTGGAAGAAGATATCTTTAAGATAAAGTCCATTATTGGTTATAAGCTAACAATTCAAACAAAAGTTGGAGATGGATTGAAGCTACCTTGCTACTATCCGAGAGTTGGATGATGGGGAGGATCTTGCTAGCTCCAAAGAGATAGTATTGGAGGTGATACAAGTGGTGCTTGAAGCGTTCAAAGATATAAAGTCGCAAGAGCTTCCAAAGAAGCTTCCACCAACTCATGAGGGAGAACATCTGATCAACCTGGAGCCAAATACTAAGCCATCTTTCGTGGCGCCTTATCACATGGCACCTCCTAAGTTAGTTGAATTGTGGAAATAACTGAAAGACAACTTAGGTTACATTTGCCCATCCGACACTCCATTTAGCGCCCTAGTCTTATTAAAAGATAAAGATCTCAACTAATTTCATTATGGCCTTATCTAAGTCCGAATGGTATAGAAGCATCATGGCAATATTGATTGGCTCAGGAAGTATGTCACTTCCATACCAATCTCATCAGGTTGCGGTGAATCTTTAAGGACATCTGCAAAACATAGTAAGTGATCGTGACAGAAATTTTGGACCAACTTTCAAATTATTGGGGATGGATTTAAATGTCTTTACAAGATTTCATCTTCAAAGCGACAGACAAATTGAGTGCATTAATGGGCTACTTTTAACTTTACTTGAGGCATTATGAGAGCACTCATCAGCGAGATTGGGTGAAGTTGCTAGATGTGGTTCAATTCGCCTATAACCTACAGTGAATTGAGGCGACAAGTAAAAATTCATTTGAGACAATGATCGTGCAACAACATATGGCACCTAATATCATCACCTCAACTTACAAAGGGAAGAGCCCAACAACTCATATGCTAGCCAAAGAGATATTTTAAGGATTTATCTAGACAAAGCCACCAAAAAATGAAAAAAGAAAATGCAAACACAAAGAGGCAATATGTAGAGTTGGGCAACACGACATGATATTTGTGAACTATCCTCAAGTCCTTGCAGAAAGTGGCCAAGAGGGCTAATGACAACATGTGAAGGTCCTTACCCATTACTTCATCAAATGTGTGGGTTATGTGTCTTACCAAGTCCAATTTCCACAAAAGGTCAAAATTCATCTCATCTTCTATGTGGGCATTCTCAAACCTTATCACAAAAACCAAGAGGGCCTAAGAAGAGCCACTGCCGCCTCCTTCAATAAAGATGTGGACTACATTGTTTCAAAAAGGGTCATTCAATAAGAGGGGTTCCAAAGTAGAATCCATCATATAATAAGGCGAGTTAGGAATGAGAGGATGCCTTGTGACTATTCACCAAGCATATCAAGCACTCTCAGGAAGAGAATCGCAGAGAAAGTTGTGAGCTTAGATAGGGGGAATGTCATGGTTCACCAATTTTCAAGCGTAAGATAGGTACTTAATCCACTCTTTAGCCCACCCTGTTAGCCCGTGATCTATCTTCCACCTTCTTCCTTAGGATGATTTTAGATATTTCACTAGAATATTCCTTTCATGAAAATATCTAGATATTTTATAGGAATCTCCACATACGGTACACCCGTTTGTTAGGGAGGAAGATACTTATGAATCTATTTTCCCTTTATGTATAATCATCCCCATGAATAGTATTTTCGAGCCCTCCTTATTTGCTACCCTCTCAAGCTCTCTCAATCACTTTTAGTTTCCATCATGTAAGTCTCTAGTAAGTTAGCTCGCTTTGCAACTTTGAAGGGATAAGTTGTTTAAGTGTCACACAAGTGAGTGGTGCTACAATCAAGCCCGTGATATATGTCTATGTTTAGCCTATCCAGTCTTATCTCTATATTGTTTAATTGAAACAATATGATCTAGTTCCATCAGACTTAGATTTAGGTGATTCTTAGAAAACAATCGCAACCAATGGTTCTACACAATTTTGTTTTATAAAGAATAAAAGAGAATCCAGAACTGAATGAAATTGGATGTGGAGATAGAATGAACATTCTAA
>JAGFNQ010003414.1:0-30503 GCA_024364735.1 Boesenbergia rotunda | reverse complement strand
TCCATAGATCCAAGAAAAGAGGGGGGATCGTTACTTGAGGTCGAATGTTACTTGGGCTCCATTTCCCCTAGGCGATCTTAGGGTCTTCTAGCCCGGGCGATTGCGGGCACTATAATTCCCCGAGGTGGTGTCGAGACCCGACCCCCGGGGTGATCCTGGGAGGGGTTTCTGTTCTGACCTTCCAGGGCATGTCACCCGAGGGGGGCCCTGGAGTCTTTTCTTCCCGAGAGCTCTGAAAAAGGAGTCCCTCAGACTCGTCCCATTTTGCCACGCAACTTCTTCATCCCACGTGCCCGCCACGGGCTATTCAACCCTATCAATATATATTCTCATGGTACCTATTTGAGAAAATAACATATTTATTATAATAAAATAGGGATAAATTCTTAATTGATACGTACTCTCGGGGGTAGTAGGTAAAATAAAATATTAAATCATCACTTTAATAACAATTAGTTCAAATTAGTTTAACTTAATTTGCAATGATTTTGAATTAGATAATAACAATTAAATTATATATGATCTTGTTTCCAATTTATTTTTCGTTATTTAAATCACGTCTCTCCTTAGCTCGTAGTAATTTTTCCAGTTGACCCGGTCCGATTCCGAGCCGGATCCGGCGCAGGCAGGTCTCTATGTATGTTTCCGAGAGAGAAGGCAATCGTTTAATGTGCAATAAACAAAGGCCCCCTCTGAATTGCTGAAAGAGACCACAAGCCTTCACATGATAGTGCTTTGACTGGTTTGCTGTGACTCAAGCTGTGGTGCTTATTAAATTTCTGGGAGAAAAGCTTCCCTCAGTTTCCCTATTGTAGACTCAAGGACTTTAATGGTGCTTACTGAATGACAAGCTTTGTGGTGCCCTTCTGGTGTAGGGCAGGCACATTGGTACATGCCACTGCTCGATCTACATGGGTGCTACACTCACTAAATTGTGCCTCTGCAAGATCCGGAGAGATAGATAGAGCAATGAGTGGAAACTGAGCCAATGCTATTCTTAGATCTTCGCCATCTATCGCGGTTATTTCTAACATTAGCAGTAGAATAAACACAGTATTTTTAGATTATGTAGGTAATGCTGCTTGCTATGTAACAATTGAGACAACAAGAAAGCTTGGACAAGTTTGTGGCATATTGATCCAACTTCTATTGTATGAAAGCATGATCGCGGCAATTAGTAGACTCCATCAGGGAAAAGGTTTGTCGATATCCCTCCAATTTCTACCATTCCTACAGCCTCATCGAGGAGCCAATTCTCAAGCATTGACAAAGGATGGAGTTGATGAGCTCCACAAAGTGTGGCTGATGATTCGTCCCATGCTACACTACTTGGCTCCTCGAACGGGACTAATGCCCTAAATTCTTGATCAGACACGAGATCACAGCTCCCTTGATCGGGCTTAATGCTATGGCACTTCCAATCTGGAATTGGCACGGGGTCGGTCTTCTTTTGGGATGGCCGTGTCCACCGTTCAAGAAGGCCTGAGATGTTCTCCATACTCGAAGCATAAGTCGAGGAGCCACGGCTATTGGAGATGGGGAGAGTAGACACATGAGAATTTCTAGTTTGATCAGTGTCATAGCCTATTAACACCGATGCACCGAGCACATTTCCTACCGAGTTCTTCTCGACCTTCTTCTTTAGGTGCGTGTTCCAGTAGTTCTTGATATCGTTGTCTGTTCTCTGAGGAAGGTAGGAAGCTATGGCTGCCCATCTGCAGTCACAGATATCGCGAACAGATCAAATTCAACAAAGCAGCAAGCAATGCAACACAAATGAAGTTGACAAAAAAAGGGATTTTTTTTTTACTTGTTGCCGAGCATCGACTGAAGATGAATGATCAATCCTTCTTCATGAGGAGTGAAGTTTCCGCGCTTAATTCCCGGTCGGAGATAATTAGTCCATCTTAATCTGCAACTCTTGCTACACCTCATCAAACCTACAGACCAAGAACATAGACATCCGTACTTCCTTAGCAACAATTAAGAACCAAACCAACTAAAACAAAAAAGATCTCATCATACCTGAAACTAAAGATTCGACTCACCGGTATTAGTAGGAACCGACCTCCAATTTCCAGGGCCATGCTTTTGGATGTAGGACACAAGAATGATGTCTTCTTCAGGAGTCCAAGGGCCTTTCTTGATGCCAACCTTGTCACAACACAGAGACCTTCCCATGGCTATCAAGCTTTCTATACTATGTCCAATTGCTTCAAAGTGAGAGTGTAGAGTGTGTTTGTGTGTATATATACAGAGAGAGAGAGAGAGAGAGAGAGAGAGAGAGAGAGAGATTTGTGGAGAATCAAGGTATCATTTACCAGTATCATCTACCACTCTGACTCATTTACTCCATTTTTTTCCCCCTTCTTTTGTTTGTTCAATTAATTAAAGTCAGCTTGCTGTGTCACATGAATCAGCAAGGTGTGGCATTAAATAAAGAGAAGGCCATAGTTGATCTTGTTGATCTCCTCTTTATGGGTTGAGAGGACTTCTCAATTAATGCCTCAAGTTTATGAGGTACGGTCATGATGCTGATCATCTCTACCTGAAGTTCTAGTCTGTATTTGTAATTTGTTCAAGAACAATCTTTGTCTAACCACTGTTTCTCAACTCTTCCTGCAGTTGATTCAGCTGCAACATGAATCTCGCAATTGAAATTCAGTCGATCGATGTGAAAAAGTTAAGAAAGATGTCGATCGGGGTTGAAATTAAATGATGGTAAACTTGGAAGAATGGGTATTCAAGATGAGATTTAATAGGGTCATGTGCTTCTAAAAGGACATCTGAGCAAGTGAGTGTGGATTTATTAATGAGCTTTGTTTGGGTCATTGTCTTGGCTTCTCTTGTTCTTGCCTTATTGCAATCAATGTGAAATCTTGATGGCTAACTTGTTGGGTGTGGATTTACCTTGAGTAAGTACATAGTTTGCCTACCTTCTCCGGAGGACTTGTAACTGAACTTAGGGGAATTCGACTTCGTACGTTCAACATATTCGAGTTGGAATTCATGCAAAAATCATCGAGGAATTGTTGGAAACTCAAACTATGAGGATTTTTATCGATCATTTAAGTGTTAGGTAGCATAGTATTTGAAGCATTGCTGGTGTGAAAGAGTGCCAACATCTAGTGTTTGATCGCGCAACCACTCTTGGCTCCATAAAGTATTAGTATGCATCGATGACCAAAAAGTACTTGTTTGGGCTCCATCACCAAAAGCAATCGATACAAACTTCATTGTTGAGCTACATCTTAGATTCTAAATCCTAAATCATAAATATCGTTCAAAATTTTAGATTATGTTGATGGTTCATTGAATGGCACTACTAGTGCACCAACAAAATACATCGTATCTTAAAATTAATTTTTAATTTTTTTGTCGTATTGTGTTTAATATGTAAGAGTTTATCCTCAAAAGATAGCAATCTACTTTGAATAACACAATAAATAATTTAGTTGGTCATCGGATTTTCTTTCTATAAGACATCCATATGGTTGAACAAAATTTATTATGCAAACATCAATTGGTCTCTCAATTGTACTTATATCATCTAAAATAGTAGGAAAACATATGTAGATGATAGACAATTAAAAAAAGATTTGTTGCAATTCTTTTCAAGAAAAAATAATAACATGAAAGACATGATTATTTATAAAACATTATTGTGCGTGAATATAATATATTTATGTTTATGATTATTTTTTTTGAAAGGAAGTAATTGTCAATCATAAAATCATATGAGGGCATTTTTAATGTAAGATTAGTGAGAGACTTTTAAAATAAAAAAAGCTCAATAAAAAAATTTGAATTATTATAGAGATGAGGTTTGTAGTTTGAGAGCATTAATGAAAACTCAAAAAAAAAAATCTCCTGAAGATGAAGCTCATAATTAATAATAAAATAGTGTTGCATGGTGATTTATGATTTGTTATATAAGCAGATATATAATTTGTAATGTAAAATTCACAAAAAAAATTGTAGAGAGGATTCTTCATTGTAGAGAAAATACTAGATTTTTATATTTTGATGTGACATAAAAGTGGTACATTGAGAACTACAAAAAAAAAATACATTTATAGATTTAACTATTGAAGATATTTTAAGTGGCCAGCAGGGATGTGATACAGTAATAAGGACCAAAGGGAACAAACAAGAGAACAAATTTAAATTCCAATAGAGAAATATTTTGGAAGTCAATTTTTAAGTGTGTTTAAGTTACACTTTGAATTTACTTAGTAAATTCGGAGGAAAATCGTCTAGAGTTTAAAATTTTTAATTTTCATATGTTTGTATTTTTTAAATATTTTTAAGAGAAAAAAAGAAAAAGCAAAAAGAGAAAGACACGATGATAATGATGATGACGTGGAGTGAGGAAGTGGAGGCGTGTTGCGTGTCAAAGCCAGTCAAACGCAGTTGTTCAAAGTATTTATTGACGATGTATGTGCATGATGAAGTAATTATGAAGAGTTAATGATTGCTCCGCCCAAAATGCCAAAAAGAAAAAACATAGCACGATTGGAGCGTGCAAGATAATTAAAGAGTGGGAGAAGGATTAATGGTTGATATTTGTAATTATGGATTAATCACAATTAATGGCGTTGTAAATATTGAACAAGAACGGGGACCATGCAGCTGATTAATTAGGACAGCTACGGATCTCTGCTGCGACGTGGATCATCAACTTCTGTCTCTGTTCAATTCAATTCAATTCAATAAACAAGGTGAGTTGCCACTTAGACTGGTCACCTTTGCTTGGCTTGCCTCCCATAAATTTGGTTGAGTTTTATTTTATTGGATCAAAAAAATGATAATATTCATCCTCGGTTTTATTCATAGGTATTCCAATTAAATATAGATAAGTAAATCCTGAAAGATATTTTCATAGTTGCTCTTTGCAAAAGAAAGTTAAACATCAAATGAGATATTTTATATCTGTTGAAAATTGATCCCAAAATTTATTAGACATTCATATAGGACTGTGCCTATATATATATATATTATATATATATATATATATATATATATATATATTTGCTCTGCTACATACTCAGGGTGCATGTATTAATTACAGGTGCCTGTGTCCAATCTCAGGCGCCTGAGCTGTATCAAACAGAAGAATTTATTTTTTAAAATTTTTTTAAATTTTTTATGGTATATTTAAGGTTTAAAATTTTAATATTTAAAAGTTGAATTATAGTGAGTTTAAGTTAATAAGATTTTCCCCTAAGGTTCAATAGTCCTTCTTTGGTTATAGTGTTAAAAATAAAAAATTTTAGATTCTCACAAGGTATATTATAAGTATTTAATATTTAAAATTTTAGAATTTAAGGGTTAAGTTATAATCAGTTAAAGTTAATAAGATTTTTTCCTAAGATTTAGTCGTCTCTTTTGGGTTATAGTGTTCAAACGAAAAAAATTTAGATATTTACGAGGTATATTATAAGATTAAGAATTATTTAAGGAATTATTTATTAACAATATTAAAAAGAAAAATCGAACACAAGTCATACAGGCGCCTGTGTTCTCGTCAGTAGCAAAACGCTATGGATGGCCCGCAGTAGATCCCCGCCATATATATATATATATATATGGGTTTATTATGCCAAGGACTTTATCGTGCAAATTTCGTGCAAACCTTAACTGTTTTTTCAATTTAAAATTTTTTTATACTTAACACTGTAATCCAACCACTAAACCCTAAAGATAAAATCTTAAATAGCGTAATCACAAGCTAAAAACATAAAGTAAAAATGAAAAAAAAAACAAATACACTTGGTCGCGGTAAGATCCTTAGCATAAAATTTTTGGGTATATATATATAGGAGTTTCATATAATGTCCACCTTATGCTGCACACCCCATGCATATCTAGTGTAATATTTATTAGAGCTTAGGATTTAAGATTTAGGTCTTAGGGTATAGTGTTTAAGCTAAAATAAGTAAAAAAAAATTATACTAGATGTGTGTGAAGTCTGTAGTATAAGGTGGACAGCAAATCATTCATATAGAGTTTTGATATCTTGTACACTTTACCCCCGTACACTGATAATTACTATTTTGTTAATCATTTTAGGCTCTCAAATCCATGTTTTGATTCCTTTTCATATGCTCAAGCTTGCATTTATATTAGGATCCATGAGATACTTCTATTTTAACTTTGGATTCAAATCTTTGCATATTTGAGATGTTTTGTCATTAAATTTGAATCTAATTTTGTAGGTTTCGAATGATCATGGATCTAGATCAGATTAGATCAAATCCGAGCTCAGAATTGGCTTCGATCAAGGGGATCAAGAGATGGATCAATGTGGGTCGTCAGATCAAGAAACTGGGTGATCTGAGCCGTCTTTCAGCTTCTAATCAATCCGAGCCCAAGATAGAGCTAATCAAGTCCATAGATCAAGATCTGAAGCTTGGAGGCAAATCAGAGTCCATCTGACCGTCGGATCAAGCTGAAGGAGAGTTTCAACCATCCATTCAAAAGAAAGGAAGATCTGAGACATCCGTCGCAGATCTGATTGATCCAAGCTAAGGCGAAGTAGATCAGAGCCATTGATGGAGATTTGGGAAGTTTGGTTCAAATCAGAGCAGATTCGACCGTCGGATGCAGCAAGGATGATCACAGCCGTTCATTGCTAACTAATAAAACAGACTTCTCTGATCAGATCTGGCGTCGTCGCGTGTAGCAGAGTCTCCAGTTCTTCATTTGTTCTTACGTTTTCCTTCTCGGATCACGCGGCCACTTCAGATCGATTCTTCAATTCAAGATTTCGAGTCAAAGAGATGGATTCTCTGTGAAGATTGCTAGGCAAATCCGATTCTGAAAGGCTCGAGCGAGGGTTTTGCCAAGAGCTGAGCTAGCATTGAACATTTCTTTTTGATTGTTGTTCCTCGTCGATCGGAGCAATCGGAGCTTGCGGAGGGGTTCTTCGAAGGTATCCGAGAAGTTCTGAGCCAAATTTGCTGTCCTGTAACTCAAGAGGGAAGGGATTGATGGAAGACTTCAGCTGCGCACCAAACTGAGGCTAATCTGATCAGGGAAATTCGATCTTGTTGATTCTCGAGCAAGGGGGTTCTTAGTTCGACTCTTGTGTGACGGCAAGACGGAATTCTTGGTTAAGAACTTGATCTGTAGTTTAGATTCAATTTTGAATTCATTTCTGTAATTGTTTGATTCTGTATCAGTTCACTTTCAGACACTGATCGGTCTGTTTGATCGATCCAGACATCATCTGATCGGTCTGTCGACCGATCAGGCTTCAATCTGATCAGTCTGTCGACCGATCAGGCAAATCTCAGCTTTGTGCAATCTTGTTCTGTTATCAATCTTCAACACAACCCTGTTTCTTTAGTGATTTCTGTTTCAAACGTTACATCTCTGCAATTTAGCTTTAGTTCTTATGCTTTCATACATTTGAAGTTAGTTCTTGAATTTTCAATCTCATAGTTCAACTTGATTTGCTTAGGCATCAAATTAGTTAAGTCTAGTTTCTATAATTACCTAGTTTAATCCTGCTTTAGCTAAGCCCACTTTGTTAAAATTGTTATCTCATTCTTATTCACAAACAATCCCCAACCTTATTAGAAAACAAAAAATCATTAAACGACAACTTCAAGCTTAAACTAAACATCCTTAACTAGTCCTTGGAAAAATACGACTTGAGGCCCCTGTGTTGGATCGAGAGAAAACGATAGAGGGGGGGGGTGAATATCGTAAGTCGTTTCGGATTGAAAAAGAGAATATGCAGCGGAAAAATTAAAACTAAATAACACACAAACACCAAGATTTTACTTGGTTCGGAGTCGCGGTCGGCTCCTACTCCAAGGCCCACGGTCGTTGACCGTTTACTGCAGGCAATTCTATATGTGCGCAAAAAGGTTTACAGAAGGATGTTATAATAGTAGTACAGTAAACTTTAAAAAGTCAGCTCTTCATTACTGACGTCCGATGTGGATTGTACTTCGGAGCAGCGGGACATCGTCGGCTCTTGTATCTCGAGTTGGGAGGTTTCTGGAGCAGAGCGCTTGAGTCGAAGAGCGTATTGGCCTTGGAAGAAGTCATCTTTGAAGCCTTGGGGTCGAGAGGCTATTTATAGCCTCTTGGGGCGCCCTGAACGTTGGGGGTGCCCTAAACGTTGGGGGCGCCCCCCCACGTGTTAGCCGATCTGAGCAAGTCTCGGTCAGCCCTTATCCCACTCGAATAGGGCTGAGAGTTGACTGTGGGGGCGCCCGGGATGCTGGGGGTGCCCGGGTTGACTCAATCTGCTGGCTTCTCGCTGGCTTGACTCTATCCGCTTCGTTGGCTTGAGCCCGGGGCGCCCGAGGCATCCGGGGCGCCCGGGAGCACGGGGGCGCTCGGGAGCATGGGGGCGGCCCGCCCAGTGAGCTTCCGAAGCGTACTTTTGCTGAACTCATGTTTGGCTTGTACTTAGGGCGCCCGGGTCCTTTCGGGCGCCCAACCCAGTTGCTGCCTCACTCCTTTGAGGCTTTCTGAGCTGCAGACACTCGTTCCTTCGGTCCTGCATCCAGGGTTAGTACCAAACAAGATAGAGCAAATATGTTAGTAAGTCTTACAGCCGTAGATGTCTTGGTTCTGACTTTGGGCCTCCAAAAAGGAGCCCTAGGATGAACCGATGCCTACTGTTCCCTCGACAGGGAACGCGTCCTCACCTACTCCTCTCAGGAGAATTTACCTGATGCCAATCGGTTCCTCCGGTTGGACTTTTGCCCAGCAGTCCTTCGCCAGGTGCCTAGCTGTCCTTCGCCAGGTCTTCAGTACCAAGCAGTCCTTAGCCTGGTGCCTCGCATTCCTTCGCTAGGTCTTCGACTCCTAGCAGTCCTTCGCTAGGTGCCCAGCTATCCTTCGCCTGGTGCCTAGCGGTCCTTCGCTAGGTCTTCGACTCCTAGCAGCCCTTCGCTAGGTGCCCAGCATCCCTTCGCTGGGTCTTAGGTTCCAGGCAGTCCTTCGCCTGGTGCCTAGTAGTCCTTCGCTAGGTCTTTGACTCCTAGCAGCCCTTCGCTAGGAATTTCAATCTGCACACTCAAGTAGCATGTTAGATAAACATAACATCTTAACTTTTGAACCGTTTTGCCATTATCAAAACACAGGTTTGACTTGGGTGCTGTCTGCACCAACAATCTCCCCCTTTTTGATTTATGGCAACCCGGTTCAAAAAGTTAAGTTAATCAGAACAGATGATATAAAAGTTTAGTTTCCTCCCCCTGGAAGGAATCTCCCCCTAGGTTTTTCAAAAGTTCGTGGGGTTTAAAAAGAATTTCTAAGTCTAAAGATGGAATTAATTTTTCAAACACTTAGAACAATTTTCAAAAGAAACTTTAGAAATATATTTTCCAAAAATAATTGGTTGTGCACTTTTGAAGATTTACACTTTAAAAAAATAATTTCAAGTCAGTAGAAAAGAAACATCTTCTGATGTTTTAAGTTCTTAGAACCATAGCTTAAGTTTAAGATAAGTACTTAACAAAACTTACAACTGCTTAAGTTTTATGTACTTAGAAAAACTTTTTGGAAAACAGCTTGAGTTTAGGTACCTAAAAAGATTTTTGAAAACAGCTTAAGTTTAAGTACTTAAAAAGATTTGAAAATAGCTTAAGTTCAAGTACTTAAAAAGATTTTTGAAAACAGCTTCAGTTTAGAGAAACGTTGAAGAAAAACTTAGTACTTTTGAAAACAAATAGATTAAGTACTTTTTGAAGAAAGGATAAAGTTTTGAAATTTTGAATTTTGAAAAAAATTTTAAAGCTTCTCTCCTTTCCTATCTCTCCCCCTTTGCCATATATCAAAAACAAAGTAATATAGCAGAAAACAGATAAATAAATTGCATAATGTGCTGTACTGAACCAATTTAAGACCAAACCAATTTCAATTATCTCTTTTAGGGTCTTGTCTAACCCAATTAGCTACTTACTAACTGTTATAAACAGTAGTTTTTGCTAGGGTTAGTCGAGTTATGTGTTCTGTTCAAGTTAGATTTTCTAAAGTTGACACTTAACTTGATTACTGTTTAAGTTGTATTTAGTGCCCCAATTTCTGCAGATGCACTGACTTAAAGCATCTTGAATTAAGGCAAAAACCTAAGCATCTCAACTCATTCTAGGTTATCAATCAAAAGTACCCTAAGGTGCTTGTGAGATGCTGACTTCTAGATCTATAGGTGCATGCATTTCTAGGGTTAGGGCCTAGGCTAAGTCCATTTGCGAAAAAAACCTTAGTTTTGAAGGGGGTAGTTTTTCAAAAAAAAACTAAGAAAGACAAAAATTATTAAAAAGAAAGGCTAAAAAGATTTTCAAATTAATTAAGGCTGATTTGGAAATTAAGTAAAGCATTTTTAAAATTTTAGAAACTAATTTTTCAAATCAAATAAAGCAGTAAGAAAACTAAAAGTAGAGTAACCCTATTCTACCAAGCATAATCCTAACTGCCTTCTTAGTGAGTTGAACTCAGATTCAGGTAGGGGTTTGGTGAATATGTCAGCTATGTTAGATTTATAATCTACATGTTTAAGGACTATCTCACCCCTGGCTACGTGATCTCTTACAAAGTGGTGTTTAACTTCTATGTGTTTAGTTCTGGAATATTGGATTGGGTTCTTAGTTAGATTAATTGAGCTTATATTGTCAATGAAGACTTGAGTTTGGGTGTAGTTGAGCTCGAAGTCCTTAAGAGTGTGCATCATCCATAAAAGTTGTGCTACACACTCTTCTAAGGCAACATACTCAGCTTCAGTTGTGGATAGAGCTACACAGTGTTGTTTTCTGCTGCACCAACTTACCAGACTATTTCCTAATAGTTGGCAGCTTCCACTTGTGCTCTTTCTATCTAATTTACAACTAGCGTAGTCAGAATCCGAGTATCCTGACAAGTCAAAGGTTGAGGTCCTAGGATACCAAATCCCTACATTTAGGGTGCTCTTAACATATCTTAGTATTCTTTTTAGGGCTACTAAGTGTGTTTCCTTAGCACAGGTTTGGTATCTAGCACACATTCCTACAGCAAAAAGAATATCAGGTCTACTGGCTGTAAGGTACAGTAGACTTCCAATCATACTCCTATAGAGTTTAAGGTCTACTGGTTTACCATCAGGGTCACTATCTATTTTTACATTTGTGGTCATGGGGGTACTTATGCTTTTAGAGTTATCCATTTTAAATTTCTTTATTAACTCTTTAGCATATTTGAATTGATGGGCATAGTTTCCATCCCTAGTTTGTTTAATTTGTAACCCTAGGAAAAAGTTGAGCTCACCAACTAGGCTCATTTCAAACTCGTTTTCCATTATTTTCACGAATTCTTTTAAAAAATTAGAGTTGGTGGACCCAAAGATTATGTCATCGACGTAGATTTAGGCATTAAAGATTTTTTTTCCTAAGATTTTAATAAATAGGGTTGAGTTAATTTGTCCTTGTTTAAATTCTTTAGAAATTAGGTAGGTTGATAAGCGTTCATACCAGGCCCTAGGTGTTTGTTTTAGTCCATAAAGTGCTTTAGTAAGTTTGTACACATGGTCAGGTCTTTCTAATTCTTTAAAACCAGGGGGTTGTCCTACATAGACTTCCTCCTCAATGAATCCATTTAAAAAGGCTGACTTTACATCCATTTGGTATAATTTAAATCCTTTATGGGATGCAAAGGCCAATAACATTCTAATGGACTCAAGTCTGGCTACCGGGGCATAGGTTTCGTCATAATCTAACCCTTCTACCTGACTGAATCCTTTTGCTACTAAGCGGGCTTTATTTCTGACTATTTCTCCTTGATCATTTAACTTGTTCCTAAAAACCCACTTAGTGTCAATGACGGATTTGCCCTCAGGTTTAGGTACTAATTCCCAGACTTGGTTCCTTTCAAATTGGGCTAACTCTTCTTGCATAGCTATGATCCAATCAGGATCAGGTAGGGCTTCCTCTATTGTCCTAGGTTCAATTTTTGAAATCATTGCTATCTGACTAAGGTTTCTATAGGAAGACCTAGTTCTGACTCCTAAAGTTTGATCACCCACAATTTGATCAGTTGGGTGACTAAGTCTGGGTTTCTTGGTTTTTCTTGAACTTGGTTCAGCCTCAGGTCCGGCTAGTCGATTTTGTTCAATATTGAATTCAACATTTGGTTCAACTGACTCACTAGTTGGTTCAATAGTTAGTTCATTTAAGGGTTTAATTAAGGGTTCAATAGTTTGTTCATTATCTTCTTGATCAGTATTTGATGAAGTTTGATTTGGATTATCAGGTTTTGAGTTAATTTCTTCATCAAATATTAAATTGGTTGTTTCTTCAATTTTCTTAGTTTGTTTGTTGTAAACCCTATAGGCTCTACTTGTGGTTGAATATCCTAGGAAGATGCCTGGGGTTGACTTAGACTGGAATTTTCCTAGATAGTCTTTGGTGTTTAGGATATGGACTTTGCATCCAAAAACCCTTAGGTAGTGTAGATTTGGAAGTCTATGATAGTATAATTCATAGGGTGTTTTGTTGTGTCGCTTGTTAATCAGGACCCTATTTTGAATGTAGCAAGACGTACTATTTGCTACTGCCCAATATTAGTTGACTAGGTTGAATTCGTTGAGCATAGCCCTAGCGACTTCCTGTAGAGTTTTATTTCTCCTTTCGACTATCCAATTTTGCTGGGAGGTTCTAGGACACGAAAATTCATGTATGTACCCATTTACCTTACAGAATTTCTCGAACCGTTGATTTTCAAATTCTCCCCCGTGGTCACTCCTAAGTCTTTTGATTTTAGTATCGTTTTGATTTTCAATTAACTTACAAAATTCATCAAATAGGTTTAGGGTTTCATCTTTGGTCTTTAGAAACCTAACCCAGGTAAACCTAGAGTAATCATCAACTATTACTAAGCAGTACCAGTTTTCGCTTAGTGACTTGGCTCCATGTGAATCAAATAGGTCAAGGTGTAGGAGCTCAAGTGTGGTTTTAGTTAGATCAGACTGAATTAGTTTGTGATTAGACTTGTTTTGTTTACCTTGATTACATGATTTACATATTATGTTTTCATGGTTCTTAATTTTAGGGATACCTTTAATTAGGCCAAGTTGGGTAATTTTTGAAATAATTCTTAGATTAGTGAGACCTAATCTCCTATACCAGAGGTTTGATTGTTCTAACAGAGTTAACATACATTTAGGTACTAGGGGTAGGTTTATAGTGTAAACATTATTTTTCCTAGTGTCCTTAAGCATGATTTCTGAGTCTTGCAAGTTTCTAATCAGGCAGTTAGAATTGTTAAAGGTAACTATATAACCAGAATCACATAATTGACTTATACTAAGCAAGTTAAATTTAAAATTTTCAACCAAAAGAACTTTCTTAATAACAAAGTCAGATTTAAGTTCAATGTTACCTGACCCAATCACCTTGAGTGTAGCATTGTTGCCAAATGCCACTGAGCCTAGGTTTTTGAACTTAAGTTTGGTGAATTTCAATTTATCTCCAGTCATGTGTCTGGAGCACTCGCTATCCAACATCCATTGGTCCAAATCTTTATGTTCTACACATAAAGAGTTTTGTTGATTTGGATCCAATTAGAATTAGGAATAGCCTAAATTGATTTTCACAGCCTAGTCTGTCTCACCCAAATCTAGGGTTATCAATCACGTTAACCTTAAGGCTACGTTTGGTAGGGTGTAATCCACCCTGTAATGTAATCGAGATTACATTACAAGTTGGATTCCTTTGTTTGGAATCACTTTAAGATTGTAATGTAATGTAATCTCGATTACAAAAGAGGTTGATGATTTGTAATCTGGATTACAAACCAAAACCTCCGTAATCTTGATTACATTACAGCTTGGAAAGTCGTCGGTCGGGCGGCGACAGTCATCAGTCGGGCGGTGACAGTCATTGGTCGCCGCTAGCCAGCCGCCGACGACCACCACCGGCCGGCCGCTGGCGACCACCGCCGGCCGGCCGCCGACGACCACATCCAGCCGGCCGCCGGCGACCACCGCCGGCTGGCCGGCCAGCCGCCGGCGACCCACGCCAGCCGGCCGCCACTGACCACCGCCGGCCGGCTGTCGGCGGCCGCCGACGCCCACCGCCGGCGCCCTCAGCTGGCCGGCCGCCGGCGACCACCGCCGGGCGACCGGTCGGCGACCGCCGACCGCCGGCCGCCGGTCGGCGACCGCTGGCCGCCGGTCGGCGACCGCCGGCCGCCGGCATTCGCCGGCCGGTCAATGGTCACCGGCCGCCCGACAACAGTCGTCGGTCATCAATCTTGATTACATTACAGGATGGATTGCCCCTCACCAAACAAAAGAATCCAACTTGTAATGGTTATCAAAGATTACATACAATTCATTACCAAACATAACAATGTAATCAAGATTACATTACATTACATTACAAACTTGATTACTTTACAGACCGGATTACATTACCCCCTACCAAACGTAGCTTAAAGGTTTTGTGAGACAGGTTTTGGTAGATAGAATAATTTTGAAAAATTATGATTTATTTTGAAAAAAAGTTAAATTAATTTTGAAATTAATTGATTTTGATTTAAAAATGTTTGAATCTACAATTAACTGAAAATTTGTGTTAGATTTGAATTTGACAAAGAATAATTTGAATTTGAATTTCAAAAATTGGCTTCCAGGTCTTGGCGAGGCACTAGGCCTTCTTTGGCCGTAGCCTTATTGGATCATCAACCCTTTTCTTGACAAAGCCTTTTAATGGAATTTCATTTTCAAAATTACTTTTTGAAAAATTCTGGTCTAACTAGTTTGGGTCTTGGATCGGTAGCTTCGGCTAGTTTCACCAGTCTAAAGAGATCAAGTAGAGTATACTTGACCTTATTAGAATTGGCTTCCCTAACGTACTATCATCTCACCGCCACTCAATACTATGTTGTTCAAATATCAGTTAAGTTGGTTCTGTCCTTAAACTAACCATTCCTAAGTCTAAGTATGGTAAATTGCAGGAATTAAATAAACAATCAATCATGCATTTTGCAAACAAAAATTGAATTTTATCTAACAATAAATATTGTTTTTAATTTGGCTCCCCCTGGACTAAAGCCACGATAATGGTTTGGCAAGATGTGAATCTTGTCTTTGGGGATCCAATACTGATTTGATCCAGTTTATTTGTTCAGGCACAGTTTGGGTACCCATGCCTGAACTTTAGGTCTGGACTGGTTCAGTACAGCATAGTAGGATCTTTGTGTAGATTTGGTTCTATAGCCTAGTCCGGATCGATTTAGAACCGATTTCTATTTTCCAAGAATCATGTCAAGACCCTTGGAATCAGAAGTGAATCGTTCTAAAGCTGATCTAAGGTCCTTAACTTGAGTTTTCAAGGAGGAGTTCTCTTTCTCATGTTTTTCAACTTGAGTAGAGGTTCCTTCTTGAACCTTCTCAGTTAAGGATCTAGAGTCAGCTCTCTCTTTCAGGAGTTTTACTTCCTGTCGAAAAGATTCGACTCGGAGTTTAGCTTTCGTCAAATCTCGAGAAAGATAGGAAATTAATTCATTTAATTGATTTCTTGAAAAACCACTTACAGTTATTTCGCCGTCCTCTGAGAACGTAAGTTTGCTGTCGTCCGGCTCCGACTCTGACTCGGTCTCGATTTCTTCTGAGGCTGTTAGTGCGAGCAGGTTCGACTGTGGGACCTCTTCTTCTTTGGAGGAGGAGGACTCGTCCCATGTTGCCTGAAGTGCCTTCTTCTTTCTTGTCTTCTTTGTTTCCTTCAGGTTGGGGCATTCAGTCTTGTAGTGGCCCTTCTTCTTGCACTCGTAACAGGTCACGTTGGGTTTGTTCTTTTCATTTGAGGGTTCAGCTGGTTTTTCCTTTCTTCGGCTGGCTTTTCTTCTGTTGGTCTGGTTTTTTATCTCTTTGTAGTAGTCCCGGGCTAGCCGAACCAACTTAGGCCGATTTCCCTCGCTGTCTTCTGAGTCAGAATCTGAATCAGACTCGGGTGCAGGTTGAGGCTTCTTCTTGGTTGTCTTTCCAGCTTTACCTGCAACAAAGGCAATGCCTTTCTTGGCCATATTGCAGTTAGTCTGTTCATGTAATTCGAGTTCAGAAAAAAGTTCATCTAACTTGATTTTGGAAAGATCCCTAGAAACTTTGTAAGCATCTACCATGGATGCCCACAAGGTGTTTCTTGGGAAAGCGTTAAGGGCGTACCTTATTAGGTCACGGTTTTTTACCTTGTGACCAATGGTGTGTAGACCGTTCATCAGCTCCTGAATTCTGTCGTGGAGCTGAGCTGGTGATTCGCCTTCGTTCATCTTGATGGTGTATAGCTTGTTCAGCAGAAGGTCCCTCTTGCTGATTCGGGTGTCGGAGGTTTCTTCGTGTAGTTCGATCAGCATACCCCAGAGTTCTTTGGCGCTGTTGAATGGACCCACCCGGTTCAGCTCCTCTTTTGTTAGGCTGCATTGGAGCGTTTGGGTTGCTTTGGCATCGGCTTCAATTTTCTTTTTGAGTGCAGCGTCCCATTCAGTGTAAGATTGTTATACTCCATCAACATTCCTTGGTATTTCCAGTCGGGACTGGATGATTATCCACATGTCCACCTGAGTTTTCAGGTGGACCTCCATTCTGCTCTTCCAGTAGGAGAAGTCCTCCCCGCTGAAGAGCGGTGGTCTTGCGGTGCTGAAGCCTTCTTGCATGTCCATTAAGGAGTTTATCTGAAAAAGAGAGAAAAGAAAGGAAAACTCTGTCCCAAGACTTGGTCTTGGATTAGTAGTGCGGGATAAAGGAAAATAGTTATTGAGGGGTGTTGCACCAGTCTCAATTAACGATAAAAATTCGAAAAAGAAGAAAAGAAATAATTTGAAGAAAATCTGAAAAATTCTCAAACTGGTGATTGCACCAAATTTGAGCTTCCCCGCTCTGATACCACTTGTTGGATCGAGAGAAAACGATAGAGGGGGGGGGGTGAATATCGTAAGTCGTTTCGGATTGAAATAGAGAATACGCAACGGGAAAATTAAAACTAAACAACACACAAACACCAAGATTATACTTTGTTCGGAGTCGCCGTCGGCTCCTACTCCAAGGCCCACGGACGTTGACCGTTTACTGCGGGCAATTCTATATGTGCGCAAAAAGGTTTACAGAAGGATGTTATAATAGTAGTATAGTAAACTTTAAAAAGTCAGCTCTTCGTTACCGACGTCTGGTGTGGATTGTACTTCGGAGCAGCGGGACATCGTCGGCGCTTGTATCTCGAGTTTGGAGGTTTCCGGAGCAGAGCGCTTGAGTAGAAGAGCGTATTGGCGTTGGAAGAAGTCATCTTTGAAGCCTTGGGGTCGAGACGCTATTTATAGCCTCCTGGGGCGCCCTGAACGTTGGGGGCGCCCCCACACGTGTCAGCCGATCCGAGCAAGTCTCGGTCAGCCCTTATCCCACTCGAATATGGCTGTGAGTTGACTGTGGGGGTGCCCGGGACGCTGGGGGCGCCCGGGTTGACTCGATCCGCTGGCTTGACTCTATCCGCTTCGTTGGCTTGAGCCCGGGGCGCCCGAGGCACCCGGGGCACCCAGGAGCATGGGGGTGCCTCGCCCAGTGAGCTTCCGAAGCGTACTTTTGCTGAACTCATGTTTGGCTTGTACTTATGGCGCCCGGGTCCTTCCGGGCGCCCAACCCAGTTGCTGCCTCACTCCTTTGAGGCTTTCTGAGCTGCAGACACTCGTTCCTTCGGTCCTGCATCCAGGGTTAGTACCACACAAGATAGAGCAAATATGTTAGTACGTCTTACAGCCGTAGCTGTCTTGGTTCTGACTTTGGGTCTCCAAAATGGAGCCCTAGGTCGAAACGACGCCTACTGTTACCTCGACGGGGAACGCGTCCTCACCTACTCCTCTCAGGAGAATTTACCTGATGCCAACCGGCTCCTCCGGTTGGACTTTTGCCCAGTAGTCCTTCGCCAGGTGCCTAGCTGTCCTTCGCCAGGTCTTCAGTACCAAGCAGTCCTTAGCCTGGTGCCTAGCATTCCTTCGCTAGGTCTTCAACTCCTAGCAGTCCTTCGCTAGGTGCCCAGATGTCCTTCGCCAGGTCTTCGGTTTCAGGCAGTCCTTCGCCTGGTGCCTAGCGGTCCTTCGCTAGGTCTTCGACTCCTAGCAGCCCTTTGCTAGGTGCCCAGTAGCCCTTCGCTGGGTCTTAGGTTCCAGGCAGTCCTTCACCTGCTGCCTAGCAGTTCTTCGCTAGGTCTTTGACTTCTAGCTGCCCTTCGCTAGGAATTTCAATCTGTACACTCAAGTAGCATGTTAGATAAACATAACATCTTAACTTTTGAACCCTTTTACCATTATCAAAACACAGATTCGACTTAGGTGCTGTCTGCACCAACACTGTAACGCCCGCCCTTATATCTACTCTCGGGGCGGGGTTACGTACTACTCATTCATATAATTTTTTTTTAAAAGAAAACATAAGTGCTAAGCATATTAATCAGTGCATGCAAATTATCTATCATGCTTTAATCATCCTTTAAAAGCATAGTCATATGTTTCCATGCATAATATTAGTTCATGAAATTGAATCTAAGGAAATCTAGAACCCTATGTGAAATATCTTACATAAAAGTTGTCCTATAACATGCTAGGTTCACAAGTAGTTCAACTCATAACTTAATCAAATATAAGAGTAATCACTAACATTCTTTATCAAGAAACATTACCATAAGCATATTTAAGTAGATATAGAATCATTCTTTCCCGAGCCACCACCCCACACATCTTCAGCCCTCCTGCCTCTTCCTTTAGCTCAAGTGTTTCTTACCTTTATCTGCAGCATAAGACAACACATAACTAGTAAGCACAAAAGCTTAGTAAGGATCCGGTCCTACTCGTAAAATCCATACGAAAGCATACAACATGTACACATAACAAGACATAAGCATGAGTTCATCATAGCATACTAAACATCGAAATTTCTAAGCATGTAGTATATAGTATTTTAAGCATACCCATCACATGTAATAAATGTTTTTCAAAACAGTTCCATAACGGTATTACTTAAAAATACATCCATGTCATATAGGGCCCAGTTGTGTACCACATGATGCGCGTTCCCTAATGAGTTGGGGTAGCGAGCCACCAATCCCATTAGAGCAGGACCCTTACATCCTACCGGAGCCATGACCTTAAGTTAACATGCACCCCGGATTTGTTTAACGACCCCTCTTACGAGTCGGGTACACAACTTACAAAGTAAAATACTTATCATGTCTTTACATAAATGCTAAGGATGTACTCCAATTTCACTGCTCAAGGGACACCCACTTTTTCAGGGTGTTTCTGATCCCATAGGGACACACCTCCCAACATAAGGGTGTTCTGGATCCCATACTTAGTGGAGTATCCTTTCAAGTATTCCATCATACATATCACGTGCAATCTCATAAGGGTGCCCCATGGGCCATAAGACATGCTCATACATACATCATAATTCGACCACTTAAACATACTTTAGATATGACAAGATTTGGTCACATAGATCATACTCATATCATGGAAAGTAGTAGCATGCTAACAGTTAAGGAAATCAGACATTTCATTTAAACACCACATGCACTTACATGTCATAGGAAGTGGTAGCATGCTAACAATTAAGGTTTCAAATCAACCATTTCATTTAACACCACATGCATATACATATAATCATCCCCAAACAGAAGCATATCTCATAGGGTAGTTTAGCCTTCACAAACCCTAGTCCTAGGGGGTTGGCCGAAAATCATGCTAGGGGAAAAACTTAGTTTTCAAATCAAACCTTCCATTCAAACATTTACACAAACATCTCACATACATATCATACCACTTATTAACCATAGATTTCATCATAGGATAAATATGCAACCCTAAACCCTAATCCCTCTAGGGTTGGCCGAAACTAGTAGGGTAGGGAAAAAGTTGGATTTTTGTAACTAAACATTTATACAACCACATTGTCTACATCATCATACATTACACTAACATAAAATACATCCTAGAGAAATTTCACTCTTAAACCCCTAAATTCCTTACCTTTGCCGAAACCTCCAAAGGGTGAAAACCCTAGTTTTTGTTCATAACATCATGGAGAAAATCCACATACATATATACCCTAAGTCTCAAGGTCTTCTCATGTATCAAGGAAAGAACCAAGGCCTTCCCCTAAGGGTGTTGGCCGAAACTTACAAAGGGTGGAAACCCTAGTTTTTTTTGTTCATAACATCATGAAGAAATCCACATACATATATACCCTAAGTCTCAAGCGGTCTTTTCTTGTATTAAGGAGTAACCAAGGCCTCCCCTTAAGGGGTGGCCGAAACTCATCAAGGGGAAAATCCCCATTTTCGAAACAATCAAGGAGAAGAAACAAAACATACAATGACTATTACACTGCAGGCAAGGGGATACTTACATCCTTTCGCTTGAATTTCTTCTTCTCTTACTCCTTAGGGTACCCTTGAAGAAGAAGAAGATGAGTGTTTCCCTTGTTAGCCTTCTCTAGCAATCTTGGCCCTAGTAGAGGGCAAGAACCTTAAAGGGTTCCCTTCTCCTTCCAATTCCCTAGGGTTAGAACCCTAGGGTGAAATTTCGAACTTGCAAAGAGGGGAAGAGGGCTCTTGGTTTTCGAAAAATGGAAGTGGGGAAGAAGAAGAAGAAGTGTAACTTCTTTTCCCTCTCTTATTTATACTCTTATCATGAAAAGACATGTCTCTTCACTTCCCTAGCTTTAACAAGCATGTTTCTTATTCTCTTTACATGAAGCATTGCTTGGTTCATTGGTTATGACATGGTTACTGCAACTAGGAGGTTCAAGGTTCAATCCTTGCCTCCTCCTTTCTATATTTCCTTTTTATCACATTTTGCACTAATCCACATCCAAGCCCATTAAACCAAGCCCATCATGAAATTTCATAATAATAATATTTCATGATAATATTTCACGAATTTCATAATATTTCATATTCATGAATTCATAGTATTTCATAATATTCCATAATAATATTTCATGAATTCCATAATATTTCATATTCATGAATTCATAATATTTCATAATATTCCATAATAATATTTCATAATAATTCATATGGGAAAATTTTGGGGTGTTACAAACACCCTGTACTACATTTAATTTTGTGAGCAAAGGGTTTTCAACTTATAAATATTTAAATTTGAGACTCATCGTGACACTAATTGTGGGTCCACTAAATTTTTGGCGCCGTTGCCGGGGACACACTAGTTGAGTTTGTTTGATTTTAGCTTGTGTGCTTATTTTCATATCTTGTGGTCTATTTCATTTGCTTTATTTTGCTATATACATTTGCTTCCATTTCTTGTTTGGTTTATGACCAGGACTCCAGGTGGTGATCTTGAGGAATTTGATCTTGAAATTGAGAGGACTTTCAGAGCAAGGAGAAACCAAGGCAGCGCTTCAGAAGCTATTGAGATTATTTCTACTCAATCCATTGCTCTCAATTAAGCAGACATATGGCAGAACACCAGAAAACCATAAAGGAGCTTGCAGCTCCTGATGATGCTTTCCAGTACTCATGTATTGCTTATCCAGAGCTTGCTGGTGACTTTGAGCTGAGATCAGGCCTTATCCATTTATTGCCTAAGTTTCAAGGACAACCTGGAGAGGACCCAAACAGACATTTGCATGAGTTCCATGTGGTATGTTCTACCATGAAGCCTCGGGAATTTCTGTAGAGGATATCAAGTTGAGGGCATTTCCATTTTCCATGACTGGAGCAGCTAAGGATTGGTTCTATTATTTGCCTACCGGACATGTTTCAAGTTGGATAGTCATGAAGAAAGCCTTTTTAGAGAAGTACTTTCCAGCCTCCAGAACTGCTATCATCAGAAAAAGCATTTGTGGTATTCAGCAAGTAGTGGGAGAGACCCTATATGATTATTGGGAGAGATTCAATAAGTTGTGCTCAAGCTGTCTACAACATCAGATCAGTGAGCAGCTCCTTATTCAATATTTCTATGAGGGTCTACTTCAGATGGACAAGATTATGATTGATGCTGCAGCTGGAGAAGCCTTAGTGAACAAGACACCAGATCAGGCTAGGGAATTAATTTCAAACATGGCTGAAAATTCACAACAATTTGGAAGTAGAGCTCTTTCCACTAGAGGAGTAAATGAGGTCCAAATGGTTTCTAATGAACAGAAGGAGATCAAGAGTTCTTTGATGGAGCTTACTTCTTTGGTGAAGCAAATCACATTGAACAATGTGAGCCAAAATCAGAATTTTTCAGTACCTTCACCTACAAATCAAGTGATGAGGCTGTGTAGCATTTGCTCAAGTCAAGAACACAACTCGGATTTGTGTCCTAATCTTCAACAAGATGAATCACTAGCATCTTTGACTAGAGGACAATTTCAAACAAAGAATGACCCTTATTCGTCTACTTATAATCTGGGTTGGAGGGACCACCCTAACTTGAAATATGGAAACTCTTTTTATCAACAACATGCCTCACAACATCCCTTACATCAAAACCAACCTACTTTCCAAAATTTCTAGCAGCCTATTCAGAATTTCCAGCCACAATTCCAGCATTCTCAAGCATTTCAGCAGCCCTATTCGAACTTTCAGCAAAACCAACCTTTGAATCAGCCACAACAGCAATTTCAGCAAGGTTTCCAAAATTTTAAGCAAGGATTCCAGCCTTCACAGCATGTTTTTCAACAATTCAATCAGAGTTTTCAGCCTCCACAATTTCAGCCCTCACAACAATAATTTCAACTTCAAAATCAGAATTTTAAGAGCAATAATTTTCATCAACATATACCTAGTTCGCAGCCCACTTTTCAGCCATTCCAACAGCAGTTTCATCCATTTAATCAGCCCCAACAACATTATTTTCAGAATTCACAGCAAGGGCACAATTTTCAGCAACCTTAACCTTCATTTCAAGGCCAACCGAAGACCCATGCTAATCAGGGAGGCTATGGAGGTTCTACTGGGGTGAATGCTCAACAACAAAGGCTAGAGGAGATGATGCAACAAATTCTTTAGCAACAACAAATTTTACAACAACAACAAGGTCAACAAAAAAATAATTCTACCCTTCAAAACATTGAGAGACACATGGGACAACTAGCTAGTGGGATGAATCAAATGCAAGCTCAAGGATCAAGTCAATTACCTTCTCAAGCTACTCCTAATCCAAAGGGGAACGTTAGTGCCATCACTTTGAGCAGTGGGAAGGTTGCTTCAAGTCCAAACACTCCAAGGGTTGAATTTTTGAAAACCGAATAGCAGCTAGTTTTCCAACTCAAAATAGCCCTGAAATGTCTTCTAAATCAGTTGGTTGTGATCCTAGTTCAAGCTTCACTCATTCTTCAATTGATCCTGTGATTTTGGTGGGAAATGAAGGGGAAATCAGTGGCCAAAGTGATCCTACAACAGCTACTTCACTTGGAATTCCAGCTCAAGTTTCAAGCCCACAAGTTTCGGCTCAAATGGAGGAATCAAGGGTTCCTTTGCCTTTTCCACATCGCAAGACTCAAGCCAAAAAGAATGTAGAGGAGGAGAAAGCAAGGGAGTATAATGAGCTTGTGAAATTATTCAGTAAGGTGGAGATTAATGTGCCTTTGTTGACAATGATCAAGCAAATTCCTAAGTATGCTAAATTTCTCAAGGATTTGTGTGTTCACAAGAAGAAGCTAAAGGAAAATGAAATGGTTAGTTTAGGGAAGAATGTCTCAGCCCTTATCCATTCTATCTCTCAGAAATGTGAAGATCCAGGGGTGTTTACTGTGTCTTGTGAGATTGGGAGGACTTTTTTCATGATGTCATGTTGGATTTGGGAGCCTCTATTAATGTGATGCCTAGATCAGTTTTTCAGATAGTTGGTATTGGTCCTCTGCAGCTTACAGGAGTGGTGATTCAGTTAGCAGATAGGAGTCAGACCCACCCAGCTGGAATTATTGAAGATGTATTAGTGAAGGTAAAGGAGCTGATTTTTCCTGCGGAATTCTATATTTTGGACATGGAGGGTGATTATCTAGCACATAGATCTCCACTTATTCTTGGGAAACCATTCTTGAAGACTGCGAGGACAAAGATTGATGTTTATGCAGGCACACTTTCGATGGAGATAGGAGACACAGTAGTCCAGTTCAGTATTTTCGATGCTATGAAGCACCCCAGAGAAGATTATTCTATCATAAGCATGGACATTCTAGATAAGCTGGTTGATGTAGATTTGTTTGTTGAGGGAGCTTCATTTGGTATTTTTAGAGGGTATTTTAGTTCAGAGGAGGCTGAGGAGACATTTGCTATAGAGGAGGTTGATTTGGAGGGTGTATCAGATTTACTTATAGCTGGAGAGGATTTTATAGGTGTAGGGGATTGCACTGAGCCCCAGGGATCACCTATTTTGATTGATATTTCAGAAGATTCAGAGGATAGGTGTGAGAGTGTAGGGGATTGCACTGAGCCCCAGGGATCACCCATACCTACTGAGCAGTCTCAGATTGAGTTAAAACCATTACCAGATCATTTGAAGTATGCTTATCTAGGAGAGGAGCAGAATTTACCTATCATCATCGCCCAAAACTTAGATTCAGAGCAAGAAGATAAATTATTGCAAGTTCTGTGGCAGCACAAGAGAGCTATTGGGTGGACGTTAGCTGATATACCTGGTATTAGCCCAGCTATTTGCATGCACAGGATATTTTTAGAAGAGAATATCAAACCAGTCAGGCAGCCACAGAGACGACTAAATCTACTGATTTTAGATGTTGTAAAGAAAGAGGTGACTCGACTCTTACTGGCAGGTATCATATACCCTATTTCTGATAGTATGTGGGTTAGTCCTATCCATGTGGTGCCTAAGAAATCAGGAGTGATAGTAGTGGAAAATGATAGCAATGAGTTAGTACCCACCAGAGTGAAGAATTCATGGAGAGTTTGCATTGACTACAGGAAGCTAAATTAAGTCACGAGGAAAGATCACTATCCCTTGCCTTTTATTGATCAGATGCTAGAGAGTTTGGCAGGGAAGTCTCATTACTGCTTCTTAGATGAGTACTCAGGATATTTTCAGATTTGCATAGACCCGGAGGATCAGGAGAAGACTACTTTCACTTGTCCTTTCGGTACATTTGTTTATAGATGGATGTCATTTGGACTCTGCAACGCTCCAGGGACTTTCCAGCGGTGTATGGTAAGTATTTTTGGTGAGTTATTAGAACACTGCATGGAGATTTTCATGGATGATTTTTCTGTATTTGACACTTGTCTGGATAATCTGTCTAGGGTTTTACATAGATGCATTGAAACTAATCTTGTTCTTAATTTTGAAAAATATCATTTTATGGTAGAGCATTGTATTATCTTAGGTCATATAGTCTCTAGGAAAGGCATTGAGGTAGATCCTGCTAAAGTAAGTGCTATATCTTCTTTATCTTACCCCGTATGTGTACGGGATGTTCGAGCTTTTCTTGGCCATGCAAGATTCTACAGGAGATTTATTAGAGACTTCAGTGAGATTGATCGGCCCTTGACTAGACTTTTGCAGAAAGATGTCGAATTTTATTTTGATGAAAAATGTAAAGAAGCTTTTCAGAGATTAAGGGAGGCTCTTACTTCAGCTCCTATTATTAGACCCCCTGATTGGAATTTACCTTTTGAGCTAATGTGTGATGCTTCTAATTTTACTGTAGGAGCTGTACTTGCACAGAAGGTGGAGGGAGCACAACATGTCATCTGCTATGCTTCTAAGACTTTAGATGCTGCCCAGGCCAACTACACCACCACAGAAAAAGAGCTCCTTGCTATTGTTTTTGCTTTAGACAAATTTAGATCATATTTGTTATGTTCTCATGTTATTGTGTTTTCTGATCATGCAACTCTGAAGTACCTTCTGAAGAAGCCAGATGCAAAGCCTAGATTAATTAGATGGATGCTTCTACTTTAAGAGTTTGACTTGGAAATTTGAGATAGAAGTGGTAAGGGGAACCTGGGGGCAGACCATTTGAGCAGAATAGAGGGAGATAGACCCCCTACCACTATTGATGATGATTTCAGAGATGAGCACCTTCTAGTGATACATGGTGAGTCGCCCTGGTATGCAGATCTAGTTAACTTTTTAGTAGCTCATGTTTTTCCTGCGCAATTTTCTAAGGCCCAGAAAGATAAATTCAAGAGTGATGCCAAATTCTATGTGTGGGATGATGATGGACCCAAATGAGGTGTCACAAAAGTGAGTCTCAAATTTAGAATATTTATAAAGTGCTGGAAACCCTTTTTGCTAGCAAAGAATAAAAATGTAGTAAAGGGGCCACAGGTCGTATTTTTCCAAGGGCTAGTTCAAGTTGTATGATTCGAGCTTGCGTTTACGTGTCGTCAATGTTTTTGGGTTTCAAATAAAAGAATGGGTTTTTGTTTCGATTCGAAATTGAAAGGCAATGAAAAGTAAGGAAAACTTAACTAAGTGACTTAAACTAAGTATGGTAGCTAAAGATTCAATCAATGCAATGACAATGGACGAAATTTTGAAACAAACATGATATCGAATCAAACAAAATTCGGATGGGCTTCTATGCAGAAATTTACTTCTAGAATCAATAACCTGAAATTTCCAGAGATAGAACTGACCAATTCAAAATTAACTCAAGGAAAGAATGGATTCAGAAATGCCAAATATAAAGGAAGAAATGAAGCAACAATTCATGTGCAAAAATTCAGAATCGGAAGCAGAATTTGATAACAAACTGGATGTAAAACAAACAAAACCAGCTGCAAGAATTACAAACTTAAACTCAGAAAAGATTAAGTAAACCTACATGCTCCGATACAAACTGCAGACCTAGTACTGATACTCAAAGCAAACAAAGCAGAGGTATTCCCTGACTTGACACAATTTAAGCTATGGAACTTGAAATGCAAGGGATAAGAGAGCTATGTGCCAAAATAGCACTAAGTGCAGGAAATGGACTGATAATTCGTTTGGAGAAAACAAAGCTGTTAATGAAGAGTTTTGCAATACTGAATTAAGAAGTTTGAAACCTTAAAACTGATCAATCAAATAGAACTATTGCAGAAATTAAATGGAGTAAAACAGAGACCATATTCAGATTTGCAGAAATGAAAGCCAGAATTCAGAACATGGAAGAAGAATTGCAAGATTGAGAGCAATATCCTAGTGTAAAACAATAGAGCAGGTTGGATTCAGAAAAAACTAGTGTATACTTGACTCTAATTCCAGAAACTACAAGCTGAAGGTTTCAAGCATGAATCTGAATTGCAGAAATTGAAATTGAAGATTGCAGAAACAAAACTGACATGCAGCAATCGAAAATAAATGCAGAAATAGAATTCGAATGCTTTGTGAACGAGAGAAACTACAACTAAATTCAGAAGATAAAGCCAAAGTCAACTTGATACTAAATTGCAGGAATTAAAAAAAACTGATATGCAACAGTAACCCTGATACGCACAACTAAAAGAAATTCATAAATGAATTAAGCACAAAATAAACTAAAATTTAGGACGATTGTTCTCTAGACAAGTTTCCTAGTTAACTACTTGCAGAATAAAACGGAATTATAGCTGAAACAACTCAAGATAAAGAACTTAAGCTACTGATTCGAAGACAAATATAGAAATGAAGAGTAGAATTGAAATTACAGCTAAACAAAAAGAAATTTTCATTAAAAACTAATCTCGATCCTGTTGATGCAGTCTGCCCTTGATTGTTGTTTTGGTGTTGACAACGATTTTAAGTTAGGAGGATGATTATGATGATTATGATTAAGTCCTAATCGAGGATTAGGCATGATATGGAAAATCCTAACCTGGAGGGGTAGGTGTGGAAAATACTAGCTTGGAGAACTAGGTGTTGGAAAATCCTAACCTGGGAGGTTAGGTGTGGAAAATCCTAACCTGGGAGGTTTGGTGTTGGAAAAGTCCTAATTCGGAAAGGTTGGGTGAAAAGTCCTAGCTTGGAGGGCTAGGTGAAAAGTCCTAACCTGGAGGGTTAGGTGCAAATTCCCATCCTGGAGAATTAGGTGAAAAAGTCCTGGCTTGGAGGGTCAGGTGCCTAGCTTGGAGGGCTAGGTTGGATGATGTTCTAACTCGGAAGAGTTGGGTGAAAAGTCCTAGCTTGGAGGGCTAGGTGAAAAGTCCTAGCTTGGAGGGCTAGGTGAAAAGTCCTAACTTGGAGGGTTAGGTGCAAATTCCCAACTTGGAGAGTTAGATGGAAAAATCCTTAGCTTGGAGTGCTAAGGTGGATGAATTCCTAGCTTGGAGGGCTAGGGTTGAGTCGCTGGATCGGTCTGGTGACCGATCAGGGACATTGGCACGCTGCTCCTTAGTGGATCGGTCTGGTGACCGATCCAGCTATGTCTGATCGGACTGGGGACCGATCAGGGAGCGCACAGTGAGATTGGGAATCTACTGTGCGGCTCCTGATCGGACCGGTGACCGATCAGGGAGCAGGCTGCATCCTTGCTGTCTTGCTTCTGATCGATCTGGTGACTGATCAGGGAGTAAACGGCGAGTGAGTTCCCTTGCTGATCAAAGTCTTGGATCGGTCTGGTGACCGATCAGGGATCTTGGATTTGATTAAAAAGTTACTGTTCATCTGCTCTGATCGGTCTGGATGACCGATCAGGATCCAATCTGATTGGTCTGGTGACCGATCAGGCTTCACCCTGATCGGTCTGGTGACCGATCAGGAGTGTATAGCTGTGAGAGCTGGAAATCCCGACAAAGCAGTGGATCGGTCTGGTGACCGATCCACACACCCTGGATCGGTCTGGTGACCGATCACTTTAATTAAAATTCACTGTCAGACGCGGTCAGAATGTCTGATCGTATCGGATTTGCTGATGATATATGATATGTTGCATGATCTTCTACTCTAATGCTCTGATTGAGTTTCAGGTGATAGGGGAGGACTCAAACACTCAAGGAGAAGTCAAGGCGTGCTTTTCTTGGAGCAGGTTTGTCCCTTTTCCCATCTCAGGTTGCAACGGCGAGCTGCGGACTGGAGCTAAGACTGGGGCTTGGCTGAGGAGCTCAGTGAGTCCAGAGATAGCTCAGTAGAGGCTGGCGTTGGTAGATGAGTAGCTGGGAGCTACAGAGATGGTGTCACCTGTCGCTTGGCGGAGAAATAAAAAGGAACGCGAGAGTTCAAACGACGTAGATTTGATACTTGCTGAAGTTCTTCGTGTTCTTGCGTTCTGTTGCTGGAAGCTTGCTGTTCTTGAGTTCTTCAACCATGTTAACCAAGCTATTAAGGAGCAATCATCATACTTGAGCGCTTGAAGGAGAAAACAAGAAGCTTGGAGTCTGACAGTGGGAAGACATGAAGCAGACAGGGGTCTGCGTGAGATCGCCACTGGGTGGAGCTCGGGAAGCTTGCTGTGTTTAATCCTTGCTAAGTGTTTGAGTAAGATCTTTCTTGTTGTTGTTTCATTGTGCTCATTATATACCATTGTTTGAAACACACTGTGGAGAGGTTTCTCCATCGAGAAGGAGGTTGCTTCATATCCGGTGTTAACCGGGGCTTGATCTGCCGACGATCAAGGGATCGCCCACCTCAAGGGCACGCCAAGGAGTAGGGGCAAGTTATCCCCGAACCTTGTAAACCCTCCTTGTTAGCGATCTTGCTAGTTGTGTGTGTTTTGCTCTCATTTGTTTTTCTGCATACTTTGTTTTCCATTCTTTCCGCTGTGCTACTGATAATTGAGTTGCAGAAATCGTGATAAGTTTTCAAGGGGCAAGCGATTGTCTATATTCACCCCCCTCTATAGCCATCTCGTACCCAACAAGTGGTATCAGAGCAAGGGGCTCTATACACGGATTAACAACCGAGAGTCTTCAACAAGATGGCTTTGAGAGAAGGTTTCTCCACCACCCGACCTCCATTCTTTGATGGCGCCGACTTCCAATATTGGAGATCAAAGATGGAATACTATTTGAAGATGGACATCCATACATGGTTCGCGGTGAAGGAAGGATTCATCCCTCCTAAGGATGATGAAGGCAAGGAACTCGAATCTTCCCGGTGGACTGCCGAACAAACAAGGAAAAGTAAAGCCGACGCTAAGGCGGTTGTCACTCTACAATGCGGCATGAACAAAGACCAAGTCATCATGGTTGGTCCCTTCACGAGTGCAAAAGATTTGTGGAACAAACTCATAGAGCTCCATGAAGGCACCCGAGACTCGAGGATTGCAAAGAGGGACTTGTTCCTCAATTAACTTCAAAACCTCTCCATGAAGGAGAATGAGTCGGTAAGTGAGCTCCATAGCCGGTTCAAGGAAGTTCTTAATGGACTTCATTCAATTGATGAAAAGGTCGAGAATCGCGACCTTGTGAGGTATGTCTTGAAAGCATTTCCAAGGAATGCTTTGTGGTCTTCCATGGTGGATGCCTACAAAGTATCTAAGGATTTATCTATTGTAAAGTTAGATGATTTATTTTGTGAGATGGAATTGCATGAAATGGCTAACAAAGGCCCCAAGGAAAAGGGGATTGCCTTAGTTGCAGGGGACCGGACACTAA
>JAGFNQ010003413.1:0-84013 GCA_024364735.1 Boesenbergia rotunda | reverse complement strand
TGCATGATAGCTGTTGTTGTAGGCGAACTCGACAAGATGCAGATGATCCTCCCAACTGCCTCCGAAATCCATAACACAGGCTCGAGTAAGTCCTCCAAGGTCTGGATCGTACGCTCTGACTGACCATCGGTCTGCGGTGGAAGGCGGTACTAAATCTAAGCTCGGTACCCATGGCCTTCTGCAGACTCTGCCAGAACGTGAGGTGAAACGCGGATCTCGGTCAGAGATGATACTCAATGGTATGCCGTGTAATCTGATGATCTCTCTGCAATATAGCTCTGCTAATCTGTCCAATGAATCGGTCCTCCGAATAGCTAGGAAGTGCGCGGATTTGGTCAATCGGTCAACGATCACCCAAATCGCGTCAAGGCCTCGTCTGGTCCTAGGCAATCCCACCACGAAATCCATAGTAATGTGTTCCCACTTCCACTCGGGAATGGGAATCCTCTGAAGTAGTCCAGCAGGTCTCTGGTGCTCAGCCTTAACCTGCTGGCAAACTAGGCATCTAGCTACAAAATCCGCGATGTCTTTCTTCATGCCGTTCCACCAGTAGGAACGCCTCAGGTCTCGGTACATACGGGTCCCGCCCGGGTGGATGGCAAATCGGGAGCGATGAGCCTCCTGGAGTAACTCCTCTCGGACCGGATGTGACTCGGGTACGCAAAGTCTCCCTCGGAAGTAGAGAGTACCCTCGTCATCTCTGGTGAACTCAGACTGCTGTGCTGAAGCTATCTGGCTGCCGAGGGACTGCAGGTGCTGATCACTCCTGAGCCTCTCTGATCCTCGTCCGGATGGAAGACTGAGCAACAATGGTCGCCAGAATACCCCTCTCAGTCTGACCCTGCTCCTCTAGACCCAACTCTGAGAAACTCTGGACGATCTCGGTAACCAGTACTCGGTGGGAGGCTAGTACTCCTCTGGACTTCCTACTCAGGGCGTCAGCAACGACATTAGCTTTCCCAGGGTGGTAGCTAATGGTACAATCGTAGTCCTTCAGGAACTCCATCCACCTCCTCTGTCGGAGGTTGAGCTCCTTCTGCGTGAAAAGATACTTGAGGCTCTTATGATCCGTGAATATCTCAAAGTGATCCCATACAAGTGGTGCCTCCAGATCTTCAGCGCAAAGATAATGGCTGCAAACTCTAAATCGTGAACTGGGTAGTTCTTCTCATGCTCCTTCAGCTGTCGAGAAGCATAAGACACTACCCGCCCGTGCTGCATCAGAACGGCGCCCAATCCCTGATAAGATGCATCCGTATAAAGCACAAATCCGTCCTCTCCTGATGGAAGAACGAGGACGGGTGCCGACACTAATCTCTGCTTCAGCTCCTGGAAACTAGACTCACAAGCCTCTGACCATGAACTTCACGCCTTTCCTGGTAAGGCGTGTCAGCGGCATAGCAATGCTCGAAAAGCCCTCGACAAATCGTCGTAGTAGCCGGCAATCCCAAGAAACTGCGAACCTCCTGAACTGACTTCGGCTGCTCCCAACTGGTGACAGCCTCGATCTTCTGGGGGTCTACTGAAATACCACGGCTGGAAACCACGTGCCCCAGAAAACCGACTGAGGATAGCCAGAATGCGCATTTGCTGAACTTCGCAAATAAGTGCTCCCGTCGGAGGTCTCCAGAACTATGCGAAGATGCTGCGCATGCTCCTCCTCAGAACGCGAATAGATCAAGATGTCATCAATGAAGACAATCACAAACTGATCTAAATACTCCAGGAATATGCGGTTCATCAAATCCATGAATACCGCTGGAGCGTTGGTAAGCCCAAATGGCATTACCAAGAACTCATAGTGCCCATATCTACTGCGGAACGCTGTCTTCTGAACATCTGATCTCTAACCTCAGCTGATGATATCCGGACCGCAGATCAATCTTAGAATACACTGAGGTGTCTCTGAGCTGATCAAACAAATCCTCTATCCGTGGCAACGGGTACTTGTTCTTGATGGTTACTGCATTCAACTGTCTGTAGTCGATGCATAACCTCAAAGAACCGTCCTTCTTCTTGACAAACAGAACCGGTGAACCCCAAGGAGATACGCTCGGTCTGATGAACCCTCGGTCTAATAACTCCTGGAGTTGGACCTTCAGCTCGTCCAACTCTTTCGGTGCCATGCGATAAGGAGCCTTAGATGCCGGCGCAGTCCCCGGAATCAGCTCAATAGTGAACTCTATCTGTCTCCTGGGAGGAAGACCCGGTAGCTCCTCTGGAAAGACATCTGAGAACTCCCGAACAACTGGAATATCCGGAAGAGGAACTACTGCTGTCATCCACGCTAATCATCGATAACAGATAACCCTGACAGCCTAGTGATAATAATCTCTGTGCCTAGAGCGCAGAAATAACTGATATATTGTCGTCTCGGATGCCGGTGAAATCCCACGAGGGTTGGTCTGGAGGTCGAAAAGTGACCACCCTCGTCCGGCAATCCACAGTGGCATGGTATGCTGTAAGCCAGTCCATGCCGAGGATGATATCAAAATCAACCATCTCCAGCACCAGCAGGTCCACGGTGAGAATCATGCTACCGAAGTCCAGTGGGCAAGCTCTGACCTCCTGAGTGACTGCTAATGACTCACCCGATGGTAAAGATACCGATAGGTGGTGAGGCCTAGCGGTAGGTAGCCTACCTATCCTAGCCAAAAATAATCGTGAAATGAACGAGTACGAGCTACCAGTATCCACTAATAAATCTGCAGGTACTGAATATAAGGAGATAATACCGCGAAATACAGATCCGTCAGCCCTCTGTGCCTCCTCTCGTATAACAGCGAAAACTCGTCCAGACTCTGGTGGTGGAGGTAGAGGAGGATACTGCTGTGGCTGCGGTGGTGGCAAAGGCTGGGGTACCGGTGCTCCAACCGCAGTCTGAGGCTGATACGGTGCCGGCTGATAACTCGGATAGTACTGAGGCTGTGTCATATACTGATGCGAGGGTGTCGAGATAGAACTCTGAGATGCGCTGGAGTACCGACATGCTCATATCCAGACATACCATAAACCACTGCTGGAGTGACTGTCTGGGGTGGACGAAAAGAATGCTGGGTCCTCCGTCCTCGCTGTGGTCCTGACTGTGCAGTATGACCACTGTGTGCGGTATGGCCACTCTGGCCCGTGCCTCCAGTCCCCTCGTGTTGTGCCTTCAGGGCACAATCTCTACTCATGTGTCCCGGGAGCCTGCAGTAGAAACACACTGGATGCCCCACAGGGCAGTCTGTCATGGAATGCTCACGGGAACCACACAAGGTGCACTGAAAACTACCGCTGGTCTTCTTCTGCTGACGCTGCTGAGAATGCCGAGAAGAACCTCTAGAGTAGCGACCAGACTTCTGAGGCCTACCAGATGCCCCAGAAGTGCTCTGAGCTGACTGTCCCTGACCGCCACGCTTCTGTCCAGAGGTCTGCTGTGGCTGAGTCTGAGATGCACTCTGAGCTGACTCCTTTCCCTTTTTCCTCTCCGCGTTCACCTCCTGCTGTGTCATCTCGATCAAAAGGGCTCTCTCCAAAGCCTCACTGTAAGATGCAGTACTAAATCCGGCAAGCTTGAGTCGGATATACGCAGCTAGTCCTCTAGTGAAGTGGATCATCCGGGATCTATCCTCGGTAACCAGCTCGGGGCAGAATTCAGCCAATCGGTCGAATTCTGCGCTATACTCCATAACCGTGCGAGTCCCCTGCTGCAGAGTCAGGAACTCCTGTCGCTGAGTCATCTGATAGGATATCGGAACGTAGTGACTCTCGAATGCCTCTCTGAAGACGGCCCAGGTGAGATGCTGCTCTCCAATGATCGTGCGCCGCGAGGCCCACCAGGTAACCGCCTCGCCTCGTAAATGGTATGCGGCTAGCGCCGCCTTCTCCCACTCGGAGCAAGCCATGTAATCAAATGTACCCTCCAAAGTCTCCAACCAGTCACGGGCAGCCCTAGGATCAGCTCCTCCGTGGAATAATGTGAATCGGCCTTTCACCGACTCTGCAAGTGCGGGTATCCGTGCTCGGGCTCTGGCACACTCTGCCGGAGTAGTAGGGGGTACCAGCGGAGCTGCATAGGGTGCTATGCCAAAAACAGTAGATGGAACTGTGAAAAATCCTGGAACAGGGGCCGGTGGTGGGGTCGGGTAAACTACCGGAGCAGGCACTGTGGGGTGCCGCAGAAACTCCCGCAAAAGGTACAGATGAAGGCACCGAAGGGTAGACAACTGTGGCACTACTGGAGGTGTAGGTACTGCAGGGTACGCTGCGGGTGGTGCTGAGGGTGGTACGACCGGGTACGGTACTGCCGGCACGGCTACAGGTGTAGCAACCGGTATAGATGATGGCCCCACTGAGTATGTCGTAGCAGGCACCGCTGCAGGTGTAGCAACCGGTATAGATGATGGTCCTGCTGAATATGCAGTAGCAGGCACCGGTGCTGGTACTGTGGGAATCATTGGTGTGGTAGTCACGGGGGGTACGGTCGGAACCGCTGACAACAGTGGAGATGGGGGCCTCGGAACAACCGGAGGAGTCTGTCCCTGACTGACTGGCCCCGTCTCCATCGGTCTCTCGGGTGACCTGGTCACCGGAGACCCAATAGTAGACTTACGTGGCCGTCCACGACCACGTCCCGGTGCGGGGGCACGTCCGCGCCTAGTCATACCTGTTACAATATTAACCATTGGTTACTTAGGATATAAGTCACTGACCTTATCAAATTATACATTTGCTGCCCGGAGATGTCCCGTCGACGCCAAGTCCCATGGTCCACATCACACCGTGAAACAACTCCGAAAATCCGAAATGTACTCGGGTAGACTCATCTACCCCGAGCTCCGACACCTACCGGGTAGGTATCAGATTTAACTCCGACAAATCACGAATCGATGGTATTCCACATCCTGGGCTTGATACCAAAAATAAATTGGTATCAGATAAACACCGAAAAATCCGAAAACACGTAGGCATCGAAACCTACGCTCTGATACCAAAATAAATTGTCACGCCCCGAGACCCAGGAGCCGCTGATCCAATATAAAATCGGACAGCACCTCCCCTGTCCGGCGGACAATTTACACATACACACAGATAATATAACACAACCACGCAGTTTAAAGGGCCTCAGGCCTCCAATCCACACATATATAACTGCATAAATGACTATACGTCGTAAAACCAAAATCCGAACTCACCTGAGCTGCCAGGGGGCAGGAACAAAGCCAAAACCAAACGAAGTCCAACATAGGACTCAAAAATACAATACCTTCGAATAAAACGTGCATACATGGTTAAAACATCACAACGGAAGCATAGGAATACTACAGGGTCCATAACAAAACCACGTAAACCAAAAAGAGCTCCTCTGGAGCTGGGGACTGGCTGCTAGGGATCTCCTGGCAGGCATCAACCTGAAATAAAATATATGGCAACGGGGTGAGTCCATAGCTCAGCGGATACCCAACAGATATGCATAGAAAGTTATACCAACAATAAGGGTTCAGCTAATACAGTCTCATATCAACAGTAGGGAAAAACTAGTACTGAACATACTGAGGCAGATACATACCTGAATCCATCTAACCTGTAAAGAGGGTAATAAGTACCAAGGGAAATCAATAAACACATAATCTCAGATAACAAGTCTCCAGAAATATGCATGTCAAACAAGTGCAGCAATCAAGTGCAGCAAACAATGCACGATGCAAAGTATGCACATGGTGCAATGCCATGGTCACCCCCTAACTCCAGTCAAGCCACCGAGACAGGCGATACTGTGTCGGCCGAGTGGGTAGAGCTGTGACACTGTCCGTACTCTGCCATCACTGCTCCTGAGTGACCGAGAGGACAGGAAGCTGGTGGAGCTATCGCTCCGCCCCATGTATATATGGGGGAGATATCTCTCTCATCTTCTCTGGTCTATGGGTAGAGAAGGGATCCCTGCTTGCTACCACGCTCCGAAACCACTACCCCTGAGCGGACGAGCGGAGCACTACAGAGCAAATGCACACACCCAGCGGTATCCACTAACCCATGAGTGGCCGTGTGTGCATATCATGTGCCGGAAGACGATTAGGCTCAATCACAAGGGAGTCGCTGATCGCCGGCATGCAACAATGCAAGGATGGTGTATGATAGATACACATACCTCCCTCCCCAAGTCCTCAGTATACTAAGTCTCAATCTGAAATACTATAACAGGAAATACAGGTAACCTACAAGGTATACTGACTGGAAACTACAGATCTCTCAATGTCAAACGCGAGAGATACCTCACGATATCTAAGCATACATATAGATATGACAATACTTGAGACTGTATAAAACTAACCGCATAATAACTCAGGAATAACCAACAAATATCCAGAACAAGCATAATAACTCACGGATAACTAACAAGTATCCAGGACAGGCATAATAACTCAGGGATAACTGATAAGTATCCAGAACAGGCATAATAACTCAGGGATAACTAACAAGTATCCAGAACAGACATGATAACTCAGGGATAACTGATAAGTATCCAGAACAGGCATAATAACTCAGGGATAACTAACAAGTATCCAGAACAGACATGATAACTCAGGGATAACTAACAAGTATCCAGAACAGGTATAATAAACAGGGATAGCGTATAATCTTACTGCTATCTATAACAGTCTATGCATAACAAAATGACAATATCATAAGAGATAGTCAAAGGGTACCCGCCTCCAAATAAAAGGGAAGTCCGTATCAACAGGAGATAGAACCACCCGCCAATAATCCGCAACGATAAATCCAAGTCAAATCCCTGTAGCAAGGATATATATATATATTGGATTAGCTATTACACAGAAATGGTAACTAGCTAATAAATCCCTAAACCATATTAGGGTTAACCCATTTATCCCTTTTCATTTAATTACGTTTAATTAAATGGAAAGGTTTCTAATTACTCCTCGTAATTAAATTAGGTCCAACCCTCAATTCGAATTCACCACACTAGATCATTAGGGTTAAGTTTAATACTCACCCCAATCCCACCACATGGTTCAATCTAGGATAAACCACAAGACCTACCATTGATCAACCCCTGTAACTACAGTACATACAATTCAAACTAGAGCAAAACTACTCCTTACACTACATCCAAAACCATAGCACAATTAGAACTACATCTAGCTTCCAAATTCAAAATAGAATTGAGGCCAAAACTTAATCCATTTCTTACCTGAGCCAAGCAGCTCTCCACGGCCAGAGCTCACAGTGAGCAGGAGAAAAACTCTACCAAGCAGTGGAGCTCACGCAACCACTGCCACCCAACACAACAAGGTTCAAGTTCACCAATCGATCCAAATCCAATCAACAGAACAGATTTGAAAAACCTACACTAAATTCCACTAGTTCTTGAGGTATACAAAAATCAATCCAAACCCAGCTCACCTGAGGATGCCACGCAGGACCTCCACTACACAGCTCCTCCAAAAATCTAGCTGATGCCCTCGTATCACCCAAACAGACACCGAAGAAGGAATACCACTGAGATCCCTAATCGCAATGCTGAGCAATTGAGGGGTGAAGCAAACCAACCCTAGGTCAAGCCCATCGATGGTGATACCAACAAGTAACAAAGACGGACCAAGGAATTGTTAGCTTACCTTTAGCGTGGACAGAGCACACGACCAAAAGGACTAGTTCCTGGCTAAGCGAACCCTAGCCCACTTCCGATGAGCTTCGGTCGCGCGAAGGAGTCGTCGGTCGGCTTCCACAGCAGTGCCCCAAAACACCTACGACGAATCCCTAGCTTCCACTCGCGAGATGATTTGGGAATCGAGGAAATCGGAGCCCAGTCGCTCGCACGATCTCAGGCAAGTTCGTCGGAGAGGTGGAAGACGACGCGGAACGATGGCGGCTTCAATCGGCCAGAAGAGGTGTGCGGCTAGGGCAGCGAGAGAGGAGATCGGGCTGCGGGTGAGTGAGTTGGCCGAATGGGGTTAGGTCAATCATATAAGAGAGAGGTCATTTTGCATTTTAGTCCAACTCACTTTTGTCAAATCGCAAGTCTGCCCTTGGTTTTTAAACTTAATTATTCATCCACCTCTTAAAGAATTTTTAAATTCTTTAACCAATTTAACCCCTTAAACTTCGTCCAAGAGCCCAAAATTCCTAAGACCTTTCCGAAAAATTTCTGGAGCGGAATAAAATTGTCGAATATAACAAGTTCAATGCCACTCCCACTGTTTTCTTGTAAAAGAAATTCTCTTTCCAGAAATACAGCATGCCTTGAAACAAACACCTTTTGTTCCAAGGGATGATAGAATTGGTAACCCTTCGTTTCCTTAGGGTATCCAATAAATAGACATTTATCAGACTTAGCATCCAATTTGTCTGATACAATCCGCTTCACATAAGCGGGACAACCCCATATCTTAAGGTGAGTTAAGTGGGGTTTCTTACTATTCCATGTCTCATATGCAGTAGTAGAGACTACCTTGGTCGGGACTCTGTTTAGCAAGTAAACAGTTGTCTTAAGTGCATAGCCCCAAAAGGATTTTGGAAGAGTTGCATGATTCATCATCGACCTAACCATGTCCATTAAGGTTCGGTTGCGCCTCTCAGATACACCATTATGCTGTGGTGTATACGGCGGAGTCCATTGGGACAATATCCCATTGTCCCTAAGATAATCTTGAAACTCTTGACTTAAGTATTCACCATCCCGATCGGATCGAAGTATCTTAATACTTTTGCCAAGCTATTTCTCTACTTCATTTCTGAACTCTTTGAATTTCTCAAAGGCTTCAGATTTGTGTTTCATCAAGAACACATACCCGAATCGTGAGTGATCATCGATAAAGGTGATGAAGTAGCTATAGCCTCCTTGTGCAAGAGTTGACATTGGTCCACATACATCAGTATGTATCAGACTAAGTAATTCTTCCACTGGATTACCTTTTCCAGAGAAGGGTAATTTGGTCATCTTGCCTTTTAAGCATGATTCGCATGTATCAAATGAACTAGGTTCAAATGATTCCAGAATTCCACATTGGTGTAATTCGGTCATGCGTTTCTTACTTACATGGCCAAGACAGCAATGCCAAGTGTAGGAGTCTATTCGATTATCTATTCGAGCACGTTTGTTGCTAACTTCGATATTGAAAACGTCACCGGATAAATCTAACGTGTAGATACCATTGCACAAAGTTTCATTCCCATAAAGAACGCCATTTAAAGTTATGTAACAACAATTGTTACTAAAAGTTAAATGATAACCCTTTTCATTCAAACATGAAATAGATACAATGTTCTTTATTAACGAAGGAATGAAATAACAATTATTCAATTCTAAGACACGTCCAGTGGGGAGCTTTAGCAAATATGTTCCGATGGCAACAGCAGCAATCTTTGCTCCATTTCCAACTCGCAAATTCGCTTCTCCTTTGACGAGTCTTCTTCTATTCCTTAGCCTCTGTATGTCATTACATATATGTGAGCTACACCCAGTATCAAGTACCCAGGTATTTGAGGAAATAGAGTGACATTCAATAACGAAGATACCTGAAGAGGATGGGGCATCGGATGCCTTATTCTTCAAGGACTCAAGATAAACCTTGCAGTTTCTTCGCCAGTGACCCTCCTTGCCACAATGATGGCAAGTTCCTTTTGGTTTCTTTTCAGTCTTTTTGGCATTTTTCTTCTTCCCTTTATTCTGTTCTTTGGCCTTCCTCTTAGAACCTTTCTTCAAGGAACCAACTAACAGTACCGTCTTTTGATCCGGCTCTACAAAAGGCTCCATAGTCTTCAGCAGGTTGAGCAACTCAGGAATGGTAGTCTCTAGTTTGTTCATCCGATAGTTCATCACAAATTGTGAATAACTTTTGGGCAAACAACTCAGAATTAAGTCAATACTTAGTTCATGATCCATTGCAAAACCGAGTGTGCTCAATCGCACAATGTACCCCAACATCTTTAGCACAAACTGCGAGGCAGAAGTGCCTTCCTACATCTTAGTGGTGAAGAGGAGTCTGGAGACTTCGAACCTTTCGGATCTTGCCTGCTCTTCAAACAACTCATGAAGATGGAAGATGATGGTATTAGCATCCATATGCTCATGCTGCTTTTGCAACTCAGGTACCATAGAGGCTAGCATGATGCAACTCGCAAGTTCAGAATCGGTCACATGTTTCTGATAGGCCACTAGCTGGTCTGGAGTTGCACCTTGTAACGCCCCAAATTTTGGGCTTGCTTCCGATTGTAAAAAGGGCACAAAAATTTAGATATATATTATCAGATTGTATGACATTTATTTCATAAATGAATAAAATTACCTTTTTGTGATTTCATGATTTAATGTTATGTGATTTCATTAGAAAAGATTAGGAATATGTAAATTGCATAAATTAGAATATGTGATTTCATGAATTGGAATATGTGATTGCATAAATGTGATTTGAGAGTATGAGAGTGAATTGGGCTAATGGGCTTTGCAAAAGTGAAAACCAAAGAGGAGCAAAAATATGCTCTTGCCGAGGATCGAACCTTGGAACTCTTGGTAAGCAAAGCCTTGAAAAGCAACGAAGTAACCAATTCACCCAGCAGGGGATTGCTGAGAGGAAGGAAGGGAAATTCTTGTTAAGGGTTAGGGAATGTGAAAGGGTAGAGGAAGAGGCTCTTGATGAGAAACCCCTTGGTGAAGGGACACTTGGAGAAGAGGCACTTTGTCTCTTCCCTTAGTATAAATAAGAGGGAGTGCTAAGGGGCTAACCATCATTGTTGCAAACCCCTCACTCACTCTCCCTCTTCAAGTTGCCGAAATCCTAACTCCTCTCTTCCTCTTCAATTTTCGAAATTCAAACTCCTCTTCCTCCTTGAGATTTTCGAAAATCCAAGGGAAGGGTCTCATCCCAAGGGACACTCCCAAGACCCTATTGAAGGTTTGAATCTCTTGCAAGGCAAGAAGAAGTCAAGGACCTCAAGAGCAAGGACAAGCACATCCCCTCCGAACTAAGGGTATACCTTAAGGATATTTAGCGAAAGAAGTAAGTGCCCCTCACCTGTAGCATAATTGCTGTGTATGATTTCCTTCTTCTTGTAGTTTGCAAAAATGGGGATTTGCCCTAGGTAAGTTTCGGCCACCCCTTAAGGGAAAGCCTTGGTTACTTTTTGATACATGAGAAGACCCCTTGGAACTTAGGGTATACCTATATGTTGATTTCCTTCAAGTTGTGATAACAAAAATTAGGGTTTGCACCCCCTACAAGTTTCGGCCAAGACATGGAAAAATTAGGGATTCAAGGGTTGAATTACTCTATGATGTATCTTATGTTAGTGTATGACATGATAGTGTAGATAAGGTGTTTGTATAAATGGTTGTGTGAATGTTTGATTTCAAAAACCCTAAATCCCCCTACCCTACACTTTCGGCCAACCCTAGAAGAATTAGGGTTTAGGGTGCATGATTAACCTATGATGAAATCCATGTTTAATAATGTTGCATGATATGTATGTGAGGTGTTTGTGTAAATGTTTGTGTGAAGGTTTGATTTCCAAAAACCCTAATCCCCCTACCCTACACCATTCGGCCAACACCCTAAAGTTAGGGTTTGTAAAGGATAAACTACCCTATGAGATATGCTTATGTTTGGGATGATGATATGTATATGCAAGTGATGTTTAAATGGAATGTTTGATTGGAAAACTTAATTTTTCCCTAGCATGTGATATTCGGCCAAAGCATGGAACATTAGGTTTATGAAGGTTGATTACCCCATAATGTATGCTATGCTTAGTATGATACATGATGTATATATATATGATACTTGTATGGATGTTTGAGGTCAAAAACCTAAGCTACCTCCACCCTTAACTTTCGGCCAAAGGGCCCTATACTTGGGATTGGATTAATAAATACCATGCATGATAATGATCTTGTGTAGGATATGACATGCTTGTGTGATTCTTGATATGTTGATTGGAATGCATGCTAGCCAAATTACAACTTTCGGCCAAGAGAGAACTCTTGGACCCTAGCCTTGGTTGCTCCGATGAAATGCATGCTTTATACTATGCTAGTTATCAAGATTATGAATGTATACATGTATAAAAATGAGCCCTATAGGGCATGGACGAAGAAGGCTTAGGGCCTAAAGAATGCTTCCCTAGAAGGTTGGGACTAAGAGCATACTTTATGAAAATGAAGAACATGATAACTATTTTATTTTGTAATGGCTTGTACTATAGACTCTTAAAGCGAGTCAAATGATTATGATACTAGGCTGAAGGACTTTTGAGAAGGCCTAGTAAACCCTAATGGTTCGGGATTAGCTACCTCGTTCCTATTCAGGGGCGCGCGCAAAACATGAAGTACAAGCCGGGCCCTAATGATTATGCTATGTTCAAGTATTATGTTTATATGTTTTCAAAAGAACCTTCCTATGAAGTTAACATGCTTAGATGTTTAAACATGCTTAAATGCTTACCATGCTTGAATGTGATATATTCTCTTACCTTTTTCATGATATCCGGTTTTGTGAGTAGGACAGGGCCTTACTAAGCTATTGCTTATCGTTTAGTGTTTTCCCTTATGCTACTGATAAAGGACGCTAAGCTATGGAGGCTGCGGGAGAAGGGCAAGTGTGTGTGTGATAGTGCTGGTGGAAAAAAAAGATCTTGCTCTTAGTTGCTTCAAGTTTTGGAACTTGTCATGTTAAACCCATGTTATGTTCTTTTTATATACATGCTATGTTTGAAGATGAATACTTGGTTAAAAATAATCATGCTTCCGCTACATGAACCTTGCATGCTTAAATGATACATATGCCCATGCATAGATTAGATAGAAAAATATGAATGCATGCGTGTAGTTGTAATGTATGAAAGTTTAAAGTAGCGCCGCCGAATTCCTAGGGGATTAAGGGCGGGCGTTACACACCTTTTGGAGGAGGGTTAGGAAGTTGATTTTCAAGGACATAAGCAAGCTTCTCTGCCTTGAGGACTATCCTCAGGTTTCGAAGCCAGTCCATGAAGTTTGGCCCAGTCAGTTTATTTGTGTCCAAAATGGAACGCAAGTTCAGAGAAGACATGATCGAGTGATTAACCTAGAAATACAAATTGAGTTTATGTGAGAAGAATGATTAAAGAATGTATCAACATACATTAATAAAAATCCTATTTATTTTTCAAATTGAATAACCCCTTTTATCAATTCGGGAGATCGTAGGAACATCTCCAAATAGGTTGATATCCAACCATAGATAAGAACCACCATAGCTGTGGCTATTAAGTCATTCTTAGCTATGAAGGTAGGTAATTATACCGATTACATATCACATATATGTAACTATCACATTATGCTATCAACTAATTGAATGTTTGCATAAATCATTGGGTTGTTAACTCATTAACAAGTATGCGACATTATACATAGCACCCAACTGCACCTCTCTTCACATCGACCTTGGCTGTGGCACAACAAATCGATGCTCCAAGCTTAAGGCTGACCCATTAATCAAGAAATAGTTTTAATATGGTTGGAGCTCATTCAATCGTTTAGTCAGGCTTGGATGTGTCGAACAACCAAAACTAAGGATTGACCTCTGACTCCAACTACATTATTCATAAACTAATTCCATGGTTTGAACATGTTGAGGTTCAAGCTGGGCATGGATGTGTCCATCAACCCAAACGAGAAACAAAACTCCGATTCTAACCTTATTAATCGAAGGTGTTGGCCTTAATATTTTGTAAGGGGTTTTGGGTCTCATCTTTTCTAAGCACATTCATGACATATAATCATGTCATGACTAACGATTTCCTTAATAAAGTATGTATGTGACTTAAGTTATCAAGTCTCATTAATTGAATTAGGAACCGGATTTCCTAATTCTAATTTCATACTTTATTGAAGGAATTGTTTTGGGAAACAATTTCCTAAATTGTCATAATCAATTTCGGAAATAATATGTTAAAGACTTTGATTTCTCTAAATCAAAACTTGTTAAATTAAGAGACAATTCCCTTAATTCAACCACATATTATTTTCATGAAAATCTCATTTAAGAAACTCTATAGGAAACCATTTTCCTAATTAATTTTGGAGACAACAATATGTAAGAGCATCACCTCTTAAAACATATTTTATTCATGGATTTAATTAATTACAACAAATCATTTTTAAGGGTGGCTCCCCGAGGCTCAGATACCCAAAGAAAAGTAATTTGTCGTAAATCCAATTTGGTCCGCTTCGGAAGCGCAACCAAATTAAACATGACAATTTCATTTAAAATTGGGAAATTAAATTACAACAACTAACTTTAAATTGGACGGCTCCCCGAGGCTCAATCCAAAATAAAGAATTTTGTTGTCAATTTAAAAACCAATTCAAATTTAATTGTCAATTAATTGTCCATAAATTTGTCTAGACTTTCTTGAAAGAAAGTGCCCAAAATTGCGAGATTTCATAATAGGTTTTCAGATTAATTGTAAGATTCTGGTACAAAGAAAACTTACATATTTCCAAAGTTGAAAAATTTCTAAATTAGAAAATTTCCAAGATTGGAAAGTTTCCAAAGATGGGAAGTTTTCACAATTAATATAAAATTTCATAAACTAGGAAATTTCAAACGTTTGCGAAATTTCATGAGGATTTCCAAACTTTGAAATTCCTAAATCTAAAATTTATTATAATTGGAAAGTTTCCATAATTGAAAAATTTTTCAAAATTGAGATCATGACAAAACTTTCCGCAAAACAATTTTATGATTATGTCGAACACTAATCGGCTCTGATACCACTGTTGGGACCGGGTGCATGTTGACAAGGATACGGGTTCGTAAAATTTTAAATTTTTACGTGCAGCAGAAGAATTAGCATAAAATAATTTCTTAAATTATTTTAACCACGTATCTAGCATGCAACCTTATGATGTGTGGACATGATCATAAATTAAAACTTTACGGAAAAGTAAACTAATTTACTTAGTACCTCGCGTAACTCGAAGTAAGGGACGAGATCCAACCGTAGCGTCCCTTGGAAGCTCCGCCTCTATTCGCGTCCACGCCGAGTTCTCTTCGGGATGACTTCGCAAAGTCACGAGTTTTGTGCCGACGAGAACTACTAGATTCTCTAAAGCACAACTAGAAGATCAAGAGAAAAGAAAGGAAACTAACCACCAAGAATCGGAATCTAAATTCCGGGAAGGAAGGAGATGTGATCCGCTTCTTCTTCTTCTTGGTTGGCTTCTCCTTCTTCTTGATGGCTCACGGCAACCAAAGGTTGGAGGTGCGCCGGCCCTAGCTCTCAAGGAGGGCGCCGGCCCTAGGATGCCCTAAGGGGCGCCGGCCCTAAGGGGAAGAAAGAAGAGAGAATAAAGGAGAGAGAGGGAGAGAGTTAATCTCTTGATAGCTCTATATCGATTAGGAATTCAAGGCTTGCCTTTGGTTCCTTTATATAGTGGTCTCTCCCTTACCAAGTCTCTCTTTTAACGGAATTAACGGAATTAGTTATCATAAGAATTTTATCTTATAAAATTTCTTATGACTTATTCCGTTATGCCTAGTTTTATTATAACTAACTTTATAATAAAACAAATTCTTCTCTCCTTTAATTATGGAATAAATTTTATAAGAAATTTATAAACTTTCTTATTATGAAAAAATCAATTCATAATCGATTTTATAAAATTAAAATAAACCATTCCATGGATCATTTTAATTTCCATAAAAAGAATAAATTTCTATAAATTTATTTATATAAATTTCTTTATACAAATTTATTTATCCATAATTTATAAAACAAATCGCGCTAGATTTATTTTATTAATTAAACTAAATAAATTGGTTTCTTCCCCTTGTTGTGGCCGGCCAAACCAAAGGGGGTTATCACCCTCTTTGGCCGGCCAAACCGAGCCGAACCGATCGCGAATTAAACTCATTTAATTCGCCCAATAAGCCTTCAAAAGACTTAGCCATTTTAAGTTTCCGTTGCGCCTCTGATTAACTCAGATTCGACTTATTTCTCTTGATTGAAAAATCAATTTTCAACTCGTTTTAAATCCCTTGGATTACTCGTAGTGCGTGTGACTAAATAGGCTTTCGATTTATGTTGGCCGTCTATAATTAACCAATTATAGAACGGTCATGAGTGGCACCTAGTAGCACATCATGACCCCTAATTAATCGAAAGATCAACGGTTTGACCTCAGAAGTAATTCCGAAACCCTTCAGCAGCTCTAATGAATCGTGCCCCATTCCCTTCACCATCTTATACCCACTTGGTTCAGGACACGGTCTATTTGTGTCAGTCCCCACTAGGCTGACTACGTCACACCTAGCCCAAGTAGTGTCTTTCTCGTCCTTTGGATTTCTAATTACTCTCATGTATTTAAGAGACTCGCACTCTAAACATGATATGCTTTGGCCAGAGGCTTTAAGTAACAATCCGACGATAGGCCTGGGTATACATCTCCTCGCAAGGAGTGGTGAATCCTTTGTAGGTTGTTCAAACATCATCGGGCACTTCGGCTTATACCCAATCATCCTGGGTCCACACCTCCTTGGAGATGCTTGCTTAAGATGTTAAAGTATAAGTCTCCATGACCAAGATGACTTGAACACCGCAAGTCAAAGGAACATCGCATTTAAGCTGCAGTAAGAACTTCATTGACATATCTATATAGATTACCATATGAAGTTTTACAGCTAGTCACCCCAATGAACTAGTTCCCTCAACTAGCATCCATGTTTATCTCCGGACATCCCAATGCCACCAGCTAGTGTGTAACGCCCGCCCTTATATCTACTCTCGGGGCGGGGTCACGTACTATCATTCGTATAAATTTTTTTTCTTTCTTAAAGTACTAATAACAAAGTACTAAGCATGCTTGTTCAAAACCAACCTATAACATGATAGGTTCAACTCATAATATAGTCAAGTATATGAGTAATCCAAGTGTAACATTCATTACTAAAGAAATGTTAACATAAGCATAATATTGTAGATATGAAGATCTTTATTTCCCGAGCCACCACCCCACACATCTTCAGCCCTCCTGCCTCTTCCTTTAGTTTAAGTGTCTCTTACCCTTATCTGCAGCATAAGACAACATATAAACTAGTAAGCACAAATGCTTAGTAAGATCCTGTCCTACTCGCAAAAGCCATATCATAGAAAGATAAGAGAATAAATCACATTCAAGCATGGTAAGTGTTTAAGCATGTTAAACATCTAATCATATTAACTTCATAGGAAGGTTTCTTTGAAAATATATAAACATAATACTTGAATATAGCATAATCATTAGGGCCCGGCTTGTACTTCATGTTTTGCGCGCGCCCCTGAATAGGAACGAGGTAGCTAATCCCGAACCACTAGGGTTTACTAGGCCTTCTCAGAAGTCCTTCAGCCTAGTATCATAATCATTTGACTCGCTTTAAGAGTCTATAGTACAAGCCATTACAAAATAAAATAATTATCATGTTCTTCATTTTCATAAAGTATGCTCTTAATCCCAACCTTCTAGGGAAGCATTCTTTAGGCCCTAAGCCTTCTTTGTTCATGCCCTACAAGGCTCATTCTTATGCATATGTATGCATCCATAATCATGATAACTAGCCTAGTATAAAGCATGCATTTCATAAGGGTGCCCCATGGGCTATAATGCATGCTCATACATAGATCTCCATAATCATGATAACTAGCCTAGTATAAAGCATGCATTTCATAAGGGTGCCCTATGGGCTATAATGCATGCTCATACATAGATCATAATTCAACCCCTTAAACATATCTTATATATGACAAGGTTGATCACATAAATCATATTCATATCATAGGAAGTGGTAGCATGCTTCATGGGTAAATCAAATGGTTCCTAACCCTAAAACTAGGGTCTTGGCCGAAACTCAAGGCTAGGGAGAGTTCCATTTTTTTCCTAATCCAACATTCCATTTAAACATCATTTGCATATACATATCATCATCCCAAACATAAGCATATCTCCTAGGGTACATCTCATACAATCATCACATATATAGGCCTATGATCTTACTAAACACAATCATAATCTCATAGGGTAAGTTGTCCTTCACAACCTCATGTTTCATGCCTTGGCCAAATGTTACATGCTAAGGAATCCAATCAAACATTTCCTTTGAATATCACATGCATATACATCTCATATCATTTTACATAAGCATATCACATAAAATAATTTAACCTTCACAAACCCTAAGGTTTCATTCCTTGGCCGAATGGTGTAGGGTAGGGAAACTAGGGTTTCGAAATTAAACATTCACACAAGCATTTATTCAAACACCTTACTTACACTACTAAACATGGACACATCATAGGATAGCAAACAACCCAATAAAACCTAGCCCATTCCCTCTTGGCCGAAAGTTGTAGGGTGGATAACCCTACTTTTCCTTATCACAACATGATGGGAAACAACATACATCCATACCCTAAGTTCCTAGGAGTATCCTCATGCATCAAGAAGCAACCAAGACCCTTGTCTTGGTGGTGGCCGAATGGTTACAAGGGAGGAACTCCCATTTTCGAAAACAAGGACACCAAAGAAACATTCAATAACAATTACACTGCAGGCGAGGGGATACTTACATCCTTTCGCTTGAATTTCGCCTTCCCTAGATCCTTAGGGTACCCTTGGTTGAAGGAGAAGTGGAGGTTCCTTTCGCCAAAACTCCTCTAGAACTTCTTGGCCCTAGTGGAGGGCAAGACCCTTTAGATAGTCTCCTTCCTTCCACTTCCCTAGGGTTAGAAACCCTAGGTTGTATTTTTCGAAAACACAAGGGAGAGGGACAATGAAGTTTCGGAGGGGAAGAGAAAAGGAAGAAGAAGAGGAAGTTACTCACACCTCTTCCCTCTCTTATTTATACTTTTCTCATGAAAAGACATGTCTCTTCACTATTACACGCTTAACAAGCATGTTTCTTATTCTCTCAACAAGAAACAATGCTTGGTGTAGTGGTTAAGACATGGAGAGTGCAACTAGGAGGTTCAAGGTTCAATCCTTGCTTCCTCCCTTCTACCTCTTCTTTTTATCACAATTTGCACTAATCCATATCAAAGCCCTTTAAGCCAAGCCTATCATGAAATTTCATAATATTAATAATATTTCATGAATTCATAATATTTCATAATATTCCATAAATATTATTTCATAATATTTTTAATATTTCATATTCATGAATCTATAATATTTCATGAATCCCATAATATTTCATATTCATGAATTCATAATATTTTCTAATCTCCATGATACTATTTCATGAATTTCATAATATTTCATATTCATGAATTCATAATATTTCTTAATATTCCATAAATATTATTTCATAATATTTTTAATATTTCATATTCATGAATCTATAATATTTCATGAATCCCATAATATTTCATATTCATGAATTCATAATATTTTCTAATATCCATGATACTATTTCATGAATTTCATAACATTTTATATGGGAAAATTTTGGGGCGTTACATAGTGAGAATCAGCTGATTAGAGAATAACCCATGCTAGTCTCAACAGAATTGATAATGTCCGTTTTTATCAATTCATCGACTAGGGATATTTTCAATACTTCACAATTGCACATTTAGAGATAATCACTAGTTGTGATCCCATCACAAATTCCCTTATGCTGTGAATTGTATTGCGGACATTCAGTAGATGAGTTTAAGATCCCAATCAAATACACAAACATGTATACTCAAATAGTGAATTATCATTTATTAAAATGAATATTTACAATCATAAGGTGATTGCCTTAGGACACTTCTCTCATATCACTAACAGAAGCAACCTATATCCTTGGGATTAGAATCTATAGAGATAGATCAAAACGGTTGCTTGGTCTTTCGCAGTCTACATATATAGACCGAGTGCTAAAAAGGTTTAGCATGTCAGAATCCAAGAAAGGTTACCTTCCCATCAGGCATGGGATCAACCTTTCAAAGTCTATGTGTCCACGCACAGAAGACGAGAGGATTTGCATGAATAAGATTCCTTATGCATCCGCGATAGGATCTATCATGTATGCTATGTTATGTACTAGGCCCGATGTATCGTATGCTCTAAGCGTCACGAGCAGATACCAGTCTGATCCAGGAATGGATCATTGGGCAGCTGTCAAGACAATCCTTAAGTACTTAAGAAGAACTAAGGATGTGTTCCTAATATATGGAGAAGGAGATATGGTAATACGTGGGTATACAGATGCCAGTTTCCAGACAGATAAGGATGACTCCAAATCTCAGTCTGGATACGTATTTACTTTGAATGGAGGCGCAATAAGTTGGAAGAGTTCCAAGCAAGACACTGTAGCGGATTCTACCACGGAAGCCGAAAATATTGCGGCTTCGGAAGCAGTAAAAGAAGCAGTCTGGATCAATAAGTTTGTCTCAGAACTTGGTGTGGTTCCAACCATTGATGAAGCAATACCGGTTTACTGCGACAACAATGGAGCTATTGCACAAGCAAAGGAACCAAGGTCTCATCAGCGATCCAAACATGTGCTTCGCCGCTATCATCTGATCAGAGAGATTACAAGTAGGAATGATATACAAATTGAGAAAATTCCCACTGAAATGAATTTAGCGGATCCTTTAACTAAGGCCTTGCCTCAAAGCAAGTTTGAGGGTCATGTTAGAGCCTATGGTATTGGATACCGTAGCGATTGGCATTAGGCCAAGTGGGAGTTTGTTAGTAATATGAGAGAAGTGTCCTAAGGCAATCGCCTTATGATTGTAATCATTTACTTTAATAAATGAATATTCACTATTTGAGTATACATGTTCGTGTATTTGATTGAGATCTTAATCTCATTTACTGAATGTCCGCAATACAATTCACAGCATGAGAGAATTTGTAATGAATTCACAACTAGTGATTATCTCTACATGTGCAATTGTAAAGTATTGAAATTGTCCCTAGTCGATGAATTGATAAATACGGACACTATCAATTCTGTTGAGACTATCATGGGTTATTCTCTAATCAGCTGATTCTCACTGGCTGGTGACATTGGGATGTCCAGAGATAAACATGAATGCTAGTTAAGGGAATAGTTCATTGGAGTGACTAGCTGTAAGACTTCATATGGTAATCTACATATAGATATGTCAATGAAGTTCTTACTGCAGCTTAAGTGCGATGTTCCTTTGACTTGCGGTGTTCAAGTCATCTTGGTCATGAAGACTTATACTTTGACATCTTAAGCAAGCATCTCCAAGGAGGTGTGGACCCAGGATGGTTGGGTATAAGCCGAAGTGCCCGAAGATGTTTGAACAACCTACAAAGGATTTACCACTCCTTGCGAGGGATGTATACCCAAGGCCTATCGTCGGATTGTTACTCGAAGCCTCTGGCCAGAGCATGACATGTTCAGAGTATGAATCTCTTAAATACATGAGAGTAATTAGAATCCGTAGGACGAGAAAACGTTACTTGGGCTAGGTGTGACGTAGTCAGCCTAGTGGGGACTGACACACATGGACCATGTCCTGAACCAAGTGGGTAAAAGATGGTGAAGGGAATGAGGCACGATTCATTAAAGCTGCTGAAGGGTTTCAGAATAGTTTCTGAGGTCAACCGTTGATCTTTGGATTAATTGGGGATCATGATGTACTACTAGGTGCCACTCATGATCGTTCTATAATTGGTTAATTATAGACGGCCAACATAAATCGAAAGTCTATTTAGTCACACGCACTACGAGTAGTTCGAGGGATTTAAAACGAGTTGAAAATTGGATTTTCCGATCAAGAGAGATAAGTCGAATCTGAATTTTTCAGAGACGCATCGGAAGCATAAAATGGCTAAGTCTTTTGAAGACTTATTAAACGAATTAAATGAGTTTAATTCGTGAGATCGTGGCTTGGGTTTGGCCGGCCAAAGAGGGTCCCCACCCTCTTTGTTTGGCCGGCCACAATAAGAGGGAAGAACCAAATTGTTTGGTTCAAATTTATAAAATAAACCGCGCGTGGTTTGTCTTATAAAATTATGGATAAAGAAATTTGTATAAAGAAATTTGTATAAAGAAATTTATATAAAGAAATTTATATAAAGAGATTTATTTATCATGGAAATTAAAATAAACCTTGGAATGATTTATTTTATTTTATAAAATCAATAATGGATTGATTTACCATGATAAAGAAATTTATATAAAGAAATTTCTTTCCATAATAAAAGGGGAGACATGGTTGTTTTTATTATAAATTAAGTTATAATAAAAACTTGGCATAACGGAATAATTCATAGAAAAATTTATAAGATAAATTTCTTATGAAAAATTTATTCCGTTAAGAGGAGACTTGGCGATTAAGAGGCTACTATATAAAGGTACCAAGGCAAGGCTTGGAAATTAATCCAAGAGATCAAGGATTCTTGCCTAGCCTCTCTCCTTCTCCTTCTCTCCCTCTCCCTCTTCTAGTGCCGCCGGCCCTAGAGCCCTCCCCCTTTGCCGTGAGCTTCCACCACCAAGAAGAAGCCGAAGAAGAAGAAGAAGCGGGCGCGACTCCTTCCTTCCTCCCGGAATCTTGATTCCGTTCTTCGTTTGGTGGTTAGTTTTTCATCTCTCTCTTGGTATTCTTGTCGTGCCTTTGGAGAATCTAGTAGTTCTTGTCGGCACGAAACTCGTGGCTTTGCGAAGTCATCCCGAAGAAAACCCGGCGTGGACGCGAATAGATGCGGAGCTTCCAAGGGACGCTACGGTTGGATCTCGTCCCTTTCTACGAGTTACGCAAGGTATTAAGTAAATTAGTTTACTTTCTGCAAAAATTTAAATGTATGATCATGTCTCCACAACATAAGGTTGCATGCTAGATACGTGGTTAAAATAATTTGAGAAATTATTTATGCTAAACCTTCCGCTGCACGTAATTAAATTTTAAAATAACGAACCCGTATCCATGTCAACATGCACCCGGTCCAACATTATCTACCATAGGCTTTTGTCCGTGGGGTACCTATGGCTTTAGGACGTGGGATACCTATCAATTTATAGCTGCTTTATAGGGCGTAATTTGATCGTGCTTTAGGAGGGACGTTCGATACCATAGGGTTTAGAAGGGTTTGATACATGGTTTGATACCATAGGGTTTGATACATGGTTTGATACCATAGGGTTTAGGAGTGCTTTAGGAGGGTTTAGGAGCATTATTTATGTCCTCCGGATACCTCTTTCTTTGTCGCATAGCCGGATGGACTACGGATACCTATGAATTTGTCGCATTTCCTCCGGATACGTATGGCTTTTTTCCTCCGGATACCTATAAATTTCTTACGTGGGATACCTATGGCTTCTTTCCTCCGGATGTTGCATTTCCTTCTGTCCGTAGGATACCTATAAATTTTGAGCATTTCCTTCTTTCCTCTAAAGGGTCTCTGATTGTTTTATATCATTTTCCTCTAAAGGGGCTTTTGCATGTTATATAGATATATCCTCTAAAGGTGCTCTTTTGTGTTGATTTAGCCTCACAACACCAGGGGTGTTAGCCCCAAATTCCTTTGTATCATATCACTCAACATACACTCCAAACCTAGGTTGTAGGGCGTTTTTGTGTACCAGAAAGTTCAATGAGCTTGTCTTCTGTTTATTGATTTCTTTTATCTTTCCTCTAAAGGGTATCGTTTTGTTGATATGGATCACTCTAAAGGGTATCGTTTTGTTTATTTATATAGATTTTGTGCCATATATATATATATAAATATATAATAATTTCTTTTCCCCTCTTCGAGGCTTCTAACTGAATATATCTATCTGCTGGACTACACCATTTTCTGAATTGCAATTATTTGAGTTTAGGCGGTTCCGATACCAGTTTTGTGTTGTGGTTCTCATGAGAATATTCTTTTCTTTTCTATTGCAAGCTGAGCAGTAAGCATCGTCGGGTGTAAATGCACCCGCTTGCTATTGCCCTAGGCAACTTCCCCACTCCATCATCCCTAGCTATTGCACTAGTCTACTTCCCCCTCCCTCATCCCCTCTGGTAGTCTTCTGACTTCTAATATCTGCTGTCCAATATATAACACTCCTTGGGAAAAGACTTGATTTATGTTGATGTTTTCTTCTGGCTTGGGCGATGTACCCCTTGAATAGGTCTTCGGGTAAGCTTTTATAGTTGGGTAAGAATGAGGAATTGGAACGTAAGTATAAGACTTATAGTTCTAACTATAACTTTCAGATATTATTATGTCTCTAGTCATTCTGGGCTAAATAGCCTTTTCGCTCTAGAATATAGAGAATGTAACATATTATGCTAAACATAGGCACCCCCCATCCCGTAATCCCATCAACTGAAAGGTTGTTCTGCTACCAACCATCTCGTCAACTGAAAAGTTGTTCCGCTGCCATACATCTGCTCTCTAGTCAAGTGAACCCTAGTTCTGCTTCACAAGATGTATTCTCTACTGAAGTGACCCCTAGTTCTGCTACCCAAGATCTAATACTCTACTGAAGTCAAACCCAGATCAAATCAATTCAAGGGTTACCACTCTCTATTGAAGGGTCAGACCTATCCCTAAATTCAAGGTTCACCCTCATAAATCATAGAATACTAAGCTATCTTTGTATACGTTTGTCTTCCTCTCCTCAGTACTCTTTTCAGCTCTCTCTACTGAATTCAAACTAACCCATGCTGGTCTACTACTGACAGGAATACTCAAATCAACTGAACTCAACCCCCTCATCAACTCAAGGGGCGAAGAGCTGAGCCCAAAGGCTAAGGGGCGAAGAGATGAACGAAGGGAAGGGTCACCCTCTAGAGGGTACTCAATTCAAGGGGCGAAAGAGCTGAACGAAGGGAAGGGGCGAAAGAGCTGAGCCCAAAGGCGGAGGATTATCGTGGATAAGGTGAGACGATAGTCGATTGGCGAAGAGCTGAACGAAGGGAAGGGTCACCCCTCACCTCTCTTCTTTGGTCAGCACTCCTCTTCAGTATAAGTGACTTCCAACCCCCTCTTGAATGACTGTCCTATCGACTCAAATCCCTGAAATACCCTCTTGCTCTTGAATCACTGTCCTATCGACTCAATTGAATATAAGTTACTGCTCAACTGAATTCAATTCAAGCTAAAAGGGATAGCAGACCTATCCTTCTAATAGAGGGTACTCTTTTCAATTCAATCAATAGAATCTCTTGTCGCCTATCAACTCTTTTCAATGAAAGCTCAAAGGGCTTGCATACCGATCCTTCTAATAGAGGGTACTCAAGGGTGACCCCTCGTTCTAAGAGAAATACCCTATGGTGTCTCTCCTATGCTATCTTTCGTCTCCCCTATCTGGTATAAGTGACTTCCATTCTGCTTCAAGTTCGTGTACCCTATCTTCTATAAGTGACTTCTATTGCTTTTCACTCTACAAATCAATTGAATGGTCACTTAGGACCCTATGTCTATAATGCCATTCGGCTCAAATCAACTCTCTTCAATCTAAGTGACTTCCATTCGGCTTCAGTAGCCTGATGCCCTATTCTATTGACACCCCTCTAGAACTGAATTGAAGCCATACTCATTTCAACCGCTCCTAACACCCAATCTATTTAACTATCCTGATGCCCGTATATTCTAACCTGATGCCCTATTCTAACCTGATGCCCTATTCTAAGAAAGGTGGACCCCTCTAGAACTGAATTCAAGCAATCTACAACTCACTAAATACAATCACTGAAGAGCGGACTCAACGCGTATATCAATCCTGGAATAACAAATGGAGAACGTCCGGGAATCCCAAATGCTGGAATCCTGACTCTTTGAACTGTGACTCCTCCTTCCGACTGATGAGGGCAAATCAATTGAAGCTAAAGAGTGTCCTCAATTCTCTGGTCACTGATAAGTACCATTTTGTTGATTATTTTAATTGCTAAAATCCATGTTTGACCTATGTTTTACTTGCTTAATTGTGATTTTTCCCTAGGTTTTAGGATTTCCTCTTATTTTGGACTTAATTGCAAAATTACACATTTTTGGATTATTTGGCCACTGAATTTTTGATTTATTTTTGTAGGCATGAAAGGATCCAGGACCTAGGGCATACTGGGTCAAATTTGAGTCGGAAGTGGACCCGGATCGAGTTATCAAGTTTCGGATTAATCTGGGCCGTCCGATTCAAAAGCGGCTAGATCTGAGCCATCCGGGGCCATCTGAAGCAATCCGAGCTAGGGTTAGGGTTGATCAAGCATTATGATCAAGATCTGAAGGTTTCATCCCAATCAGAGCTCAATCAACCGTTGGATCAAGCTCGGAGGGCTCTAGATCGTCCATTCAAAGATTAGGTTGATCTGGACCATCCGTTGCACATCTGGAGGATCCGAGCTACTAAGAGGCAGATCCTGACCTTTGATCAACATCATCAAAATTTGGGCCAGATCGGATGAAGATCAGCCGTTGGATTCATCCAAATCAATCTGGACCGTCCAATGCTTAAGTATTTAATCAAACTCCCGCATCCTTCTTCCCTGTCGCGTCTCCGCCGCACTGTTCTTCTGCTTCATTTCTTCTTCGTTTTTCAACTGTTTTCTTCAATCCAAGGTGCGCGACCACCCTTTCTCTTCATTTGGATCAAGTCGAGGTCAATGGGGAGAGTAATCGGTGGAGTTTCAGCTCAGAATTGGGCAAGAACAGAGCTGAGTGAGGGTTTCCTCAGCTCTGTATTTGGTTGTTTCGATTTCGGTTTTGTCAGGTTCTACATCAGTCCAAGCTATCTGGAGGGGTTCTCGGATAAGCTTTGATCGTTCCCGCACCTTCATTTCAATCAGACAAGGCTGAATTGAAGAAATCGATTGGGTTTTCCCTCTTGAATAGTGTTTGAGCTGAAATGGATCGCAGATTCAGTTCCCCAGTGAATTGCTGAGCTTAGGGGTTCGAGGCCAGCCCTTCGTGACGAACAAGGAGACTTTGAGCTAATGGAGTGATTGGGGTTTAGATTTCTTGTTGCAATTTCATGTTTCTAGCTGTAATTTTCGAATTCTGCAGTGTTTTGTTTCTGTCTTTGTTTCAGATTAGTTAACTTCGTTTACTGCATTGTTACAGCTTAAATTAGAGTTCAATCTTTGAGTTAAGTAGTTAGGGAATTGTTTAGTCAACATTTGGTTTCAATTTCAGCTGATTTCTTATTTTTGTTTTTGCGTATCAGAATTGTTGTAGCTGAGTATCAGTTCTTACTCTGTTTCTGCAAGTTCCAGCTTATTAAGTTTAGTTTTCAGATTGTCTTGCTTCAATTAGTTTAATTCTGCATTAGTATCAGATTAGAAGCCTGTTAGAGCACAATAGTTTGCAATCTCAGTTCAATTCTTGTTTCATTGGTTGCGTATCAGTTTTTAGTTGAGTATCAATCCCTTTTCAGTTTCTGAATTTTTTTTACGATCAGCTGCCAGATTTTCTTCTGAAATTCTCCATTGCAGTTTGTCTAATTTGCATAGCAATTGGAATGCAAGAATGTGTATCAGTTTTGTTGCATTTTGCTTTTCAATCATGCAAGTTAGTTGTGCCATTTCTGCTAGTAATTCATTTCTGCATATCAGCAGTTTAAATTTCTGAAGTTGTCTCAGTGAAGCTCTGAATTCGCATTCTTCAGCATTTGATTTCAGTTCTTTTGCTGGACTTTCCATCCAAGGTGTTGCAGCCTTCGGTTTCTTAAAGTCTGCACTACATTTCTGAATTTCTGCCATTCATTCCTGCATAAAGATGTTTTAGAACTGATCATATAGTTACTGCACTCAACATCAAATTCTAGCACAAAGAATTCTTTCTCTCATGCGTACCAATTGAACTGTAGTTACTGAATTTTGCAGATTTCTTTTGTTCAATTTGTTCTGAGTTTGTTTCCTGATGTTAACCAAACATTGTGAGTACTTATGTGTTTGAAAGCCGCCTCCTTCACAGTCAGTTGGTTTCTGAATTTTAACCCTTAGTTCAGCAATCTGTTTTGCAATTCTGAAATTCATTTCAGTGAGCTTAGACATGGGAGAACCATTGCAATTTGAAATTAATCTGTTTTACGTTTAATATCAGCTTTTGGCACATGGATTCCTTATCCCTTGCATATCAATTTTGCTAAATTCTGCATGATTAGAGTCAACAACAGATTTGTATAAGGAGAAAACTCATCTTTTGGTGTTTGGGTTGTGATTGAAATCAATTTCATATGCATTTGATTTGTCCCTGAATTGTAATCTCATCTTGGCATATAAGCTTCTTCCTCTTGTATTAAGTTGGTTGTGTTCTCTTCACTTTGTATCAAGATAAGTTGCGATTTTAGTTGCAATCAAATTTCAGCCTTGTTCTAATTCACTTGCTTAGTATTTGGGCTGCATTTAAATTCAGATTTGTTTCCCAAATTTAGTTAAGTTGCCTTGGTTAAGTAGCTTTTCATTGGTTGAGTTATTAATTGCATCACACTTGTTTAGTTCATTCAGTGAAGTGACTTCCTCTTCATTCCTAATCGCATTCCAAACCTAAATCACATTCGAAACCCAAATTCACAAACGACACACAAACACGAGCTCGAATCAAACAAACTCTCAACTAGTCCCAAGGAAAAATACGACCTGTGGCCCCTTTACTACGTTTTCATATTTTTGATTGCAAAAAGGGTTTCCAGCATATTTTATTTAAATATTCTAAATTCTGATGGTCCCACAATTCGTGACAACTTAACTTAGCTAAATCGGGTCCGTCAGTCACCCCTCGTAAGACCCTATCTCTATACTCACTGAACTAATCTATTTCCTTACTCCCTAAACCAATTCACTAATCTATTTAACCATCTCTTATAATCCCTAAACCAATTCACTAATCTATTTAACCATCTCTTATAATCCCACTCCTCGGTCGGTAGCTCGCCTGGGGAACTCTCTGAATATCTAGTTTTCCATGATGTCGATTCGGGCCTTAAACCACTAGTTTTCCATGATGTCGATTCGGGCCTTAAACCATATGTGTTACTGGGCCCCAGTCGTGTTTGTTCTTCCGGTAACAGCTAAGTGGAGGGTTCAATCCTTTCTTCTCTTCCGGTGACTGCTAAGTGTCGGGTGAAATGCTTTCTTCTCTTCCGGTGACTGCTATGTGCTAAGTGGAGGGCTCAATCCTTTCTTCTCTTGCGGGTACTTGAATGTGCTAAGTGTCGGGTTCAATCCTTTCTTCTCTTGCGGGTACTTGAATGTGCTAAGGAGAGCTGTCAAGCTTATGGACACAATTACTATATTGGCAAACCAAACCTTTGAAGTGATCCCATTAGTCAAAGAAAAGGGTAGTAGTCTACCTTGGGTTGTCTGAGCGAGTGGTTGGCTAGTCGCCAGCCACGAAGGGAGGATGTACCATACTTAAATACTGTACTCAACTCAATGAAATAGATTATCTGTTTGTTTGTGAATTCCTCTATACTCAATTCAAGCTATACTCCCACTACCAATTCCTTGGGCGGACCGATCCTCTCTACTGAAGTCAACCCTAGTTCTGCTGCCAACCATCTCCTCTGTCTACTGAACTCCAACCCCTGTACAACGAAAGGAATACTCTTTTTTCAATTCAAGGGTTCCTCTCCTCAGTACTGTTTTGATATACGCGTTTGTCTTCCTCTCCTCAGTACTGTTTTGATATACGTTTGTCTTCCTCTCCTCACTACTCTTTTGAACTCCAACGAGCAATCCTTAAATACTCTTTTCAATTTAAGTGTGACCCCTTCGCCTAACGGCTCAGCTCTTCGCCAATCGACTCTCATCTCACCTTATATTAGATAATCCTCCGCCTAACGGCTCAGCTCTTTTGCCCCTCTATACTCAATTGAAGCAATCACTTGAATTAAATACTCCAGCATTCGATTTCTTACTAAGAGATGTTCTAGAATATATACTTACTCCTCCTAAGGTTCACCCCTTCTATTCTAGTGTCACCCCTCTTCCCCTCTTCAATCACTCTCCGACGAAACTCAATTGAAGCAATACGATACTCAAATCCCATTTAAATCTAAGTTACTGTCATCTAGAGTCACCCTTTCGCCTTTCGGCTCAGCTCTTCGCCCCTAGCCTATCAACTCAAATCAATTGAAGCAATACGATAATCCCATTGAAAGAGCAATCCTGTCAAACCCCTCCCCTCTGCCCCTCTTCAATGACTGTCCTATCACCTCTCTTTCTCTGGTCAGCACTCCTCTTCAGTATGCTCTATATGAGTTAATTTCATTCAAACGACTCAAACGATAAAAAGAGTGTTTTTTCTTTTATGATTTGCGTGACAAAACGAAGCGGCAGGTCGTAAATGGCAGGCGCCATTTACTTTTTCTACTACAGATCTCTCTCTTTGGAATGAACTCAGCACCAAGAGTGAATGGCCCAAAGCCATTAGTAGCACGACTGTTGCTGCCCTCCTGAGTCTTATGCAGCTCTTGTTGTCCTTGCCTTCGGTCTTCTGTTCGGTTAAAGAGGGCCGAGCCCGTCGAATATTTTCTCACTCTACCCTTAATCAGTCGACGGGTCGCCCAGAGCAGATTACAGTATATAGTGAATGGCAACAGACGCAGGCAGGCAGCAACAGGTCGAATATCTACAGGCATACCGTAGTCGAATATCGTCATGGCAGGCATACCATAGTCTAACATGGTGTACCATTGACTCTTGTAATTGACTCTTGTAATTGACTCGTCGGAATTCACTCTAACCCTAGAAGGTCGATCCCCGAAGAGTTCAAATATGGCTGAGCAAACAAATTGCTGCTGATGTTTTTTTTAGGCCGGGCACTATATACTATAATCCGCTGCGGGCAAGAGTCGCGATTACAATGGGAGGGGCTATGGGAATTTCCTACGAAAGTCAGCCTTTTTCAAAACCCTTTCTTGCTTAAGCTTCCTTCTTTCTGAATGGCTCAGTGTGATCATCATGAACTGTCTTAGCGTAGATTTACTCAGCGTTCGCATCTTTTTTAAATTCAATATTGGTTAACGGGTCAAGCAAATACTGGACGGGCAAAGCAGCCCTTTCTTCAACCACTATTGTGGTAGGAACACATTCTTCGAGCAGGAGAACAAAAATGACTTTCTTGAAAGAAAGCTAGGCTAGTTGCGGTGCCAACCATCTTCCTCAATTCGGGAGATGAATGGTTGAGACGTTTTGAATGGCCATCATAGTCATTCTCCAAATGGTGTACACACCATTTACGACTATGGTATGCCATTCACGACTCTTGTGTTGCTAATGAAAAAAGTCTTTGATTCAAATTTCTTTATTTTAAATATGTAAGACTCCTCCGCTTACTAACTACCTGGAAAGAGATAGAATTGAATGAAGGGTCAAGGATGAATGGACTTAAATCCATTGCTCATTCTATGACCACCTTTCTTACTCTTACTCAGCGTACGATTGATCGGTCTCAAGGCCGACTAAGACATACCGTAGCTATCTGATCTTTCTACGTGTTTTTTTGAATAGCCATGAACGTAATAAAAAATACTGTAAGAAATTAATCTGCCTGGCAATTTACGCCAGATATATAGTGGGGCCGATGGCCATTCACTCTGACCTTCATTCACGCATTAGAAAGGAAAGGTGTTCAGCAAAAGCAAAGGTTCAGTTCTATAGCAAGAACAGATAGAAATTTGAGGGGACCCGACTTGAATTGAAAAGATGAGCGCTATACCTCTTGCGAAATAAACACATAACTCAGTTCATGGACTTGAGTCGGGTCGGCTTCAAATGGGATTCGTAGGTTGGGCTACCATAGCATAGGTAGGGTGAAATGAGGTTTCAAATACAAGAAATGTATTTTTAGTCCGTCCATGAAAGGTGTTTGGTGAAGCTGTGTCTTCAATTTGGTTGTTTTCTGTAGGAATTGGTGTCAGAATTAGGCTCCCTATGGCTTCTTGTTCACTTTTGGTATGTGATACGGTTTCCTAAAAGCCTATGGGGCCTCTCGGATCATCTCATAAGGTGTTGTGTTGCCTGCCCAACGAGCTCCACAGTGGGACAACAGTAGCTACTTTTGTTTCATACTCGCATGTGTCACGCATTTAGCTTTCTTTGACTTTCACTCTAATCTCTCTCCTCAAATCCTATCCCGTATCTATACCACGTCGTTCTCACTCCTTTAGGAATCGGCCCAAGAACACTCTCTCCCTTATGGTTGAGCCCATCCTTACTTATAAGTGTATTTTGCACTAACTTTAAATCGAGCTAGGAGTCATTCCCCCGTCGAATATTTTATCACATAAAATAGGCACAACAACAAAAAACTCGATCTCTCAAATGAAATAAAGCGAGCCTAGATACAATTTGAACTCCCACGATCCCGTCGTTAATTTCGACGTCGCTTTGCTCGTTCCTAAATTACAGTATTGCGCCCCTCTCTCTCTCCCTAACTTGAAAGCGAGCGTCCCCATACTCTCTCCCTAACTAAGGTCAAGTAGGCGATCCCAGCAACTTAACTTATAATAGTAGTTCATGGACATAGTGATTCAAAAAACACGAAAGAATCTATCCCTATCCCTCTTTCTACCCCTAAACATAAACATATGGTTGGCCCTCTCCCTTATTACGCAGCAGTGAGCCGCGTCGTTATCACTCGCACCTCTCCTTTTTCCCCTGATAATGGGAGGAAGAGTTTCGAAAATGAATGTAATGGGAAGAAGAAGTAACTCCCAAAACCCCCCTTTAATAGCCCATTAAGGAGGTAAATGAAGAGTCTCTCCATGACCCTTCATCTTCTTCTATGCTTTAACCAATATCCACTTCATTTCCTCCCAACAATCACTTGCTAGGTGACTTGGTTAAAGCATGCATGGTTGTCCAAGAGGTCCAAGGTTCAATCCTTGGCTCATGCACCTTTATTTTTATTTTATTTTTATTTCATTTATTTTATTATTTTTATTTTCCCTAAATTCAAAAATTCCCCTAAAATCATCCATAATTATGCTAATATTCCTAAATAAAATTCTTTTATATTTATATTAATTTTTCCTAATTTATATTAATTTTTACCTAATTAATACCCATTTTGGAGCCCATTTAAAGCTCATTAGTACCTAATTTCTCCATTAAAATAGAAAAATTAGGCTAAGACTTACCCATAATCATGCTAATATGCCTAATTAAATCCTTTTTATATTTATACTAATTATTACCGAAATCCACCTATAATCATGGTACTAAAAAGCCCATATAAAGCCCATTAGTACTTAATTTTTCTCAATTTAAATGAGAAAATATGGATTTCCAGGCCAAATTTTATATAATTATTTCTAGGCCCCTCGGAAAATTATCTAGACATACTCAATATTTTAAGAAAATATTAAGAGAATTTTCTGGGTCGTTATAAGGAGTCTATTTAATTATCTATTCGAGCACGTTTGTTGCTAACTTCGATATTGAAAACGTCACCGGATAAATCTAACGTGTAGATACCATTGTTCCGGTCCCATAAAGAACATCATTTAAAGTTATGTAACAGCAATTGTTACTAAAAGTTAAATGAAACCCTTTTCATTCAAGCATGAAATAGATACAATGTTCTTTATTAACGAAGGAACAAAATAACAATTATCCAATTATAAGACAAGTCCAGTAGGGAGCTTTAGCAAATATGTTCTGATGGCAATAGCAGCAATCTTTGCTCCATTTCCAACTCGCAAATTCGCTTCTCCCTTGACGAGTCTTCTTCTATTCCTTAGCCCCTGTATGTCATTACATATATGTGAGCTACACCTAGTATCAAGTACCCAGGTGGACGAGGAAATAGAGTGACATTCAATAACGAAGATACCTGAAGAGGATGGGGCATCAGATGCCTTCTTCTTCAATGACTCAAGATAAACCTTGCAGTTTCTTTGCCAGTGACCCTCCTTGCCACAGTGATTGCAAGTGTCTTTTGGTGCCTTTTCAGTCTTTTTGACCTTCTTCTTCATTCTCTTATTTTGTTCTTTGGGCTTCCTCTTAGAGCCTTTCTTTGAGGAATCAACTAACAGTACCGTCTTCTGATCCTGCTTTACAGAAGGCTCTACAGTCTTCAGCAGGTTGAGCAACTCAGGAATGGTAGTCTCCATCTTGTTCATCCGATAGTTCATCACAAATTGTGAGTAACTCTTGGGCAAACAATGCAAAATTAAGTCAACACTTAGTTCGTGATCCATTGCAAATCAGAGTGTGCCTAGTCGCTCAATGTACCCCAACATCTTCAACACAAACTGTGAGACAGAAGTGCCTTCCTGCATCTTAGAGGTGAAGAGGAGTTTGGAGACCTCGAACCTTTCGGATCTCGCCTGCTCATCAAACAGCTCATGAAGATGGAAGATGATGGTATGAGCATCCATATGCTCATGTTGCTTTTGCAGCTCAGGTACCATAGCGGCCAGCATGATGCAACTCGCAAGTTTAGAATCGGCCACATGTTTCTGATGTTAGTGATATGAGAGAAGTGTCCTAAGGCAATCGCCTTATGATTGTAAACATTCATTTTATTAAATGATAATTCACTATTGAGTATACATGTTTGTGTATTTGATTAGGATCTTAAACTCATCTACTGAATGTCCGCAATACAATTCACAGCATAAGAGAATTTGTGATGGGATCACAACTAGTGATTATCTCTAAATGTGCAATTGTGAAGTATTGAAAATATCCCTAGTCGATGAATTGATAAAAACGGACATTATCAATTCTGTTGAGACTAGCATGGGTTATTCTCTAATCAGCTGATTCTCACTGGCTGGTGACATTGGGATGTCCGGAGATAAACATGGACGCTAGTTAAGGGAACTAGTTCATTGGAGTGACTAGCTGTAAAACTTCATATGGTAATCTATATAGATATGTCAGTGAAGTTCTTACTGCAGCTTAAGTACGATGTTCCTTTGACTTGCGGTGTTCAAGTCATCTTGGTCATGGAGACTTATACTTTAACATCTTAAGCAAGCATCTCCAAGGAGGTGTGGACCCAGGATGATTGGGTATAAGCCGAAGTGCCCGAAGATGTTTGAACAGCCTACAAAGGATTCACCACTCCTTGCGAGGAGATGTATACCCAGGCCTATCGTCGGATTGTTACTCAAAGCCTCTGGCCAGAGCATGTCATGTTTAGAGTATGGGTCTCTTAAATACATGAGAGTAATTAGAAATCCAAAGAACGAGAAAGACACTACTTGGGCTAGGTGTGACGTAATCAGCCTAGTGGGAACTGACACACACAGACCATGTCCTGAACCAAGTGGGTATAAGATGGTGAAGGGAATGGGGCACGATTCATTAGAGCTGCTGAAGGGTTTCAGAATCACTTCTGAGGTCAACCGTTGATCTTTCGATTAATTGGGGGTCATGATGTACTACTAGGTGCCACTCATGATCGTTCTATAATTGGTTGATTATAGACGGCCAACATAAATCGAAAGCCTATTTAGTCACACGCACTACGAGTAATCCGAGGGATTTAAAACGAGTTGAAAATTGGATTTTCCGATCAAGAGAAATAAGTCGAATCTGAGTTAATCAGAGGCATAACGGAAGCTAAAAATGGCTAAGTCTTTTGAAGGCTTATTGGGCGAATTAAATGAGTTTAATTCGCGATGGGTTCGGCTCGGTTTGGCCGGCCAAAGAGGGTGCCAACCCTCTTTGGTTTGGCCGGCCACCACTTGGGGAGAAACCAATTTATTTGGTTTAATTAATAAAATAAATCTAGTGCGATTTGTTTTATAAATTATGGATAAATAAATTTGTATAAAGAAATTTATATAAAGAAATTTATAGAAATTTATTCTTTTTTATGGAAATTAAAATGATCCATGGAATGGTTTATTTTAATTCTATAAAATCAATTAAGAATTGATTTTACCATAATAAAGAAAATTTATAAATTTCTTGTAAAATTTATTCCATAATAAAAGGAGAGATGTATTTGTTTTATTATAAAATTAGTTATAATAAAACTTGGTTTAAACGGAATAATTCATAAAGAAAATTTATAGGATAAATTTCTTATGAAAAATTCCGTTAAAGGGGAGACTTGGCAAGGGAGAGGCTACTATATAAAGGAACCAAGGCTAGGCTTGATTTCCTTAATAGATTGATCAAGAGATTAACTCTCTCCCTCTCTCTCTCTAACTCTCTCTCTCTCTAGGGCCGGCGCCCTTTCTCTCTCTAGGGCCGGCTCTCTCTCCTCCCCTAGGGCCGGCGCAAGCACCTAGGGTGCCCGTGAGTTTCCTCCACCAAGTTCGTGCCGAAGAAGAAGAAGAAGCGGATCGCGACTCCTTCCTTCCTTTCCCGGAATTTTGATTCCGTTACTTGGTGGTTAGTTTTCTATCTTCTCTCTTGATCTTCTAGTTGTGCCTTTAGAGAATCTAGTAGTTCTCGTCGGCACAAAACTCGTGACTTTGCGAAGTCATCCCGAAGAGAACTCGGCGTGGACGCGAATAGAGGCGGAGCTTCCAAGGGACGCTACGGTTGGATCTCGTCCCTTTCTTCGAGTTACGCGAGGTACAAAGTAAATTAGTTTACTTTTCTGCAAAGTTTTAATTTATGATCATGTCCACACATCATAAGGTTGCATGCTAGATACGTGGTTAAAATAATTTGAGAAATTATTTTATGCTAATTCTTCCGCTGCACGTAAAAATTTAAAATTTTACGAACCCGTATCCTTGTCAACATGCACCCGGTCCCAACAGTGGTATCAGAGCCGGTTAGTGTTCGACATAATCATATAATTGTTTTGCGGAAAACTTTGTCATAATCTCAATTTTGGAAAAATTTTCAATTATGGAAATTTTCCAATTATTATAAGTTTTAGATTTAGGAATTTCAAAATTTGGAAATCCTCATGAAATTTCGCAAACGTTTGAAATATCCTAGTTTCTGAAATTTTATGATAATTGTAAAAACTTCCCATCTTTGGAAACTTTCCAATTTTGGAAATTTTCTATTTTAGAAATTTTCAATTTTGGAAATATGTAAGTTTTCTTTGTACCAAAAACTTACAATTATTCTGAAAACCTATTATGAAATCTCGCAATTTTGGGCACTTTCTTTCAAGAAAGTCTAGACAAATTTATGGACAATTAATTAACAATTAAATTTGAGTTGGTTTTTAAATTGACAACAAAATTTTTTATTTTGGATTGAGCCTCGGGGAGCCGTCCAATTTAAAGTTAGTTGTTGTAATTTAATTTCCCAATTTTAAATGAAATTGTCATGTTTAATTTGGTTACGCTTCCGAAGCGGACCAAATTGGATTTACGACAAATTACTTTTCTTTGGGTATCTGAGCCTCGGGGAGCCACCCTTAGAAAACGATTTGTTGTAATTAATTAAATTCATGAATAAAATATGATTTAAGAGGTGATTCTCTTACATATTGTTGTCTCCAAAATTAATTAGGAAAATGGTTTCCTATAGAGTTTCTTAAATGAGATTTTCATGAAAATAATATGTGGTTGAATTAAGGGAATTGTCTCTTAATTTAATAAGATTTGATTTAGAGAAATCATAGTCTTAAACATATTATTTCCGAAATTGATTATGACAATTTAGGAAATTCTTTCCCAAAACAATTCCTTTAATAAAGTATGAAATTAGAATTAGGAAATCCGGTTCCTAATTCAATTCATGGGACTTGATAAATTAAGTCACATACATACTTTATTAAGGAAATCGTTAGTCATGACATAATTATATGTCATGAATGTGCTTAGAAAAGAAAGGATGAGACCCAAAACCCCTTACAAAATATTAAGGCCAACACCTTCCATTAATATGGTTAGAATCGGAGTTTTGTTTCTCGTTTGGGTTGATGGACACATCCATGCCCGGCTTGAACCTCAACATGTTCAAACCATGGAATTAGTTTACGAATAATATAGTTGGAGTCAGAGGTCAATCCTTAGTTTTGGTTGTTGGACACATCCAAGCCTGACTAAACGGTTGAATGAGCTCCAACCATATTAAAACTATTTCTTGATTAATGGGTCAGCCTTAAGCTTGGAGCATCGATTTGTTGTGCCACAGCCAAGGTCGATGCAAAGAGAGGTGCAGTTGGGTGCTATGTATAATGTCGCATACTTGTTAATGAGTTAACAACCCAATGATTTATGCAAACATTCAATTAGTTGATAGCATAAAGTGATAGTTACATATATGTGATATGTAATCGGTATAATTACCTACCTTCATAGCTAAGAATAACTTGATGGTCACAGCCATGGTTGTTCTTATCTATGGTTGGATATCAACCTATTTGGAGATGTTCCTACAATCTCCCGAATTGATAAAAAGGGTTATTCAATTTGAAAAATAAATAGGATTTTTAATTAATGTATATTGATACATTCTTTATCATTCTTCTCACATAAGCTTTAATTTGTATTTCTAGGTTAATCACTCGATCATGTCTTCTCTAAACTTGCGTTCCATTTTGGACACCAATAAACTGACTGGGCCAAACTTCATGGACTGGCTTCGAAACCTGAGGATAGTCCTCAAGGCAGAGAAGCTTGCATATGTCCTTAAAGATCAACTTCCCAACCATCCTCCAGAAGGTGCAACTCCAGACCAGCTAATGGCCTATCAGAAACATGTGATCGATTCTGAACTTGCGAGTTGCATCATGCTAGCCTCTATGATACCTGAGCTGCAAAAGCAGCATGAGCATATGGATGCTTATACCATCATCTTCCATCTTCATGAGTTGTTTGAAGAGCAGGCGAGATCCGAAAGGTTCGAAGTCTCCAGACTCCTCTTCACCACTAAGATGCAGGAAGGCACTTCTGCCTCGCAGTTTGTGTTAAAGATGTTGGGGTACATTGAGCGACTGAGCACACTCGGTTTTGCAATGGATCATGAACTAAGTATTGACTTAATTATGAGTTGTTTGCCCAAAAGTTATTCACAATTTGTGATGAACTATCGGATGAACAAACTAGAGACTACCATTCCTGAGTTGCTCAACCTGCTGAAGACTGTGGAGCCTTCTGTAAAGCCGGATCAAAAGACGGTACTGTTAGTTGGTTCCTCGAAGAAAGGTTCTAAGAGGAAAGCCAAAGGACAGAATAAAGGGAAGAAGAAAAAGGCCAAAAAGACTGAAAAGAAACCAAAAGGAACTTGCCATCATTGTGGCAAGGAGGGTCACTGGCGAAGAAACTGCAAGGTTTATCTTGAGTCCTTGAAGAATAAGGCATCCGATGCCCCATCCTCTTCAGGTATCTTCGTTATTGAATGTCACTCTATTTCCTCAAATACCTGGGTACTTGATACTGGGTGTAGCTCACATATATGTAATGACATACAGGGCTAAGGAATAGAAGAAGACTCGTCAAAGGAGAAGCAAATTTGCGAGTTGGAAATGGAGCAAAGATTGTTGCTGTTGCCATCGGAACATATTTGCTAAAGCTCCCCACTGGACGTATCTTAGAATTGGATAATTGTTATTTTGTTCCTTCGTTAATAAAGAACATTGTATCTATTTCATGTTTGAATGAAAAGGGTTATCATTTAACTTTTAGTAACAATTGTTGTTACATAACTTTAAATGGCGTTCTTTATGGGAATGGAACTTTGTGAAATGATATCTACACGTTAGATTTATCCAATGACGTTTTCAATATCGAAGTTAGCAACAAACGTGCTCGAATAGATAATCGAATAGACTCCTACACTTGGCATTGCCGTCTTGGCCATGTAAGTAAGAAACGCATGACCGAATTACACCGATGTGGAATTCTGGAATCATTTAAACCCGGTTCATTTGATACATGCGAATCATGCTTAAAAGGCAAGATGACCAAATTACCCTTTTCTGGAAAAGGTAATCTAGTGGGAGAATTGCTTGGTCTAATACATACTGATGTATGTGGACCAATGTCAACTCTTGCACAAGGAGGCTATAGCTACTTCATCACCTTTATCGATGATCACTCACGATTCGGGTATGTGTTCTTGATGAAACACAAATCTGAAGCTTTTGAGAAATTCAAAGAGTTCAGAAATGAAGTAGAGAAACAGCTTGGCAAAAGTATTAAGATACTTCGATCCGATCGAGGTGGTGAATACTTAAGTCAAGAGTTTCAAGATTATCTTAGGGACAATGGGATATTGTCCCAATGGACTCCGCCGTATACACCACAGCATAATGGTGTATCTGAGAGGCGCAACCGAACCTTAATGGACATGGTTAGGTCGATGATGAATCATGCAACTCTTCCAAAATCCTTTTGGGGCTATGCACTTAAGACAGCTGTTTACTTGCTAAACAGAGTCCCGACCAAGGTAGTCTCTACTACTCCATATGAGACATGGAATAGTAAGAAACCTCACTTAACTCACCTTAAGATATGGGGTTGTCCTGCTTATGTGAAGCGGACTGTATCAGACAAATTGGATGCTAAGTCTGATAAATGTCTATTTATTGGATACCCTAAGGAAACGAAGGGTTACCAATTCTATCATCCCTTGGAACAAAAGGTGTTTGTTTCAAGGCATGCTGTATTTCTGGAAAAAGAATTTCTTTTACAAGAAAACAGTGGGAGTGGCATTGAACTTGATGAAGTTCAAAAAACTCCAATAGACATTACAGAGACACCTAGTCTAGACCCACAACCAATAACTCATAATGATAAGCTATCAGTTGAACCTAAAACAACACCATCTCTTCGTAGATCTGATAGGACACGCAATATTCCAGAGAGATACGGATTTCTCATAAGCAAATCGAATGACGTGTTACTCATAAGCGATGACGAACCTATCAGTTATGAAGATGTTCTGAAAAATTCAGAAAGGGACAAATGGCTTGAAGCCATGAAGTCGGAAATGGATTCCATGTACGAAAATCAAGTATGGGACTTGGTTAACCCAACTGAAAGGATTAAGCCCATAGGGTGCAAGTGGGTTTTCAAGAAGAAAACCGACATGGAAGGTAATGTTGTTACCTTTAAGGCTAGATTAGTGGCAAAAGGATAACGTCAGAAACAAGGAATTGATTATGACGAAACCTATTCGCCAGTAGCTATGCTTAAATCCATTCGGATGCTCCTAGCCATATCAGCTCATTATGATTATGAGATATGGCAAATGGATGTGAAAACAACTTTCCTTAATGGAAACCTGCTTGAGGATGTATACATGATACAACCTGAAGGTTTCACATCGGTTGATAAAACCAAAGTATGCAAGCTTCGACGATCCATATATGGACTGAAGCAAGCATCTAGGAGCTGGAACATCCGTTTTGATGAGACAATCAAAGAGTTTGATTTCTCACAAAATCCTTACGAACCTTGTGTGTACAAGAAGGTTAGTGGGAGTGCAGTCGTATTCCNATCATTTTAATTTCCTTTTGTCTAATGTTATTTTCGTGTTCATATTGTCCCTAGGAAATGATGTGGATTTTCTATATTTTTATTTATATTAGTTTAAAATTTTAAAACGTCATTGAAGTATTTAACAAACAATTATTAGTCAACATACTGATTCATTCCTACTTATAATTGACATCTAAATAAAATTACTATATAAATCTTTTTACAACATTGAATTTGAATCTAGTAAATTTTGTGTAAAACTATTCTAAATTAATAAATATATAAACCAATTCATTCAATAGCTCGCTTTAAGTCCATTGTCGAGGAAAAAATCATGGACAAAAATTATAAGAATTTTACAATTGTGGATTATACATTAAAGAAAAAGAAAACAGAAATAATAAAAATGGTAATCATACATCCACAAACATAGAACTCCCAGTGGTGGTTTAAGCACTTGCTCGTAAATCATCGCACTTGCTCATGTTTTGGATTAGAAGGTTGGTAGCAAGCAACAGAAGTTCCACCATCTCTCGTCCGGCAGCAGGGATAGCATCACTTTTCTCACTTTTGGAGGCCTCCGAAGGATCGGATGAGTCATAAAGACTTTTGTTGGCAGTAGGATCAGATTCATCCCCGGACCAACTGATCGGAAGCAAGCCATCAAGCGCAGTCTTCATTTGCTTTGCCTCTGTCATGATATTGCTCAATGCTTCGTTTGTACTTTCAATCGATGAATCTTCATTTTGAGCCTATGCAAGGAATATCATGTTTCACGGATTATATTTAACAGATGAAACTTAATATCACAGTTTTCAGGCTGATAACACCACTACGTTATTGTGTGTGTATACACAAGTTGGGCATGTACTGCGTATGTATGTATATACATGTACAGAGGCAACTGAAGATGAACAGTTAATTGTCTACAGTACGCAACAATTGGGAGGAAACCAACGCAACTGAAGGTAAATAGATCAACTGCATGAGTGTTCATCTACAGTAGTCAACAATCGGGAGGAAAACGACTATGATGGTGTCATTACAGAATGACAAACAGTTGGGCAAACTGAGATATCATCAAGCTCGAAACAAATGAGCTTCACAGAAGAAAATATAATAACGAACGAGATTTTTATCATCGCCATTACCAAGTCACCGAGGTGTATTGACCTTAAATAAGGTGGCCCGTGTGTAGATTGGTATGCCAAAAACAAGAACAAAACTAAAGCTGTGCAAGTTTCCTAGCATACCAATTTCTTCCAATGAATACTCAGACAACTGCTTAATAAATTATTGATATAAATCCAAAAACAAAAAGAAAAGAAAAGAAAAGCAATTGAAGAGAACAGGTAAAACATCAAATAAAACTCTCTTAAACAATAAGAGGCCATATGTTGTAAAGAGAAGAAAAAAACTAGGATCAGGAAGACCAACGGTTTGGCAGCTGTATAAATTCTATAGTGAACTCAGAATTATACATAGTAATTAAATGTGAACTAGAATCATCTGTCCAATGAGGATATAAAAAAGGTCATACGGTCAAAAGCCCCTAATTGAAGATTCTGCTGATCAAAATTATCCATAATTGACAGTAAGGACTAACCTTCAAAAGCAAATGATGAAGTCTACGAATTGAGGAGGTAAGGTGTTCCAAATGTGCTATGCTTTCTTGCAAAGTAGCATTTTCGATTTTTAATCTGCAGCAAATGAAAAATGATCATAAAACAATTGCCTTGAGAAAACGAAGAAAAAAATTAATACCATTAAACTATTGTGTTCCACTTAAATGAAAACATTGAGTCAAACTACACAGGCTCAATCTTAGTAAATGTCTCGCATGTCTCAATAATCTAAGGGAAAAAAATAATTTTGCCGGCCTTACGAATATGTTAATATGACCATTCATATCAGTCTGTACCTACACTTTTATATTCATAAATAATAAATTACCAATGACATGTAAATGCATCAAGTAGTTGGTGTACAACTTGCCACTGATTGGTTATTGTGAGAATGCAAAACCATCATCCATTAATGGCATCAATTGTGTGCCATTTTTTTCTAGCCTTTCAAAGCACATTCGTATACAAGTGCAGTGAGTTGTACTATGAGCTGAGTAGCTGAAAGAATCGACTACACAAACATGATTATGTATATTCACAATGTTTGTTGCCTGGCATCTAAAGGAAAAAAAATACTAACCTAGCAAAATTTATACAAGTAGAATGCTTAGTTTTGGCAGGGTCACTCTCTTCAATGTTTCTCGGAGAGCCATCTTGATGTTTGTGGTCAGGCACCATCCAACGCTTCAAGTATGTTTTTTTCAAAATATTCTTCAATTTCCCTTCTTGTTCTTGGATGGTAATGTTTTTATCAGAATCAACAAAACAACTGTCTTTCAAACTGCGGCTGTTGTTCCTGCAACGGCTAAATTATAGGAACTTTATTTGCCCAAATTTTTCCCAAAGCTATAAGAAAAGTAGAACTGCATTTTCCATCTGGCACGGAAGAAACATGGAAAGGATAGAATAATATGTGAACATACTAAAAGTTCCATAAACGAACAAAAATTTACGAATATTTTCAAGGGCTTCATAGTAAACCATGATATACGCTCAGGGATGAACTACAAGTCTAGAATGTTCTAGGCAGACATCTGAAACTCGAGCAATGAGGTTTCAGAGTAAACCATGATATAATCGTTCAGGGATCACCTACTTTTAATATAGTACATATATTAAAACTTACGAATGGGGTAAAATTTGTCAGCCATCTGAAACTTGAGCAATTCAAACTTGTACGACCATTATACAATGACCAAGTATATTTCAATGGAATATAGTACATGTAGAATAATTCTGTATTTTCTTTTATGAATGCTTTAATGCTGATTGCATTTTTATTGACAACCATTATCAAGTGAGTGAATTAAATGATAATTTAAAAGTGTAAAATACGCATTCTACTCTTAAATAGGGGACCATTTGATAGAAAAATGGACTTTAGGGCATTTTGACCTGGATTAAACTTTAGGACCATATTGAAAAAGTTCTTAAACGTTTGAGGAATTTTGGAAATTACCCTAAAAATATTGTATTGCATTATTAAACGCATAATCATTACATAAGCATATATAGACTTATAATATAACTCTAAACTTAGATGTACTAACTTGGAACCAAACTCACTACCTAATGATCCCAATACCTTTCACAGTTATGAACAGTAAATATCAGCAAATGGAAACTGATAAAGATAAAAGACAATAGGCAACATACTCTTTTAATAGTTCATAATCTCTTTTAAGTTCAGCCAATTCCATGAGAGCGTTGACCTTCTCACTAGTAACCTAGGAAGCATAATAGAAAGAAAACATCAACAATAGATGGTAATAAATCTAATCACACTGAGGGCATTTTGCATCACAACTGGAAAGTCATTGTCTACAAGAAGAATTTCAAATAGCCACCATAATTACAAACAGGATTATCACCAGATCCATAATAAACAGCAAAAAGAGAATGGATAATAGCTGAGAAAGCCAAAAAGAATGTTTCTGCTAGACTTGATTTCCTGAGCTGTATGGTTAAAGCTGTAGGAGGCAATCAGCACATTTTATTATTTATTCACGAGTACGATAAAGGAACCCAACAATCCTACATGATCCTGGAAGAATGTGGGTAAAACTTATTGATTCCTCCCTCGTGGTTAGCAATATTTATAGTGTTTTGATGTTTGACCAACGCACTTAAGTTAGAAATTATGATTTAAAAAGGTGGATCTTAAGGGTGCAGATAGGATGATTTGTAGGTCTCATTGTGCATGTGATGATTTGAGGCAACTCCATATGGACTAGGAGCTGAGTGGAGCCAAGAAAAATAGTCATTCAAGGTGCCAAAATGTCGAGCGCGAAAACTTGAAGATCATGTGACCATGTGTATTTTATATTGTTCGTGCATCTTGTAATGGATAGAGCATGATGTATGATAGCATAGGTCAAAAGCTTGGTTAATTATAAACATATATTTTGAAGTATCATTGTCAACCTACAGTCATGGAATTGGTTATCAGCTTTTGGGACTCGACCAATGACATAATTAAGTGATCAGTTCGACTGAAAAGGGTTTTCATAGTTCTTTTTATCGATGGCTCAGGTCCCACACCTTAAGGTGCCTTACAAAATCGTAAGACGACTAAGGGGATTTTTTGATCAGATCCAGTTGACTAGACGTTGTCTAATCTATTGGATTCAACCAATTGACTTTGTAATCAACTTAGGCTGAGGCTATTGAGAACAAAATGTTTCTATTCAAGTGTCAGTTGATTAGAAAACATTGTTCAAATGACTGGAGGCATTGTCAAGGTGAATGTGGCAGCTAGGTATATAAGCTTCTTTAGAGTTGTTTGGGACAGCCCAACACATCGAATTCATTACTCATTCTCGCAAATGCCCAAAGAAACTCCAAGAGCTTATAATCATCTAGGCTTAAAAATCTTCTACGTTCACAAGATCGAGAAATAATCCTACTCTCTCTCTTATGCTCATCTACATTCTCTAGGAAGAGACTCTGAGCAGAAAAGTGAGTTTTGTTGGCTGTCTTTTTTTTTTGTTCATCTTTATTGAAGAGCTTAGTTCCTATGGTTCCAGGAACTTGTTATTGGTATTGTAAAGAGCAAGGTGCTTCAGTCCTCTCATGGTTTGTTAGGGATATATCAGTTGCTCTATTTCTAAGGAACTCCATAGTATTTTGTTTTTGGAAAATACAGATCGACAACATAAGGACAATGGAATAAGAGAGGTCTCAAACCACATTAAATGTCTATACTAGCATTATTTTATTTTAGCTTCCGCACATACTTTGTTTCATCTGTTGCACACTTTATTCTTGCACACATTTGCCACTAACATACTTCTCTAAAAAACACGGTATCCAATGTTAACTACAACCCAATACTCAAAACTCTGTCAAACAAACATGTGGAGGTTGAAAGAAAATTAACAAAATTGTTTAGTTTCTATTTGTTGTGTCGATACCAAATTGAAAATTATTTTAGGAACTAGGGCATGTTAAGTCAGTCACATACTCAGACCAAAGCTTGTACCTTTGTTAATAAAAGCTTTTGAGATCCACCAAATCATGTCCCTAAGATTACACTTTATATGCTGGATATGGTTTTATATCCAGCAAACATGAAGTATACAAGCTGGAGAACGCCTTAAAGAGAAACTCACTTGAGACAAATTTCTTTGAAGTTCCTCTAGATTCTTTTGCAGAGCTTTGTTAAGATCCCTCTCCAACATATGTCTCTCTTCTTGCTGTGATAAAAGCAGCAGTGCTTCAACCTGGAAGTGGAATATGGAATAAGCTTCATAAATTAACATTTAAAATATGTCATTCTTTCAAAATTTGTATCTCAGTATAAAAGTGATGGAAACCGATAAAGGGATACCGAAGAGCACAATGTAAAAGTTTAATATTCGAGATGCAATATACCTTCTCTTGCAATGCTAGTGCAAAGGCACTTGGTGTATCACATGTGTTGTCATTGCTATGCACAACATTAACTGAAGGAATATCAATCTTCTGCAATTGAGGAGAGTGGCTTAATAAAGATTAAACTACAAAAAAGATAGGAACAATAGAGTTCTTTGAGATGTAATCAATCTTCTGCAATTGAGGAGTGGCGTGGCTTAATAAAGATTAAATTACAAAAAGATAGGAACAATAGAGTTCTTTGAGATGTAATCAACTAACATGTTTTTTATTTCAAAAAAAAAAAACACCTCACAGTGCTTCGTTGTATCTTTTCAGTGTTAATGGTTTCATGTAACTCATTGCTATAAGTTGTCTTATCACGTGTAAAAGACTAAAAGTAACAATGGATCACATTGTTATCACCACTTGGGGAACATTTCCTTTTTCTTTTCATGGAACTCAGTTTCTACTTTTGAACTTGAAAAATTTAAATCAGGAGAGCATCAACTTTGTGTCTTAAACATGGTTGAATAACAAAGTTAAACTGACAACCCATAATGATTGATTGTGCATGTCTGCGTGAACTTCATCACATCACTGTCTAATGGCCAATCAACCACACAAAATTCATACTACCAAATATTTTTTTACCACCAGCATTCTACAAGTGCTTAATAAGACCATGTCAAATAAACATTTTTGTAACTTATTGTTCACAAAATGTTTGTCATTCTAAACCAAAAGTGACCATTTTTCCATTTTGTTCATGAATAATAAAACAGAAAGGAGACATATGAAGTTCTAGTTTTTATAACAGCTAATAAATACAGTCCACTTTGAACAAGCAAAACCACAATCAGTGTTCATAATTTCATAGCATATCATCTGATACAATTGGAATATACTAGTCTGCATAAGTAGTGGAAGGTGGGCAGTGGACTGCCTTATATTTAGAGTGGTCCACTATGAGCCACATGCCAACTGTAGGACTGGTGATCGTCATTATGCCAGTAATGGTTATACTAGGCGTTTCCCATCTTTCCAGCATTATAAGCTGGTTTCAGCTTATACTTACAGCAAGGCATCCTCTACTCTCATTCTGTGCAAATTCTCTTAAATCTTTTAAATTCCTTTTTCCACCATTCCTTCCATGGCGCAGCTTGATCTTGAATGTCAATCCACTGCTGTCTTTATTCACAATGGATAGGTATCATGCAAGTGAAACTACATTTTGCAGGTGACTACTTTGACGTACACAAAAGCCCTAAATAATTAAGTGCCCACAGGCTAGTAACTGAAAAGAAATCAAGCAATGGAAGGGCCAGACAAATGAGCTGATGAACAAACTCTAAATAATTAAGTACCAATAGGCTAGCAAATGACTAAGAAACCAAGCAATGACAGGAATTCCTCTGTGAAGCCAAGAAACAAGAAAAATTACATCCATACAGACTCAAAAGCATGAAGCCAGACAAATGAGCTGATAAACAAGAAGCCAAGAAAAATGACAGGAATTCTTCCACAAAGTGACCTCTCACTCTCAGCAATATGGAGACCACTCAAGCATGGAACTGGTAGTGAAAGTGATAGAAGAGACACGGATACAGAATCACGATACAGAATCAAAAGTAGTTCCTTTTCATGGTAGCAGACACACATGGACTGACAATGCATGGGAAAAAGATAAGTAGGGAGCTATTGGTAGTCATATCTAAGTGCTGCTACATGACATTCCTGTTAGGCTTTGAGTGAAGGGAAATTTGTTTCTTTGGATGTTATATGGTAAAAAATAGGCATCCAAATTAAATCAAACTTCATGATCAAAAAAAGACTGAGCCAAGGCTTTGTAGCCATAGAATTAAGGAGAAATTACCAGCTATTTTTTCTTTTTTCTCAGGAAGATGCAAGTAAATATGTCAGGAATTAACTAATAATTGGTGCAATAAATCTGTTAACAAGTAATGCAAATTATTCTAGTATAATGTGGACAAGAGAGCTAGGTCTCAAATATATATATTTTTTTTCACGAGACAAAAAGATTAGATAGAAAGAATACAAACCCTGTCCAATAAATGGGAGTTAACATCATTCATGACATGCACATCTTTGCATTCAACGTCATCACATTGTTTCTCTCCGTCTGAGGACACTACACTTGATTCATAGTTAATCTGAGATTCACTCAATCTTCTACGAATCTCAACGAGCATTTCGTCCATCCAAGTTGATACTTCATCCAACTCTTGTATGATCTTTAACCTATGTTCCACATGATAACTTCGCATTGTTGATAATCCTTCCTTTACCAAGGAAGCCAACATTATCTGTATTCCATATCAATTTATGTTTCATAATACTTACATTTTATAGTAAAGAAAGCTATCTATGACAAAATCAAAATGCTGATCATTCACCTGTCTTTTCTCTAAAGATCGTACATTTCTCTTAAGATGTTGCTCGATTTGGAGTCCCTACAAATCCACAAAACATTAAGATCATGGTAAAGAAGATCAAGAGTGACATGGATTCACTTGTTTGTTCCTTTCCATATTTAAGGCTACCATTCGCAAATTATTTTGAAGCTTGCTAATTGAATTTCTCAAAGTATCCTTCTCTTCTTCTAAGGAGGCCTGCATGACACATGCTATGCTAATTAAACAGGAAAATCTGCTAAAAATTGAGAACTATAAGCATCATGTAACATGCAAGGAAAAGCAACTGATATTCTTTTAACTGTTTCATGATCGGGAGCATAAGGGAGCTCTGCCTACATGTTTGCAACCAACATACTGTAAACCACAAGAATCAATTTCCAACTTCAACAAAAGATTTCATCAGAGAATCATATTTTGCAACAAACAGATGCGAACCACAAGAATCAATTTCCAAGTTCAACAAAAGATTTCATCAGAAAATAGAAGACAGAGAATTAACCTCGTGCTTCAAATGACAAAGTTGATAAGTATCTAAAAAAATTTGGTGACATGTGCAGTAAGTATGCCCTTGATTGGTTTAAAGGCAGGCAGGCAGGCTTCAAACAAAAAATGAAAGGGCAATACTGTTGTAATTTCAAGTTAAAATAAACAAACTCAATTTAGCTTCAGGAAGGTTGGAGCATGTTGAATTAGTACGGTAAAATGTAAAAGAACATGCTGCTTCATATTTTCTAGGTTCAGTGAATAAACAATCTGAACATAGCCATCACTAAGCTCTACTAGTTAATGTTCATGAACAGGTAAAACTGGGAGTGAAAATAGTTCAACACCGGACTGGTCAAGACAAGCTAAATGGATACCGTAATAAGATGAATGTCACACTTCATTCATATTTTACTCAATTCAAAATGATCATTTTATTAATTATGCACAAAGAAAAAGAGTGTAATCTGAGGGGGCATCCTACCACAAGGGGTGTTTGTATATATGCCTACAAGTATGAATACCATACTGATTACAAACCTTGATTTGATCCAATAGAATAGGACAAGACATGGTTCCAATTTCATTCCTCGCTAAGAATGTCAAACTCCAAATGGCTAAACTAAGTTTCCATGACCTGTAATTCTGAACTGCTAGAAAGAACAGTAGTTATGTTCTTAATTTGTTTTTAAAAAAATAGAACCAGAATCTGAAAAGAGAGTATCCTTCAGATTCTCTAAGAACAGTAGTTAATTCTGAACTTTAGAGCAGTTTGTTTGATGGCATAAACTACTGTATTGCTCTAAGAAATTTGTTTCATGGCATGCTTCAAACAAGAAATTACGTTTTCATATGAAACCATACAGTATCCGTTCTCATATAAAGTAGCTTTTGATATTATTAAAACTACAAGACAGCTTTATCTGAAGCTAGTAAGGTGAAATTCAGAATCCAACATGATATTATAATATGATTTGACTGACTTTGCTTAAATATGAGTCCCATTGGGTTCATGAATTTCGGAAAGTGCATGGTCATAAGAAAATAACATGGTTACTTTACAATGTATTTGGAAGTGGAGGTTTCCTCATCATTGTTATAAATCCATCTTTCTGGAGGATCATCAAGCAGGCAACTACACATGTCTAGCAATGGTATATCTGCAGAAGTCCCAATATCTCGTTCTCGAATCTTGTAAAACTTACTTACTACCTGAAAAAGGATGGAAATGTATAAATCAGAGAAAAAATGTTTATGAGGTCTACATGGAAACTATGGTCCATGCTGAACATTCCAGACCATTGACTCAATAGCAACAAGAAAGAGAAAAAAAACACAAAATGCCTGTCATTCTAATTTCAAAGGAATTAGTCATAGCAAGGCCTCTAATTATTAGGTAATACTAAATCAAACTACATTCTAATTATGACAGTAGTTTGTAATACAGCATCCAAGCTGAAACTAGTTTTTCTATAGTTAACAATGATTTCCACCATGAACTGTTGACAACAAAATGGCCACAAAAGAAACCTAGAGCATAATATAGATCAGTAATGTCAAAGAAAAGACCACAAATGCAGCAGGCAATGGTTAGAACAAAAAAAAACCTCAGCAATTTCACAGCATCAGATGCAGCCAGATCAACTTTCTACCCACTGAATTGATCTCAGCGTCATCATATCAGTTATGAATACAAATACTAATGCACACACCCTAATGCCAGCTTCAATTTTGAATCATCTAACAATGATGGTTTAGACTGCGAAGTAACATACAAGTTGAAAGTTGGAGCAGTGCTACTGTTCAGATAATGTGCAAGCATAATTCTCTAATGAAAATTAACCAAGCCTGTGCTACAAAGTATTATTTCATTGAAAAGTTCACAGGTTGAAGAATTTTCAAAATTTTAGTTGCACAACACATGCTAGCCATTTAGCCAAGAAACTAAAATTAAACTGAAAACAGAGGAAGTTGAAGATGATAATTGGAAAATTGAATAAATTCAAGTTGTTATTTTTGTCATAAACAAATGACTCAGAACATGTCACTGGTATGTAATTAACTTGAAATAAAATTGGAGGCCAAACTCCAGAAGCTAGTCGAATTTTTCTTTCAAGACAAAGTAAGGTATCTCTAGAATATTAATTCTCATTTCTCAGTCCAATGTTTAATAATTAGCATGTTGTTTCTTCAGGTGACCTTATATTTTATAATGACATGCCTTTTAGTTGGAAATGGACAAATCAGGATCACAGAGAACATGGGCGTTGGAGATCTATGTTTACTATTACATCTGAATGATTTCTAGAAGAAAAAAGACAAAAGAAAGTAAAACCACTAAAATCTTACAGTACTGTGCAAAAAATGAAAACATCGATAGAGTGAGGAATTGTTAAGAGTTTGAGACAATTAGGGCATGAGAGAAAATTTACCTTCGGACAAGACTCACTTTGCCTTTTTAATTCTTCCAATTCCACCTGTAAGGAATTATTAAGTTTTTTTCCCTCAAGGAATGCTGATTCAAGTTCCTCTAATCTGCAAGAGATGCCAATTACTCCTTAAAATGATATTTGTACCATATCATGATCAACCAATGAAACCAATATATAAAGTAGCAGTGCGATCCAACCATTAAAAGCACAGATCACCATCGTTTCGAGATATGGGTATCTAACTACCAGAATATGGGTTTACCTAATACTTGTACACAAGCTGCTAGCACATATAGAAGCGTATTTAAGATTGAAGTTAAGACAAATCAGAAATGATTCAATCAGAGTATGAAGACAATTTTTTAGCCAAATTAAGTAGAAAAGCAAGAAAAAGGAATATAAAACTTGCCAACCATCATGCCACAGAATGTCATACACTTGAATGCTATATCTGCCACCAGTAAAGCTTTATGTATTTTTCATATTATCATATCTACTTTTGTTGCAAAAGTCGAGTTATAAAGCACTGAAGTTAGTTATACATTCTATAAGAAATTATCTTTGGTAGAAGGGTCAAGCAAGGTTGCCTGATATCACAGATTTTTTTCTGACAGGAATATGTTGGTTATTTGCCGGTAGAATCTAAATTGTAATTTCAAACTTGACGTAGAAGAGCATCTTTCTTTTTTTTACTATACTTATTTGGTGTTAAAAAAGCTAAGATTAAAATACCAAACTAACAGGTATTTTCGAAAGGATGGTTGATGGTTCGTCTTTTAAGTTTACATCTAAGTGATTGAATCTTCAAGCTTCGAACCCTGAGCAAATCACCATTAAATAGTATGCCAATGGTGTATATGTACAATATATTCCTGTAGGAGCCGGGATGTTATATCCGGAAGCTCTAGCACACAGAGCACTGATGTGATTTACTGTAAAGACACTGCATTTTCAGAGTCCTATTATGTAGAACATTGTATAGCCTATTATGTGAAGGTCAGTTTGTAGGTTTGAATAAAAGTCGTCCAAAAACACGCCCGTAGGTAAGGCAGTGTTCTCAAAATTTAAGAATGAGATGTAATTGTTATACTGAAGAGTAATTCATAACAGCACAAGTGTCTCAGTTTTTATGTCTTGCATGATGATGTCAATTTCTTCAGAACTTAATCTTGAGACTATTAATATGCATTAGTTTTGATAATAAACCATTAAGAAACAGATGAATACTTCCTCTCAAAATGATTTATTTTTTCTGACATAGCTTCTTCATGCTCTTTAGCCTTCTCAGCCTGTCAAAATTATACAACAGATAGTGTCAAAGTATTATTTCTATTTATATCAAAAGAAGAAATGAAAAAATGAGAAAGACAATGATGTTAGAACCTCCATTAGGGAGTTATCTCGTTCAGCAAAAGCAGCTACCACACAACCTTGAAAAAATTTCACTTGTTTCTCAGCTTCCTTGTTCTGCCAATCAATGTTAGAAAGCTAGGAAACTTTTAAGAAGCACAAGAACCATTCATGTCCACGAATTTAGATTCACTTAAAAGTTTTGACTTCAAGCAAATATTTTAGACAGGAAGAAAAATAAAAATGTCAGTTCTGAGAAAGCTAATCAATGTCAGTTCTGAAGATTTGACTTCAAACCAATCAATGTTTGAAAGCTAGGAAACTTTTAAGAAGCACAAGAACCATTCATGTCGAAGAATTTAGATTCACTTAAAAGATTTGACTTCAAGCAAATATGTTATACAGGAAGAAAAATAAAAATGTCAGTTCTGACAAAATATTAAATGCAAGACTACCTGTGTATTGATGCAACCTGTGAATCAACGGTTCAAAAAGTTTTGGATAAAAAAAATTGACTTGGATTTTAAATTATAATTAAATTTGGAATTATAAGTGGTGTTTAACATCATTTAAAGTTATTTGGTAGTCTGCAATTTCAGAAAAAAAAAGGTTTATTATTCGAGCTATTTTTGGTAGACTTTTCTGTTTTCTTGTCATAGTTAATTAATTTCCTAAGTTGTCAAGTCTTATGAGATAAGTGAGTATTTTTTTACCCCATTTGATTAATTGTATTTTCCAATTTTGATTGGGGTTGGCACCATTAAAACTCCCAAAACTCCCTCATATATTATATTTATATATACACACACAAACACACTTTAGTTTAGCCCATTTAATAATTTTTTAAGATGAAAATAGAACCACATTAATGATTTTTTTAGTGATGTAATCTGCTGTCATAGTTAGAGATAGACATGATATCCATCCATCCATCCATGTATATGAGCATCATCATCTGAAGTCTCAGATCTGTTTTTAGCCTGATTTACTGATCAAATGCAAAGTTTCTTTCATAGGATAAAAATACCATGAGATTAAATTGATAGACATAGACACATATTGATTAAATTGAATCTTGGAAATTACTAATTTTACTATTCAGGAACTTACTAATTTTATTTTATTTTTCATCGTAGTATACATGATTATAGAAAACAAAAATTTCCTGCTCTAGCTAAGAGGCATGGGCACTATCATCATCTCAACAGCAATTGAAAACGATATTATGCTATCTTATTTGTCTGATCTACAAGTCATCAAAGTTTACATATCAACCAATTACAAAAGGCTGCCATCCCTAATAATGGAGGTCAATACATAACATTTAATATGTGACCACAAACTAGATGAATATCAAATATTAAATTAGGATATGTAGGATCTGTGTCTTGGAATGAGAAATTCCTACAAGATTGATGAAAGAGATGTCAGTGATTTAAAGTTTCAAGTCATGTCCTTCCCGAATAAGTCAAATGTAATTTTTACTAAATATTGGAGCAACACTATTTTGCTCCATGCAATCAGTTGTTCTTTTAAATTCCAATATGAACCCTAGGTTAAAGGGTCACATCAACATTCATCCTGATCCCTAAATGCCAACCAGAATATTCAATGTCATAAAGACTTCAATGTTTTGAGAAAAATTTATAATAATGAAGCACCATGTCTATAGGTTCTAAGTGGAAGCAAAAATAAGAATGTGCAGAATGTAAGAACAGTTGGGAGCCTTGTGAACTGCAATTTTCTGCGAGATTATAATAATTGCAATTTTTACCTAATCCATTGGTGTTTGTCCTATAGATAAACCATATCAGATTAGATAGAGGATAGAGCACTTATACTATTTAAGAACCTTGTCAACTACACTAAGCTTCAAGATAATCATATTGCAAATTAGTTATACTGTTTTGATAAGAGTACATATGTACCTTTATAACTTCAGCAGCATGTAAATCAGCTAGCTGGCTCTGGAAGTAAATCATAATTCATAATCAAAAACATTATCAGATTTATTATTCACGAGACAAAATATAACAAACCTTTATGTGATGAGCTTCAGAAAGCTCCTCTTGAAGGTTCTTCTTCTCTCTAATGCATCCGGTCAATTTCTTTTTCAAGTCCTCAATTTCCTGCTCTAAACCGGCTGTCCTGATAAGGGTTCCAGATAGCTGAAACTGATATTAATGAAAACCCCAAGCACCAAGCAAACTATGGGCTAAAAGATAATAATCATTCAATGCACCTCTGAAAATGCATTCGAGTTGCTACTGCAAGATAACTAGGACCAGCTTGTTGCATGCACAACTGCTCAATATCCTTCCTAAGTTGATCGCGCTCTTCAAAATAGTGAAAATACAGGTTACATGCATGTTGTTAATAAACTTATGGCTAACAGGAAGAAATCAAAACTGTAGACAGCAACAATGTAACTAGTCCATACTCATACATTTTACCCCATTATTTTCACATATTACTAACATGAATACTACACGTATAGGCGCATCATAGCCAGATGCATGTGTGATGTATCACCCATCGTTGAAGAGGATGAATCCACCCTACATGACTCAGAAATTTTCAGTAGGTTGAACTGTGCAAAGTTTGAATTACAACTGGAATTTAATCTATTACTAAATAGAATGGTTGCACACACCAAAATTTGATGAACCCGTAATGAGGATAAATTGATTAATAGTAGAAAGATCAAATTTAAGCTGAAGAATGAAGTTGAGAACAATAAGATCAATGAGGGACAAAATATATTATAGAAATGCATGTAAAAGTTAAAGATCATACCATATTGAAGCTGTTCAATCTGGTAGCGAAGAGCATGCTCATTGTTTCCTCTCTCATCCATTACTGACAAAAGTATATGAAAAGTATTATCTTCCTCCTAACAACTAAAAATAAAATCTAATGCCATATTTGTAGGATCCAGAATGCAGATGGAACAGAAACACTACTAGCATAGGATATTCTACTGGCCAAAAATAAAATTTTTTGAAAACAACTAAACTATAAAATGCAGATTTTAATAACATAGAAGGTTGAGATGACCAATTGAAACCTCCAAGCTGTGCAAGAGTTCAAAATGAAACCAAAAAGAAACAAATATCCTTCTAGACCTTTCGCACTGGTGATTAGAAAGTTAAATCTTTCGCACTGGTGATTAGAAAGTTAAATCTTTTGTCATTGGTTGTAATTGAAATGTAAGCATCTTGAAAATCATTGCTAACCTATGACTTCAAAAACCACCTTAAACTTTTAAATCCCGTAGTTTATAGAATTACTTAGTTCTTCAAAATCACTTATAAGTTTACATACATCAGATGCAATTAGACTTCAAAATTTTACTTTATTATTAGAAGAGGATCATTGATTTTCTTGCAAAAGGATAATTAGAAAGCACATTAAAATTCTACTCAAATGACAAAATAAACTACAGTTCAAGTGGTTTTGTTATTAGAATATCACTCATAAGAGATGATGGCAGTTGCAATACATTATACACTAATGTAACTTCTAGCCATCAAGTCATAAGCTAAATGAAAGTTGTCATTAATTTATTAACTTCTTAATGATATCAGGGCATCTACCCGTTGCAGTTTTTGTATAATTATCCATAACTATTATATACATTAACTTGGAAGAGACAATTAAATATAGCCATAACACTAGTGACGTAAGGAACAAATTACGATGGATTAAAACGTTTCATAATCTTTGAGTCGAGAAAAAGAACCTGAAAGGCTGTTATCAAAATGGACCAAGGGACAGAAAATTCTGTTTTACAGCTGAAGATAGTTTCCCCCAAAAAATCCCTATCCCAATTTGTAGCAGTGGAAAATCCTTCACGACTTCAAGAGCCCTTCTCTGGGTCTTCTTTTTATTGGGATCTACAGAGACCCTAGTTCAATAAACAAACCAAACAAATACAAGCCGGTGCGTTGATCGTATGTATAACTGCTAAACAATTACTTTGCGATGACGCAAGGAAGATTCCTCCTTCTAGACGAGTCGTTTTTGGTTTTCTTCCAAAAAACAAGTCTCGGTAACAACATCCAGTACGAGACGAAGAATAGGGTAAGGGATGGAAGGGAGGGTGAAACGAGGAGAAAAGGAGATCGATGTCCTCCCCAAAGCGTCGGCGTCTACCGGCGGACTCTCCGGCGGAAAGGGAACGGAAAGAGGGAAGGAAACTGAAGAAGACTTACCAGGCACGAGAACGATGGGGAGAACAACCTCGCAGACGAAGAGGAGGATTCGGCAGGAGCTCAAGATGACCGCGTGACGAAACTACCGTATTCTTATTTACAGGGAAGTTTTCAAACTGCCCCTTTACTTTTCTTTTATAAGTTACTGCTCGAAGTTAGAGCAAATTGCACATGTAGCCTTAGCCCATGGGCGTAATCTGAACGTGAAAATGGGCTGAACACGCAGGCCCATTAACCAACCAGTCATCGTCCCACAAGTGTCGCGCTCCCTGCAGTGACGAGTCACCCGCCCGGCTCTCAATCGCGACGTGGCGTCCATGCACGGTGCCTCCTCGCGAGACATTCTTAGACAGCTCGGGAGAGAGTTCGGCAGATCCTCTCTTCTAATTATTTTCCTATCCTGTCTATCTCGTTTATCGACGATGACCAATAAATTATTCAATTGTTGATAGACATTATCGGCAGTCTATGACAGCCATATCGAATAAAATTATATTTTTAAGATATGATAAACTCATCGGGATCGTCGCAATTTCGATATCGTCGGATTCACTGTCGAATCCGACGATATTGTAATTGTAATGATTCCGACCGGTTCATCTTTCTTTCATGATATTATTTGATTCGGGACGATAATTAAAACTCATCGATGGTGTCCGATCGGCGATCGGACAACTCGTCGGCCATCGTCGACGAGTGAAACATACGGGATAGAGAAATAATTGAGACAGAGGATTCCATTTAGGGAGAGAGATGACGCACGAGATGATGTCTTCGAGAGCTCTGGTTCAGTGGTTCTGGTCGGGCTGACGACCATTCTGTGCACCCTTGCAACGGGAAATCCTGGCGCTGTCAGAGTCGGGGATGATAATGGCAACGCTTATCACCTCCAGTTCATCACCATGGAGCCCGGTTCAATCTGTGCTCCTCCACGGTGACATGGCCTTCTATGTTCACACGGGTGTTTATCAGTTTCTTCAGTTTCTTGTATAAGAAGAAGAAAGAGATAGAAGAAGAAAGAGATATAAATCTAATAATGAATCTTGTTCTTGATGTGCAATAAAGAATACAATATATATAGATGTCTATGAGAACTTATTCAATTGACCAATTCTAAATACCAATTCTAAAGACATATTAATAAAAAATTATTATGTTATATAGAAAATATTGATTAAGTCTTATTTTCTAATAAATCTTTTTTACCCCCGACAAATTCAACGGGAGATCTTTTACGTTGAGTTTGCTTGCCAGTTTGGTAAAACGTTGTCTAGATAATGGCTTAATAAAGATATCAGCGATTTGATCTTCTGCAGAAATATAGGAGACAGATAACTGTTTAGCTGCAACGCGTTCGCGAACAAAATGAAAATCAATTTCCACATGTTTTATACGAGCATGAAATACTGGATTTGCTGTAAGATATGTTGCTCTAATATTGTCACACCAAATTTTTGGTGCAATTTTTGATGCAAGATGAAGTTCAGAAAGAAGAGATTGAAGCCAAATAATTTCTGTTGTTGCATTGGCTATAGCTTTATATTCAGCTTCAGTGCTTGAACGTGATACTGTAGGTTGCTTTTTCGAATTCCAAGAGATAAGATTTCGTCCAAGAAATATTGCATATCCATTAGTAGAGCGTTTATCTTCAGGAGAACTCGCCCAATTCGCATCGCTATAGACATGTAAATCTCGAGATGAGTGACGATATAAAAGAAGACCATGTAGAATAGTGCCTTTAAGATAGCGAAGTATTCTTTTCACACTTTCCCAATTTTGTTCAGTGGGAGCATGCATGAACTGACAGGCACGATTTACTGCAAGCGTAATATCAGGACATGTGATAGTAACATACTGTAAAGCACCAGCAATACTTCGATAAACCTGGGGATCAGACATCACCGAAGAGGAAGAAGTAATAGAGACGTTATCTGTAGTAATTGGTGTAGAAATCGGACGTGACCCATTCATTTTAGCTCTTTGAAGAAGCCTAGTAATATATTTGCTTTGAGAAAGGATATAACCTTCATCATGTGGAATAAGTTCAATACCAAGAAAGAAACGAGCATTTTCTAAATCCCGAATAGGAAATTCTTGATTGAGAAGAGTTAATAGATTTGCGATGCCCTTTTCATCATTACCAATTAATAAAATGTCATCAACATAAATAAGAAAGAATATTATAGAATCAGCATTATGTCTGGAGAATAGAGAGGAGTTAGTCTTAGATCCAGAAAATCCTTCAGTCTGCAACTAGTTAGATAATCGATAAAACCATGCACGAGGCACTCGCCGAAGACCATATATGGATTTCTTAAGGTGACAAACATGAGATGGGAATTGCGGATAAATAAATCCAGATGGTTGCTCCATAAATATCGTTTCCTCAATATTACCATGAAGAACTGCATTAAAAACGTCTAATTGTCGAATAGACCAATTAAAACTCACAGCTATTGATAATAATAATCTAACAGATGTAATTTTGATAACTGGGCTAAAAGTATCATTAAAGTCAATACCTGGTTGTTGACTAAACCCTTTGGCAACAAGTCGAGCTTTATATCGTTCAAGAGAACCATCAGCTCGATGCTTATGACGGAAAATCCATTTAGAGCCCACAACATTCATGGAGGGAGTGCGCGGAACTAGGGTCCATATTCCATTGCGAAGCAGTGCATCAAATTCTGCAGTCATCGCACTACGCCAATTCGGATCCTTGTTTGCTTGTGTAAAACAAGTTGGCTCAATAGATTTTGAGGCGACCACCAAAGCACGAGGAAGAGGATGTCGAGTAGCTATTGGTGGACATCGTGCATATATGTCACTTAACGGAAGTACACGACGAGGAGTATCATCACTTGTTGATGGTGACAAACAAGTAGGTAGACAAGGGGATTCTGATGAAGGACTTGTATTGTTCGATGATTTAGAGTTAGGGAGCATATTGTCTGTAGCTGGAGATGCTTCCAAGATTGGGCACGGAATAGGTTCTAAAGCATTATCACTTCCGAAATTATTAGTGCGCCTAGCTCTTAATGGAGTAGCCACTTGGGGTGATTTTGATGACCTAGGAGAATTTGCAGAAGGCTCCGGAGCAGGACCAAGGATGTCATTACCTTCAGTATCTTTAGTGTGTCTGATTGGATGAGCAATCTGAGAGAGTTCAGACGTGATATTAGGTGGCATCAAAAAAGTTCCACTGCTCGCTGAAGATGGAGGTCCTGTTGAGGCTGTAAAAGGAAATAAAGACTCATCAAAAATAACATGCCGAGATATATATATACACCCTGTTGGAATATATAGACAACGGTAGCCATGGTGCAAATTACTATAACCAAGGAAAACACATTGTTGAGAACAAGGATTTAGTTTATGTTTAGAGTAAGGTCGTAGCCAAGGATAACATGCGCAACCAAAGATACGCAAAAAGGTGTAGTTAGGAGTTTGATTGAAGTCTTTCCATGGGACATTTATGTTGAAGTAATGGAGTAGGCAGACGATTAATAAGATAAACTGTAGTTTGAACCGCGTCATCCCAAAATTTAAGTGGAATTGATGCATGATTGAGAAGAACTAATGCAGTTTCAATTATATGACGATGTTTCCTTTCTGCAGAGCCATTTTGTCCAGGAGTATGAGGACACGAGACTCGATGAAGGATGCCAGAAGAGTCTAGATGTCGATGAAGTGCTTGATATTCTCCACCCCAGTCAGAGTGGAGAGAAATAATTTTACGATCAAAGTAACGTTTCACGTGCCTTTGAAATTGACAAAATATATTAAAAAGATCATATTTTCGTTTCATGAGAAAAACCCAGGTAAACCTACTAAAATCATCAATAAAAATGACATAGTAAAGAAAACCTTGATTTGACAAAACAAGAGCAGGACCCCAAACATCAAAATGAATTATTTCTAAAGGAAATTTAGACATATGAGAAGAAGAAACAAAAGGTAATTTATAACTCTTTGCTTTCAAACACGCATCACAAGAATAAGATGAGGAAGACAAACGGGTCGGTAAGTTAAACCGATTAATAACTTCTTGAACGATACAGAGGGATGGATGACCAAGACGTGCATGCCAAGAGGCTTTATTTGTACGTTCTCCAATAAGCGCTTTAGCGGATGTAGGTTGTAGGTGATAGAGACCATCCCTAATTTCTCCTCTGAGCAGGATGTTTTGGTAATGGGATCCTTCACAAGACAATAATGAGGGTGAAATTCAAAAAACACATTATTATCAAGAGCAAATTGACGAACTGAAAGTAGGCTCTTAGTGATAGAGGGAACATGGAGTGTGTTGCGCATGTGAAAGAGACGACCAGATGAATTAAAAAATGTGTTACCAAGGTGAGCAATTTGCAAACCTGAACCGTTGCCTATTTGTACCGTGTCAGGATCATGATAGGAGGAGGCTTCTGTAAAAATATTATAATTTGGTGTAACATGATGAGTCGCGCCAGAGTCTGGATGCCACCCCGGGTTTGAAGAATATGCCACTGATATATAAGGATTGCTTGCAATAGAGAATGCTCCTGGATGAGATGATGAAGTTGATGTTGACGCTTGAGTATAGGATGCAAGACCTCTAATAAAATTATAATCAAATCTCTTATAACATTGATGAGCAAAGTGACCATTGTTAAGACAAATCTGACAACGACCTCGTCCTTGACCTTGTCCTCGTCCACGTCCTCATCCTTGACCTTGTCCTCGGCCTCGACCTCTATTTCGTTCAACCTGATTTCCTTGATCGTGTGGAGGATGGGTAGTACTATCAATTTTGTACGATGCATGTGCCGAAAGAGCGAGAGTATCCGAGACCCTTTGAGATTGGAATTGTAGAAGTATCTCGTGTGAAGATAACAAGCCATGAAGAGTATTAAGTGACACTTGATCCATGCGAGTAGTTATGCTGGGAATAAAACTATCATATTGAGGTCCCAATCCTGCAAGAACATGGATAAGTAAATCTGAATCTGAAATTGGATGACCAATCACAGCTAAATTATTGGCAATGGTCTTGATTAATTGCATATATTCATTGATAGACTTGTCTCCTCTTTGCACCGATTGCAATTGCATGCGAAACTGAAGAACACGTGCTTGAGAGTCTGAAGCAAAGGTTCGGCCAAGAGCTTCCCATATTTGGCGAGAGCTAGTAAGCCCGACATTTATAGGAAGTATAGATTCATCGATCGTCGAGATTAACCATGTCATGATAAGTTGATCCTTCTTGCTCCAAATAGCATAGTTTGCATCGGCTACTTCTGGTTTAGGAGAAGTGCCATCAACAACTCCAAGTAGATCATGAACACGGAGTGAGAGAAATTGCATCTTCCAAAGCATATAATTATCATTGTTTAGTTTGATGGGTAAATAAGATATGACATTTAGAGGCAAAGAAGAAAGTTGTGTCGTAAAATTTGTTTTTGTGGTGGATGACAGAGATGACTGTTCCGACATTATATATATAAGAAGATGAATTTGCGACCACCGATAACCTTCCAAATAATATAAAATTTCGATGCAAAATAGAAAGCTACAATGAAGCTTTCCTCATGCAAGAGAAGTGCATGCAAGTCGCAAAACAGAGGGAAGGGAATTAGATGCAAATCAAAGCTGCGATTTTCAAAAAAAATATAGAAACTTGAGAGAGATAGAATTTGGTGATTCTCTGTGGAAGCAAAAATCGCTCTGAACAAAAAAATCGAGGAAGGAAAAATCGCTCTGATACCATATAAGAGGAAGAAAGAGATAGAAGAAGAAAGAGATATAAACCCAATAATGAATCTTGTTCTTGATGTGCAATGAAGAATACAATATACACTACAAAAAACTTACGGTTACCGACGGAAATTACCGACGGAATTCCGTCGATAAAGACCCTTTCCGACGGAACTACGACGGAGAAAAAACCGTCAGAATAATAATCGTCGGAATAATATTACCGACGGATTAATTAATCCGTCGGTAAATAATATTCACTGACGGAATTATTCCGTCGGTAATCACCGACGGAAACCTGAGTTCCGTCGGTGGTCACCGACGTAACCCATTTTTCCATCGGGGATCCACCGACGGAAAACTGGTTTCCGTCGGTGGGTTACCGACGGAAGCTTGTTTTCCGTCGGTAACCACCGATGGAAGGCTGTTTTCCGTCGGTGATTCGCCGACGGAAAATGGGTTCCGTCGGTGATGTATTTCCATACATTCCCAATGGAGCCTTATTTCCGTCGGGAATCTGTCAAAAAATTTTTAAAAAAATAATAATTTTATTTTACAAATCTTTTTTACATTGGCAGTAGTTTGAAAATAAAAACCCATTGGCAGTAATTTACAGTTTACTTGGCAAAAAAACAAAGCATATTGGAAAGTACCAAACAGCTTACAATCTTTCAGCTTTACCGAAAAAACCATTGGCTGTAGTTTACAGTTTACAGGTCCTTTGGCTGATAAATAGTACACTCCAGTACAAAATAAGCATTACATGTATTTTTCAATCTCTCAGCTTTACAGAAAAAACAATCGCACCTTGCGCACCGTGACTGAGCAAACAAAATAAATGTCAAAATAGGGAACGAAGCTTCGGTGATGAATCTATGGTTCAGGTTTGAGAACTGGGTCTTCAAAATATCATGGCAAAACCTCAGGCCTTCCTGCTTCGAAAAGGAGCACTAAATGATCAGATCACTTGGATAATAAAATTAGTAAAATGATAACATCATACTGCATACAAGAACAGAGATCAACATTAATAAGATCAGAGTAAAATATTAGAATACAACATACACGAAAAGAAAGACAAGATAATTGAACCTTAGATGAGTTGATAAGGTGAGACAGCATGCCCCCATATATAAAGCAGATTGTCAAGATGGCAGGTCATGCAATAAGAATAAGAATAAGTAGCAAAAAATAGAATCAAGATTGTCAAGATGGCAGATTGTCAAGATAATTGAAACATAATATTGCTGGCAACAATAGAATCACATTATGTTTGTCAAGATGGCAGGTCATGCAATAAGAATAAGTAGCAAAAAAAAGAGCATCAAACTAGCCTCGACTCATTCAAACTTGTGTGAATTAATGTGATCTCTGTACAAGTAGCAAAGGTGTAACCTTAACCAGATTGGTTAAATAATCCCATGCTCTGAAGCTCCGCTAAACCATAATATTAGCATGGTATGAATTCTGCCACTAAAAAAGAATCACATTGTGTTTGCTACTATAACATAATATAGCTGGCAACAATAGAATCACATTATGTTTTCTATGAATTCTGCCACTAAAAAAGATGAAACTCAGTGCATTCTTATTGACAAAAGTACAAGAAGCAGAACAATTGCATGCTATGACTCAGTGCATTCTTATTTCAAGATATGTGTATTAATAGAACAAGGTTTGTGTAGGTTTTTTGCATGAAAACCAAGCCAAATTGCAATGCAGGTTCCAATGAGGGGATTCAAGATGAAAGCAAACAACATGGAGATTCAAGGTTGAATGTATCCAGAGCATCATGTGAAAAACATAGCATCATGTGTAACAAACTTCAAGGTTGAATGTGTCCAGAGTTATCAAAAGATAAATATCTATCCATCCAAACAAAATATTAGATCCTGAAAAGTAATAAATTTGAAGGTAAAGCATTATGAAATAAATGAATCCATGTTGTGTAGATACTGACAAAATATTAGCATGTTTCAGATAGTAATGTGGTAGTATGATAGAACAATCACCATAATTTGTTCCACCTGAATATAAACATGATAAGGATCTCTGGATACAAAATAAAGAATCCTGTAAGCAAAAAATAAAATATATTAGAATGTAATTACAGAATAAATAAGTTTTATATGATTTTAATAAAACAAATGTTATAGTTTAACATACCTTAAAAAAATCTACGCGCCACCGTCTGTTGGGTCTTGAGTCTCCTGTGACTCAAAACCGTGATGTGGGAGGGATTCAGGAGTGAAATTAGCTATGACCGCCAAAAATTGATCCATCAATTTTTTATGGCTGGCCTCTCTCCTTTGATCTTCCTCCGCTCTCCTCCGATCGTCCTCTGCCCTCCTCCTATCCTCCTCTGCTCTCCTCTGATCCTCTTCCGCTCTCCTCTGCGCCTCAGTAGTCATCCACTGATCCATCTTATAATCCATGGAGGCAATTTGAGAGCGCAATTCTTGATTTTCATTACGTAAAGACTGCATCTCATGAGAAGAAGCAGAAGAAGTCGCACGACCCCTGGGCATCCTTAAACGATCGAATGCAACTTTGGCTTGTGAGCCTAGCCCGTAGAGGGTGGAGTTTTTTGTCCGTCCACCGACAACATCATAATATATCTCGTTCAGCTGGTCGGTGGATAAAGTCTGTGCCCCCCCCTCTATCGATGGCTGAGATGCCTCGATCACTCTATTTGTAATTTGATCCTGTATGAAAAAGGATTATCAGAATAATATTTAAATTGTATACGATTATTAACGTTAATAAAGATAGAAACAATTAAATAGAATAAAGATTATTATTATACGTGTATCGTCTGTGATCGAGAATCGACAAAGGTCTCATCTTTCTTCTTATGGGTCTTCAAAAAGATCTCCATACAAGTTGGCTGGCGAGCAAGATCTCGAGAATCGACAAAGGTCTCATCTTTCTTCTTATGGGTCTTCAAAAAGATCTCCATACAAGTTGGCTGGCGAGCAAGATCTCGTTCCTGTATACACAAATTTATTAGAGCCTAATTATACGAGTTTGGTAATTGATAAATGCAAAATTTACTTGCAATAAGGTAGCTTTAAATTAAACTACCAACTCTATGGTATGCTCAACAATAGATTTAGATCCGGATGAATGCCGGGCCGTTCCGGTGCTCGGGCCACCTGGCTCTGTATTTCTGTTGGCTCGAGCCTTTTCAGAGTTTTCCTTCCATCTTTGTTCTCCCTAGGAGGCCGTCCATACACCCCAGGTCTCGACATTAACATACACCGGTCGTGTCGTCTTCTTTCTTAAGTAATACATATGGTCACGGTACAACTTGGCACAATAAATATTCCAAGTATTTTTAAATTCTGCCTCGTGTCCGCCCTCCCATGTATATTTTTCTGCAATGGAAATTATTAAAATTAGTTTATAAAATGTTAAAATAGTAAATATATTAAATATGCTTACTACAAATTCATTGTAGTAAAAAGTCTTGGTCTCCTCATCTACATGTCTCCATGTCAAACCAGCAGTGCACATTCTTTCTTTAAATTTTCCAGTGATATACGATGACACTGCATGGCCACCCGGAGTGAATCTGTATACAAATTATTAAAAGATTCAAAATATATTATAACTAATTTTAGATATGAACATAATTACTACTAATAAAAAAATACTTACGATTCTCCAACTATTTTTAAAACCTTGTAGCCACGGAGTGGTGCCTGTTGCTGATCTGGCTGCTGCTCTTGTTGTTGTTGTGCCATAATAATATCTACAAAAACAAATTACAATACAAAATACATAGCATTTTGCAATCCACATAGTAAAGACAAGGCAATTCAAGTAACAAGTAGTAAAGGCATATCTCCAATTCAAGAAACAGAAACAGCTTCTAAATAGCATAATGCAATCCACATAGTCTGTAAATGCAATCAACATAGCAGGAAAAGTAAAATTAATACATAATTTACATGATAAACAAAATATATGATATCTTGTCATCATCAAGATCACATTAATCAATAGACACAACTTCTAAATCCTCATCGCTAGACTCTGTTAGTTCAACAACTTTATCACTGCTGGACATATCTCCATCATCTATATCCTCGTAAGTGACGTTAATATCTACAAGTAATTGTGATGTAGATTCGAGTTGTGAATCAACTGAATATCTCTCAACAAAATCATTCTGAAATGCATCATGGTGAACAACAGTGAGGGTGTTCGGCATTTCTATGGTTGAGCGAGCCTTCATTCGTCAAACAGACAACCATTGACTAGATCTTCGTCTTCTCGTAGGATAATCAAGATAGAAAACTTGACCCGCTTGTACTCCAAAGATAAAAGGTTCAAACTTATTGATCCTTTTGTTAGCATTAACCTCAACTAAATTATAATGTGGATGTATTCGAGTACCTATTCTTAGCCTCGGATCATACCATGAACATTTGAATAACACACATCTTTTTAAAGGTAATGTAGGGTATTCAACCTCTATGATTTCGTCAAGTATACCATAATAATCAAACTGAATGTTACTATTCTCCATACATCCTTTGACGCATATACCAGAATTGAAGGTTAACCTGCTTGATTCTTGATGTCTAACGTGAAATTTGAGGCCATTAACATAGTAACCAGAGTAAACCATTATTTTACGCAGAGGACCTGATGCAAGATTCAATATCCTATCATCTTCGACATTTGAAATTCTACGATCTTTCACCTATAAAATTATTTTGAATATAAATTAGGAGATTGAATAATATTTGATATCAATAAAAAATTATTAAATTAAAATTGCTTGAACTTACATATATTTGGAACCATAATGCAAATTATGTCTCTAACTTTGCAGCTATCTCACTTGCACCAAATGATGAATTTTGCAAATATAGTTGTTGTTCGTATAAGCTGACAAAGAATTACAGATAAAATTACAACATTTTAAATCTTCATCGTAACATTTTAAAATGAATGATAGTTTTATTAAAGAAGTAAACTTACTTTATATATGGTTTGACTTCGTGACAATTTAGAAGTATATGTTCTGACAGCATGGTATTCCTGTTCATTTAACCATCTAGATGAAGATGCACCAATTGTCTTGCCCGGATACTTGAAAATAGAAAGCATCAATGGATCTATCGGGTGAGAATCATCAACATTTCTCGGGCATTTGCGATGTCTGGTTTTCACATGATCAGCAAAATAATAAGAGCAGAAAGAAGATGCTTCTTCAACCAGATAAGCATTACTTATTGACCCCTCAACTCTTGCTTTATTACGAACATTATTCTTTAATTTTCTCAAAAATCGTTCGAATGGATACATCCATCTGTACTGAACAGGACCAGCAATTTCTGCCTCGTATGGTAAATGCACTGGTAGATGTTCCATTGAATCAAAAAAACTAGGAGGAAAAATTCGTTCCAGCTTACATAGTATGAGAGGAATGTCTGTTTTCAGGCGAACCATATCATCCACCATAATAGACTTTACTGTCAAATCTCTAAAAAATAGACTAAATTCTGTGAGTGCTTCCCAGACATTTTGAGGGAGTAAGTCATGAAAAGCTATTGAAATAAGTCTTTGCATAAACACATGACAATCATGACTTTTCATTCCAAACATTTTTAATTTGTTCATATCAACGCATCTAGCCATATTAGAAGCATACCCATCTGGAAATTTTATTTCTTTCAACCAACTACATAAAACTTGTTTTCCATCTTTGTCCAATGTATAACAAGCCTTTGGAAATCTATTCACTAGTAGAATTTCCGGCATATACTTCGTATATTCACCGAAGTCATAGATAGATAATTACCGAAGTAGACGCACGTGAAGTAAAAAAGGGGTTATTTTACTTCGCCATATAACCGAAGTCATATCCATGAAATTAGCGAAGTCTTTTACTGGTTCAAAGAGGCAATCCAGTTCAGATTTAGACCGATTCTGAAGTAAAAACTTGTCTTTTACTTTGTTGGTTTTGTAAAGTGCCGAAGTAATCGATGATATATAACTTTACAGTTTAAATTAATTGTCGAAGTAAAAAAATATTTGTTGCTTTAGTAGTTTTGTAATGCGACGAAGTAATAGATGATATATAACTTCACAGTTTATATTAATTATCGAAGCAAATATATTTTATAACTTCGCCAGTATTTATATTTATCGAAGTATATAGTATTATATTACTTCATCATATATGTTTATTGGCACAGTAATCGATTGTAAAGACTTCGTTATTTTGTATGATACAGAGGCAATAGATTTGTAACGACTTCACAATTATTAAATTGTGATGAAATAAATATATTTTTTAACTTCATCACAATTCAAATGGATGAAGTATTTTATTTTTGATTACTTCACCATTAAAATTTATTATCGAAGTAAATAATCATATTTTATTACAATATAATTTTAGTTTAATGAAGTAAATGTCAATTACCACCACACTAATTTAATAAAAGAGTGAAGTAAAAATTATTTTTACTTCATTAAAATTAAACAATTATCCATTCAAAATGATAAATATATATCAACGAATCCATCAATGCACAAGTACATATCCACAAATCCACAAGTATATATAACCAAAATATATATCCACAAGTATATCTAAAATCCATAATGAAAGATCAAAATATGTATCCTAATTAAGTACATCACCAATTTAGACACCTACATATGAGTAGACGAATTCACTCCATTCACTTCTAACATCATCATATTCGGATTGTTGGTAATATTGATCCTTGATTATTCCTGCAAACTTTTAAGCAAAAATACAAAATACATTAAATTCATCCAATTGTAATAGTTTATCTCAATTATAAACCAAAGCATATAATACAAAAAAATATTACCATCCTCTCCAACTGTGGATTTTCACATTCTACTATCTCTTTCATGTACCTCATCACACAATATCCACATTCAATTGAACCACTTTGTTTTAGATTACCCTATAATGAAATATAAAAGATAATGTAATGGTCACAATCAAGTTATAAGAATCACCCATTCATATCTTCATACATAAGCACAATACATACCGTTAATTGTTTAAAACTTGGTCTTTTAGAGATACCCTTTGAAGCATTATACATCTTGACCCCACTACATTTTAAAAAGTAAAAAAGTTATTTTTTCCATATTTATAAGTGAATGCATTAGAAATCAACATAATCTACTACTTACTTGGTCACTATAGTTTTCCATGCATCATCGCGATTTTTGTTTGACATAGAGTCCAATAAATATATCATATCTTTATCTTCATTGACGATAGTCAAAATCCAATGGTACCTGGAAAAATGAAATTATAGCATTGACTAGTATGTAGTAAAAAATCAATAAATAGCTAAAATATTACCCAGTGTTATATGGGATGAGGCAAATGCTATCTCTACACATTGCTTTTAAGTGATCAGCAATATTTTGTGATAAGTTACGACCATCTTTGCCAAGTGGACATGTAGGTATGTAGTCGGGATCCATAAATGAAAAGACATTAGCTCTGTCTTCGTCCCTCAAATATTTGTAGAGATAACTGGACTCAAATATTATATAACTCAGTTAGAAATGTTTCAAGATATAGACAAGTTCCAAAAAAATATAAATATGCAAACACAGAGCAAATGTATATGCTCTCCGATTCATTCATCAATCTAACAACATGAGAATAAATATACTTGCATGCCATAGGTAATATTTTCTCAATATCCTTGAACTTGTCGCGCTGACCAGGAACATCCAACAGAGCAAATGGTTGAGGTTTCCCCTTTTTCTATAATTTAAAATATTCATATAAGTAAATCATTGTCCAAGCAACGTATATAATATTTACAAACACAAAATTTAAACTACCTTTATCGTTGGAAAAATTACCAACTCTTTTGGCCAACCAACTACAACTCCAATTGCATCATTCATGATTTTTGGTCCAGACTTAATTGGGATTGGAAGTTCTGCTTCTTCATCTAAGACAACATCAATAGACACTAGGAGACAGCAAAGGTACCCAAAATCCATTAGGCAAGGCATGGCATGAGTATAATGCCGATAAACATAGATCGACATGATTTAATTTTGAATTTTTATGAATATCTTGTTGAATTACAAACAAGAAGAATTGTACTAAACTAGGAGACAGCAAAGGTACCTTACCTTTGAGACAAATTAACTCACTTTTTCTTCCGGGGCACTTTCTTTGCGTGTTGTAGAATGTAGATCTAACTGCTTTGGTAGAAATAGCAAACATACGTACACAAAAATTGTGAAAAAGCTTACAAAGTAAAGAGATGGCAGCTGACTTCAAGCAAAGAACGTCTTTTGTTGGCGGGCTACAAGTGGCTCGTTGTTCTACAATATCGAACAAGAGCAGAAAGTCTTCTTCGGCAATTCCTCGATCTTCTTTTCTGGTGGGAGAATCAAAATGAATAAGCAGAACACAAAATTGAAATCTAAAGATTCTTTGAATTGTATTATAAAACCAACTACGCACTCTTGCCTTATTCCGTAAAATCCGTATAAAACCGTGGAATTTTCAAAACTGTGGAAAACTACTTACTGGAAAATCCAACTCACCTGTTTTAATTTTAGACGAGGATTGTTGGACGACGACATGCATGGTGATAATCCCTGCAGGAATTTCACCAAAAGGGGATCTGCATTGTGCAATGGTCTTGTTGTTCTCTAACACTTTGCCGGAACTTATTAGTTTCACATCATTAGCCACCTTCGGAACAATCTTCTTATCTATAGCACAAGGATAGTCGACAACAAAATCATCAAGTTGAGATAAACAGATTTTAATATGAACGCACGTTGTAAAGTTAAAAAAAGATATTAATTTTAATTTATCACCAACCTATTTAAATAGATAAATGCATCTAGAGTTACAATAACGTGTAAAATATGTAGTGCCGCCAGATAATTGATAATTCATGCCTCACATGACATTTCCTACTCAAGATGGCAAAAAAGCAGGTCGCCGAAGCAGAAGGCGAAGCAGAAGCAGAAGAACCTTAGGTCGCAGAAGCAGAGCAGAGAAGAAAATAGGTCGCCGAAGCAAAAAGGCGATCGCCGAAGCAGAAGCAGAAGCAAAAGCAACCTCAAGATCACCAACCTCAAGATGGCAAAAAGGCGAAGCAGAAGCAACCTAGGTCGCCGAAGCAGAGCAGAGCAGAGAAGAGCAGGGCAGAGAAACTTAGGTCGCCGATCGCTTAGAGATAGAGAACCTTATGTCGCCGATCGCTTGGAGATGGAGAACCTTAGGTCGCCGATCGCTTGGAGATGGAGAAACTTAGGTCGCCGATCGCTTGGAGATGGAGAACCTTAGGTCGCCGATCGCTTGGAGATGGAGAAACTTTGGTCGCCGATCGCTCTTAGGTCGCCGATCGCTTGGAGATGGAGTGACGCGCGCGGCAGAAAATTAGGTCGAAGCGGGAGAAGCAAAAGCGAAGCGATCGGCGCGGCTGATAGAATTTAGGTTAAGTGCGCGCGGTGGGAAGAAAATATTACGGGATTAATTAGCCGGAGCGGGAGAAATTTAGCGCCAAGCGAAATAGGGGATTAGCTTGGGAGCGGGAGAAAATTAGGAATATTAACTGCGAGCGAGAGAAAAACCGGTTCAGATTTTATTTTATTTAATCGGTTCAATTTTATTACTTCGCCAATTAAAATTATAAATTTTATTGTAAACTGTATTACTTCATTAAATACAAATTGCGAAGTAATAATTATTAAAAATTTTAGAAGAAGTCTATTTTTTTATTCTATGAAGTCTAAAACTATATTTACTACGTCAATTTTATTATCGAAGTTTATTAAAATATATTACTTCATCATTAAATATCGCCGAAGTAAATACCGAAAATTCTACTAGTGATTAGATGTTTCATCTTGATGCAATTCAGGCATGTTAACTAGCTCTTTTAATTCTTCACGTGATTTTACAGTGTCTTTCGTTTTTCCAGGCACGTTCATCACAGTGTTGAAGATATTATCAAAGACATTTTTTTCAACATGCATAACATCTAAATTATGTCAAATGAGCAGATACTTCCAATAAGGTAGCTCCCAAAATATACTTCTTTTCTTCCATCCACATTTGCACATCCGAACAATGTATTTATTTATGTCATCTGAACCTGGTTGAGAAACTGGAAGAAATCTGTAACTGTCAATTTGTTCAATAATATTTTCACCTGAAACAATCACTGGAGGAGATTTTCTCACTACAACATTCTTAATGAAATTTTTTTTATTTCGCCTAAAAGGGTGATCAACTGGTAAAAATTTACGATGGTTATCAAACCAAGATACCTTACCACTGCAAGGTAATGAAAATGCATCAGATTCCATCATGCAATGTGGGCATGCTAATTTTCCAGATGTACTCCATCCTGACAACATCGAGTATGCTGGAAAATCACTAACTGTCCATAATAATGCAGCATGTAATGTAAAATTTATTTTACTTGCAACATCATAAGTCAAGGACCCTACATTCCATGAATCATTCAACTCAGCAATCAGAGGTTGAAGGAAAATATCTATCTTCTCTTTAGGATTGGTTGGACCAGGAATCAATACAGTAAGGAACATAAATTCATCTTTCATGCACATCCATGGCGGTAAATTATACGGTGTTAATATCACTGGCCAAGAAGAATACTGCTGTCTTGACTGACCAAATGGTTGAAATCCATCTGCAGAAAGTCCCAATCTCACATTACGTGGTTCCATATGAAATGAAGGAAACACACTATCAAGATGTTTCCATGCAGGGGAATCACAAGGATGACACATTACACCTCCTTCGTGCGCATGCTCATGATGTCATATCATGTGACTAGCTGTAGCAGTGGATGCATATAAACGTTGAAGTCTAGCAGTTAATGGAAAATAATACATAACTTTCCAAGCTATCTTTTTCTTCTTCTTCCCTGGTGATCCTGTCGACAAGCGAAGAACGGTTCTCCCTCAAATGACTCGGTCTAACCGAGCCGACCTGGTCTGCTGTAGTTTGGGAGGTCGGGCCGAAATAGAGCTCTCAATACGATGGAGTGGTTGCAAAATGGCAGCGATCCTTACTCTGAAGTTCAAATGGGGTTTATATAGGGGGAAGAAAGGACCTTCCCACGTGCGAGCTGTCACGTCTCATTAAAAGAAGATCAATCGCCAGAGAGATGATCAATCGCCAGATCATGATAGCGACAGCTACATTAATATTGAGAGACTGTCGCCGCCGCTTGACACCATATCGGCGTTGTCTCTTCTGTCCCTCTTTAATTACTGGCGGCTTTGCCAGGCAATGATTATGCCAAAGGGGATTATCTTCTGAATATCTAATAAGAAAAGCTCATGCACTAGGAGAGGCTCGCAGTTGTTCGGCTGTCTCTCGTGTGATCACGAATACCTGACCTCGATTAGTAGACTTCGAGGGGATGACCTTGAGTGACCTGCCCCGATCGTCTCGATCTTGGACGACCGACCCCGAGGGTCTTGACTTCGGACGGCCGACCCCGAGGGCCCCGACCTCCGACGACCGACCTAGAGGATCCCGAGCTCGGATGACCGACCTCGGACGGCCGATCTTGAGGATTCCGACCTCCGACGGCCGACCTCGAGGATCCCGAGCTCGGATGACCGACCCTGAGGATCCCGACCTCGGGGCTCCCGACCTCAGACGGCTGACCTCGAGGATCCCAACCTCGGGGGTCCTGACTTCGGGGTAACCTTTGTCCTGACCAATTTAATACCGGTTCAAACCGGCAATCGAACCCGGCCGAGCTCTCGATCCTTCTACAAATCATACGCCCGGATCACAAGCCTCCCTCTCAAGTCTAGTCGAAGGAGGAGTGTAATCCGACTGACTAGGCTCCTTGCTCGGTCGGCTTGCCCCTTTTTGTCCTCCCGCGTGTCACCTCGTACGGCTGATCCTTCCATTTAATGCCGTATCCTCCATTAAATCCTCATTAATGCAAGGGCGCGTGTCATTTCCCGACTGGACGCCTCGAGCAACGAAACGTCATCGGCGTGGCCTGGGCGTCATGCGAGTGATGCTTCGAGGTCTGGGAAATGACAGGGATCGAATGGCGAGGAGTCTACCCCGCCATTTTCTTTTTCTTGATCGGACGGTCCTCCTGGTTTTACCCATGGTATAAATAGGTTTGCCCTCTCATTCCGCCTCCTTTTATCCTGACCTTCGCTCTTCCTCCAGTTCTTGTCCGATCTCCGCCCTGACAACAGTGTTTCCGGTGAACTGTGTTTCCGGCGAACCTCGATCTTAGGTACTCCTTTCCTCTGCCGAGACCTCGTTTTGTCATTTTTCTTCGACTTTATTTTGATGGCATCGTCGTCCTCCCCTCCGTCTGCACCCCCCGAGCCCTGGTATTTATCTACCCGGTCTTCCCTTACTTTAGGTCAGGTGGAAACCCTATGTATAGATTACCTGATCCCCGAAGACCATCCCATTGTTGGATTGTGAAAAACCGATAGAGGGGGGGTGAATATCGGAAATCGCTCTTTTTCGGAAAACTAAGAGTAAGTGCACAGCGGAAATAAAAATACGAGACACAGCACAAAGACACAGTGGTTTTTACTTGGTTCAGAGCCTGTGTCGACTCCTACTCCAAGGCCCACGGTCGTTGACCGTTTACTTTGGGCAATTCTATATTCGTGCAAATAGGTTACAATGATTTCAATTAAAAAGAGAGTGCAATAAAATAATAATAAAATATTAAGCTCTTCGTTACCGACGTCCGGAGTGTATCGATTCATTTCGGGGCAGTGGGACGTCGTCGGCTCGAGGTGAGGCATTTCTGGAGCAAGGCGCGAGCGTAGAAGAGCGTGGAAGCTTTGGAATGAAGTTGATCTGAAGCTTGGGGTCGAGGGGTGCTATTTATAGCACCTAGGGTGCCCTGGACTTCGGGGGCGCCCTGCCACGTGTCAGCCGATCCGTGCTTCGCTCGGTCAAGTGTTATCCCACTGGAATAGGGATGAGGTTTGACCTCTAGGGCGCCTTGGTCACAGAGGGCGCCTTGGCTGACTTCTTCCGCGCAGAAATCTCGCTGTGGATAAGCTGAAGCCTCACAGTTTTGGGCGCGGAGGCACCCTGGCTGCTGAGGGCGCCTTCACTGACGAAGGCGCCTTCGCTGCTGAGGGCGCCTTCACTGACGAAGGCGCCTTCGCTGCTGAGGGCGCCTTGCCCAGTAAGCAACTGATGCTCATCTTGCTTCGCTTGGTTCTGGTTCACCTTGAGGGCGCCCTGGACACTCAGGGCGCCTTACTCAGCTGCTGCCTCACTCCTTTGAGGCTCTCTGAGTTGCAGACACACATTCCTTCGGTCCTGCATTCAAGGTTAGTCCAAAGCACAATAAAACAATTAATTATTATTTTATACAGCCTTAGCTGTCTTGGTTCTGACTTTGGTTTCCAAAATGGAGCCCTAGGTCGAACCGACGCCTACTGTTCCCTCGACGGGGAACGCGTCCTCACCTACTCCTCTCGGGAGAATTTACCTGATGCCAACCGTTCCTTTGGTTGGACTTTTGCCTGACGGTCCTTTGTCAGGTCTTGTAAACTGGCAGTCCTTCGCCAGTTGCCTAGCAGTCCTTCGCTAGGGCTTCGGTGCTGGCAGTCCTTCGCCAGTTGCCTAGCAATCCTTCGCTAGGGCTTGATGCTGGCAGTCCTTCGCCAGTTGCCTAGCAATCCTTCGCTAGGGCTTTCTTTCCTGGCATTCCTTTCCTAGTGCCTAGCAGTCCTTCGCTAGGGCTTTTCCTGCACACTTGATTAACTTGTTAGAAAATAAGAAAGACTTAACTTTTGACCTATGTTGCCATTATCAAAACACAGGTTTGACTTAGGTGCATTTCTGCACCAACAATCTCCCTCTTTTTGATTTATGGCAACCCTAGTTCAAAAAGTTAAGTTTAAGCAAAACATAACACAATTTTAACTTTTATTCCCTCCCCCTGGAAGGAACAATCTCCCCCTAGATTTTTCAAAAATTCGTGGGGTTTTAAAGACTTTACGTGTACTTTGAAAACTTTAAGTTAGAAGTAACTTAAAAATACATAGTAGAGTTTTTAAAGCATAATTTGAGTACTTAAGAAATTTTAAAGTCTTAAGTTTTAAAGTACTCAAAATGTTAGCTTAAGTACTCGGTAAGATATAACAAGCTTAAGTACTTAGTAGGTTTTGAAACACTTTAGTACTTAACAATTTTGAAAAACTTAAGCTTTAGAGAAAAAAATTTTGACAAGCTTAAGTTAGATCCTTTTGAAAGGCTAGAGTATTTTTCAAAATTTTGAAAGCTTAAAAAAAATTTTGAAGCTAGAGTACTTAGCAAAATTTTGAAAGCTTGAGTAGAGAATTTTGGAGTTAGAGTACTTAGCAAAATTTTGAAAGCTTGGAAAAAATTTGAAGCTAGAGTACTTAGCAAAATTTTGAAAGCTTGAAGAAAGAGTACTTAGCCAAAAATTTTGAAAGCTTGAAAAAAAGAGTACTTAGCCAAAAATTTTGAAAGCTTGAAAAAAAAAGGTACTTAGCCAAAAATTTTGAAAGCTTGAAAAAAAAAGGTACTTAGCCAAAATTTTCAAAGCTTAAAAAAAATTTTGAAGTTAGAGTACTTAGCAAAATTTTGAAAGCTTGGAGCTAGAGTACTTAGCAAAAATTTTAAAAGCTTAAAAATTTTGAAGCTAGAAAGCTTTTAAGAACTTAAGTACTTCTTCAAAAAGTTTAAGCTTTTTCATAAAGGATAAGTATGTTTTTGAACCTTTTTGAATAACGGAAAAATTTTGAAAAAAAATAATTTAAAATTTTGAAAAAATAATTTTTCTCTTTGCCTATCTCTTTCTCTCCCCCTTTGCCATATATCAAAACAGATAAATGCAGCATGAATAAAGAAAATAAATAATAATTTGCTGTACTGAATCAGTTAGATTTACACTAAATCAATCAATTTTCTCTGTTGGGACCTGTCTAACCCAATTAGCTTCTTACTAACTGTTATATACAGTAGTTTTTGCTAGGGTTAGTCAAGTTAAGTGTTTCTGTTCAAGTTAGATTTTCTAAGCTTGACCTTTAACTTGATTGCTGTTTAAGTTGTATTTAGTGCCCCAATTACTGCAGATGCACTGACTTAAAGCATCTTGAATTAAGGCAAAGACCTAAGCATCTCAACCCTTTCTAGGTTATCAATCAAAAGTACCCTAAGGTGCTTGTGAGATGCTGGCTTCTAAGTCTATAGGTGCATGCAGTTCTACAGTTAGGGCTTAGGCTAGGTCCATTTTCGAAAAAGCCCTAATTTTAAAAGGGGGTAGTTTTTAAATAAAAATAACACTAAGTCGAAAAAAAAATGAAAATTGATTTTGAAATTGAGTAAAGCAATTTTTCAAATTCTATTTTAAAACCAATTTTAAGAAAACTTTTAACCTATTCTACAGAACACAATCCTAACTGCCTTCTTAGTGAACTAAACTCTGATTCAGGTAAGGGTTTTGTGAATATATCAGCTAAGTTGGATTTAGAGTCAATATACTTAAGTACTATTTCACCCCTGGCTACATGGTCTCTAACAAAATGATGTTTGACTTCTATGTGTTTGGTTCTGGAGTGTTGGATTGGGTTCTTAGTTAAATTAATTGAACTTATATTGTCAATAAATACTTGAGTTTGGGTGTAGTTGAGTTGGAAGTCCTTAAGTGTGTGCATCATCCATAACAGTTGAGCAACACACTCTCCTAAGGCCACATACTCAGCTTCAGTTGTGGATAGAGCTACACAGTGTTGTTTTCTGCTGCACCAACTAACTAGACTTTGACCTAACAGTTGGCAGCTTCCACTTGTGCTCTTTCTATCTAATTTACAGCCAGCATAGTCAGAATCTGAGTATCCTGTCAAATCAAAAGTGGAGGTCCTAGAATACCAAATCCCTACATCTAGGGTGCCCTTTACATATCTTAGTATTCTTTTTAGGGCTGCTAAGTGTGTTTCCTTAGCACAGGTTTGGTATCTAGCACACATCCCTACAGCAAACAAAATATCAGGTCTACTGGCTGTAAGGTACAGTAGGCTACCTATCATACTCCTATAGAGTTTAAGGTCTACTGGTTTACCATCAGGGTCACTATCTATTTTTACATTAGTGGCCATAGGGGTACTTATACTTTTAGAGTTATCCATTTTAAATTTCTTTATTAACTCTTTAGCATATTTAAATTGATGAACGTAGTTGTCATCCCTAGTTTGTTTGATTTGTAGTCCTAGGAAAAAAGTAAGCTCACCAATCAAGCTCATTTCGAATTCTTCTTCCATTATCTTGACAAATTCTTTTAAGAAGTTGGTGTTGGTTGATCCAAAGATTATATCATCTACGTAAATTTGGGCAATAAATATATCTTTTCCTAGGGTTTTAATAAATAAGGTTGAGTCAATTTGGCCTTGTTTAAATTCTTTGGATGTTAAATAGGTTGATAACCGTTCATATCATGCCCTAGGTGCTTGTTTTAGCCCATATAATGCTTTGGTTAGTTTATAAACATGGTTAGGTTTATCTAAGTCCTCAAACCCTGGGGGTTGTCCTACATACACTTCTTCTTTAATGAATCCATTTAAGAAGGCTGACTTTACATCCATTTGATATAATTTAAATCCTTTATAGGATGCAAAGGTTAACGACATTCTAATGGACTCAAGTCTAGCTACTGGGGCATATGTTTCATCGTAGTCTAATCCCTCTACTTGGCTGAAACCCTTTGCTACTAAGCGGGCTTTATTTCTGACTATTTCTCCTTGATCATTTAGTTTATTCCTAAAGACCCACTTAGTATCTATGATGGATTTGCCTTTAGGTTTAGGCACTAGTTCCCAGACTTGGTTCCTTTCAAATTGGGCTAATTCTTCTTGCATAGCTATGATCCAGTCAGGGTCAGGTAGGGCTTCATCTATAGTTTTGGGTTCAATTTTCGATATCATAGCTATTTGACTAAGGTTTCTATAGGAGGATCTAGTCCTGACTCCTAGAGTTGGATCACCCACAATTTGATCAGTTGGGTGACTGAGTCTGGGTTTCTTGGTTCTTCTAGAGCTTGGTTCAGCCTCAGGTCCGGCTGGTCGGTTTGGTTCACTATTTGATTCGACTCTTTGGGCTGGTTCATTTGTTGGTTGGATACTTGATTCAGTTGATTCATTAATTGGTTCAATGGTTAGTTCGTTTAAGGATTCAATTAATGGTTCAATAATTTGTTCATTATTTTCTTGGTCAGAGTTTGATGAAATTGGGTCTGGATTATTAGATGTTGAATTGATTTCTTCATCGAAAATTAAGTTTGTTGTTTCTTTAATTTTCTTAGTTTGTTTGTTGTAAGCCCTATAGGCTCTACTTGTTGTTGAATATCCTAGGAAAATACCTGGGTTTGACTTGGATTGAAATTTTCCTAAATAGTCTTTGGTGTTTAGGATATGGACTTTGCACCCAAAGACCCTCAGGTAATGTAGGTTTGGGAGTCTATGGTAGTATAGTTCATAGGGGGTTTTGTTGTGTCGTTTGTTAATCAAAACCCTATTTTGGATATAACAGGTTGTACTAGTTGCTTCTGCCCAAAATTGATTTGCTAATTTAAATTCGTTGAGCATAGCCCTAGCGGCTTCTTGTAATGTTCTATTCCTTCGCTCGACTATCCCATTTTGTTGGGGGGTTCTAGGACATGAAAATACATGTAAATACCCATTTATCTTACAGAATTCCTCAAACTGTTGATTCTCAAATTCTCCCCCGTGATCACTCCTAAGTCTTTTAATTTTAGTGTCGTTTTGATTTTCAATTAGTTTACAGAATTCAATAAATAGGTTTAGAGTTTCATCTTTGGTTTTTAAGAACCTGACCCAGGTAAACCTAGAGTAATCATCAACTATTACTAAGCAGTATCGGTTCCCGCTTAGTGACTTGGCTCCATGTGAATCAAATAGGTCAAGGTGTAGGAGCTCAAGTGTGGTTTGAGTTAAATCAGACTGGATTAGTTTATGATTGGATTTGGTTTGTTTACCTTGATTACATGATTCACATATTAGGTTTTCATTATTTTTGATTTTGGGGATACCTTTGATTAAGCCAAGTTGGGTAATTTTTGAGATAGTTCTTAAATTGGTATGACCTAATCTCCTATGCCAGAGGTTTGATTGTTCTAATTATGTTAACATGCATTTGGGTATAAGGGGAAGATTTATAGTGTATACATTGTTTTTCCTAGTGCCCTTAAGTATGATTTCTGAGTCTTGTTCATTTCTAATCAGGCAGTTGGAATTGTTGAAGGTAACTATATAACCAGAATCACATAACTGACTTATGCTAAGCAAGTTAAAATTAAAGTTTTCAACCAATAAAACTTTCTTAATAATGAAATCAGATTTAAGCTCAATATTACTTGACCCAATTACCTTGAGTGTAGCATTATTGCCAAATGCTACTGAGCCTAGGTTTTTGAGTTTGAGCTTGGTGAACTTCAATTTGTCTCCAGTCATGTGTCTGGAGCAACCGCTATCCAACATCCATTGGTCCAAATCTTTATGTTCCTACGCATAAAGAATTTTCTTGATTTGGATCCAATTAGAATCAGGAATAGCTTAAATTGAGTTTCACTGTCTAGTCTGTCTCACCCAAATCTAGGGTTTTCAATCACGTTAACCTTATAGGTTTTGTGAGACAGTTTTTGATAGTTTTGAAAATTTTAAAAATTTTGATTAATTTTGAAGGATAATTAAATTTTGAAAGTTTAATTAATTAATTTTGAAATTTTTGAAAAGATGTTTTAAATCTATACTTAGCTGAAATTTTGTGTTAGATTCGAATTTGACAAAGATTAATTTGAATTTGAATTTCAAAAATTGGCTTCCAGGTCTTGGCGAGGCACTAGGCCTTCTTTGGCCGAAGCCTTATGGGATCATCCACCCTTTCCTTGACAAAGTCTCTTAATGAAATTTCATTTTCAAAATTATTTTTTGAAAAATTTCTGGTCTAACTAGTTTGGTTTTTGGATCGGTAGCTTCGGCTGGTTTCACCAGTCTAAAGAGACCAAGTAAACTTGATCTTATTAGAATTGGTTTCCCCAACGTACTATCATCTCACCTCCAACCAATACTATGTTTTCAAATTTCAGTTAAGTTTGTTTGGTCCTTAAGCTAGCCTAAGTCTAAGCATGGTATATTGCAGAAATTAAGTAAACAGGCAAACAATCAAGCAATTTAAATCAATAATAACAAGTTTATCTAATAATGAAAATAGTTTTCAGTTTGGCTCCCCCTGGACTAAAGCCACGGTGATGGTTAGGCAAGATGTGAATCTTGTCCTTGGGGATCCAATACTGATTTGATCCAGTTGGTTTGTTCAGGCACAGTTTAGGTACCCATGCCTGAATTTTTCCTCTGGACTGATTCAGTACAGACAAATATGATCTTTGTCGGGATTTGGTTCGGTAGCCAAGTCCGGATCGATTTAGAACTGATTTCTATTTTCCAAGGATCATGTCAAGACCCTTGGAACCAGATGTAAATCGTTCTAAAGTTGTTCTAAATTCCTTAACCTGAGTTTTCAGGGAGGAGTTCTCCTTTTCAAGTTTTTCAACTTGAATAGAAGTTCCTTCCTGAACCTTCTCGGTTAAGGGTTTAGAGTCAGCTCCCTCTTTCAGGAGTTTTACTTCCTGTCGGAGGGATTCGACTCGGAGTTTGGCTTTAGCCAAGTCTCGAGAAAGAAAAGAAATCAACTCACTTAATTACAATTTATTAAAACCAGTTACCTTTATTTCTCCGTCTTCTGTGAAGGTCAGCTCGCCGTCCTCTTGTTCTGATTCTGACTCGACTTTTTCTGAGGCGGTCAGAGCTAGGAGATTGGACTGAGGTGCCTCTTCTTCTTCTTCTGAGGAAGACTCGTCCCAGGTTGCTTGTAGCACCTTCTTTCTTCTCGTCTTCTTGGACTCTTTCAGATTTGGACACTCTGTTTTGTAGTGGCCCTTTTTCTTGCACTCGTAGCAGGTCACATTAGGCTTGTTCGCGGGTTCAGTTGGTTCGTCCTTTCTTCGGCCGGTTTTCCTTTTGTTGGTTCGGTTCTTCAGCTCCTTGTAGTAGTTTCGAGCGAGTCGGACCAGCTTAGTTTGTTCTCCTTCTTCATCTTCTGAATCTGAGTCAGAGTTAGACTCGGGTTCAGGTTCGGGCTTCTTCTTCGTTGTCTTTTGATTTTTGCCTGCAAGAAATGCAACACCTCTCTCAACCACATTGGTGTTAGTTTGTTCGTGCAGTTCTAGTTCGGAAAACAACTCATCTAATTTTATTTTAGAAAGATCTCTAGAGACCTTGTATGCATCTTCCATAGATGCCCACAAGGTGTTTCTAGGAAAGGCGTTTAGAGTATACCTTATTAGGTCACGATTTTCAACCTTGTGACCTATTGTGTGAAGACCGTTCATTACCTCCTGGATTCGTGCGTGGAGCTGGGCTGCTGTTTCGTTGTCGGCCATCTTGATAGTGTAGAGTTTATTCAGTAGTAGATCCCTTTTGCTGATCCTGGTGTCCGAAGTCCCTTCGTGCAGCTCGATCAGTTTTGTCCATAGCTCTTTTGCACTGTTGAAG
>JAGFNQ010003412.1:0-19432 GCA_024364735.1 Boesenbergia rotunda | reverse complement strand
CTCTAAGTCTAGAACGACGATTGAAAGACTTACGAAGTTTCTACGAAGTTCTGAATGATCGATATTCACCCCCCCCTCTATCGACGACACGGCCGGTCCTATAGCTCGGTCAGCGCTTATCCCTCCAGAATCGGGCTCGGAAGCTGATGGGGGACCCGGGACACTGGGGCGCCCGGTTGACTTGTTCTGCTTGGCTTCGTGTCTGAGTTTGCTTCGCTAGCTGGTTAGCTTGGACCCAGGGTGCCCGAGACACTGGGGTCGCCCGGGACCATCAGGGCGCCCGAGACCATCAGGGCGCCTGACCCAGTAAGCTCTCGAAGCGATTCTTGCTTAACTTGTTTTGCCTTGACCTTGGGGCCGCCCGGGACCTCCAGGGTGCCTTGCCCAGCTGCTTCCCCTCTCCTTTGAGGCATTCTGAGCTGCAGAAACACATTCCTTCGATCCTGCTTTCAAGGTTAGTTCCAAAATAGCAAAGCAAGAATATTAGATAATTTTTTACAGCCGTAGCTGTCTTGGTTCTGACTTTGGGTCTCCCAAATGGAACCTTAGGTCTAACCGACGCCTACTGTTCCCTCGACAGGGATCGCGTCCTCACCTACTCCTCTCAGGAGAATTTACCTTTTGCCAACCGGCTCCTCCGGTTGGACTTTTGCCCAGCAGTCCTTTGCCAGGTGCCTAGCAGCCCTTCGCCAGGTCTTCGGTACTAAGTAGTCCTTCGCCAGGTGCCTAGCAGTCCTTCGCCAGGTCTTAGACTCCTAGATACCCTTTGCCAAGTGCCCAGCAGTCCTTCGGCAGGTCTTAGGGTTTCGATGCCTACCAGTCCTTCGCTAGGTGCCCAGCAGCCCTTCGCCAGGACTTCGTTCTGCACACTCAGTGAGCACATTAGATCACAATAATATCTTAACTTTTGAACCCTTTGCCAATATCAAAACCCAGGTTCGACTTAGGTGCTGCCTGTACCAACAATCTCCTCCTTTTTGATTTATGGCAACCCAGTTCAAAAAGTTAAGTTGAAACACAAATAGGTAAAAATTCCAATTTCATTTCCTCCCCCTGGAAGGAATCTTCCCCTAGATTTTTCAACGGTTCGCGGGGTTTAAAAAAAATTTCTAAGTCTAAAAAGGAAATTTATTTTTCAATACTTAGAATCTTTTCAAAAAAATTGTAAGTTAGAAAACATTTTCCAAAAGAGATTTGGGTTTTCGCACTTTAGAAAATTTTCTCAACTTCTTCTGAAGTTTTTAGAAAATTGAAATTTCTTTAGCACTTTTTTTAATTTTTGAGATTAAACTTAGAAATTTTTCTATTAGTGAAATTTAAGATAAGTATTTAGAGAACTTTTTAAAAATAGCTTATGCAATTTTGAAAATTGACTTAAGTCAAGTACTTACAAATAATTTTGAAAACAACTTAAGTACTTAGAAATAATTTTGTGCAATTGACTTAAGGGATTTTACTTTTTGAAAAAGGAGATAAATAATGTTTTAACTTTTAAAAAAAATTTTAAACCTTCTCTCCTTTCCAATCTCTCCCCCTTTGCCATATATAAAAAAAACAATATAGCAAAATATTATAGCAAAAGAAGTAAGGTGCTGTACTGAACCAATTCAAGATATAAACTGGACCAAATAAATTTGAATTATCTCTTTCGGGTCCTGTCTAACCCAATTAACTACTTACTAACTGTTATACACAGTAGCTTTCGCTAGGGTTAGTCAAGTTAAGTGTTCTGTTCAAGTTAGATTTTCTAAGCTTGACACTTAACTTGATTACTGTTTATTGGTATTTAGTGCTCCAATTACTGCAGATGCACAGACTTAAGCATCTTGAATCAAGACAAAGACCTAAGCATCTCAACCCATTCTATGTTATCATTCAAAAGTACCCTAAGGTGCTTGTGAGATGCTGGCTTCTAGATCTATAGGTGCATGCAGTTCTAGGATTAGGGCCTAAGCTAAGTCCATTTGCAAAAAGCCCTAGTTTTAAAGGGGGTAATTTTTTAGAAAAAACTAAGTCGAAAAAATTGGTTTTTTTAAAAAAAAATTTCAAATTAAGTAGAACCTGATAGGTAATAAAACAGTTTTAAAAGACAGAAGTAGAGTAAACCTATTCTACAAGCATAACCGTAACTGCCTTCTTAGTGAGCTAAATTCAGACTCAGGTAAGGGTTTGGTGAATATTTCAGCTAGGTTTGATTTTAAGTCTATATGCTTAAGGACTATTTCACCCCTGGCTACATGATCTCTTACAAAGTGGTGTTTATCTTCTATGTGTTTGGTTCTGGAGTGTTGGATTGAATTTTTAGTTAGATTAATTAAGCTTATATTATCAATGTAGACCTGAGTTTGAGTGTAGCTGAGCTGGAAGTCTTTAAGTGTGTGCATCATCCATAAGAGTTGTGCTACACACTCTCCTAAAGCAACATACTCAGTTTCAGTTGTGGATAGAGCTACACAGTGTTGTTTTCTGCTGCACCAACTCACTAGACTATTTCCTAAAAGTTGGCAGCTTCCACTTGTACTTTTTCTGTCTAGTTTACAATCGGCATAGTCAGAGTTCGAGTATCCTGACAAGTCAAAAGTTGAGGTCCTGGATACCAAATCCCTACATTTAGGGTGCCCTTAATGTATCTAAGTATTCTTTTTAGGGCTGCTAAGTGCGTTTCCTTAGCACAAGTTTGGTATCTAGCACACATTCCTACGGTAAAAAGGATATCAGGTATGCTGGTTGTAAGGTACAGTAGACTTCCAATCATACTCCTATAATGTTTAAGGTCTACTGGTTTACCATCAGGGTCACTATCTATTTTTACATTTGTGGCGATGGGGGTACTTATGCTGAAATTTACCTAGATAGTCCTTGGTGTTTAGGATATGGATTTTGCACCCAAAAACTCTTAGGTAATGTAGGTTTGGAAGTCTATGGTAGTATAATTCATAGGGTGTTTTATTGTGTCGTTTGTTAATTAGGAACCTATTTTCTATGTAGCAAGCCGTACTAATTGCTTCTGCTCAAAATTGGTTAGCTAGGTTAAATTCATTGAGCATAGCCCAAGCGGCTTCCTGTAGGGTTCTATTTTTCCGTTCAACTATCCCATTTTACTGGGGGGGTTCTAAATGGGGGGTTCTAGGACACGAAAATTCATGTATATACCCATTTACCTTACAAAACTCCTCAAACCGTTGATTTTCAAACTCTCCCCCGTGGTCACTCCTAAGTCTTTTGATTTTGGTATCGTTTTGATTTTCAATTAACCTACAAAAATCACTAAATAGGTTTAGGGTTTCATCTTTGGTCTTTAGAAACCTAACCCAGGTAAACCTAGAGTAATCATCAACAATTACTAAGCAGTATCGGTTTTCGCTTAGTGACATGGCTCCATGTGAATCAAGTAGGTCAAGGTGCAGGAGCTCAAGTGTGGTTTGAGTTAGATCAGATTGAATTAGTTTGTGATTAGACCTGGTTTGTTTACCTTGATTACATGATTTACATATTAAGTTTTGATGGTTCTTAATTTTTGGTATACCTTTAATTAGGCCAAGTTGGGTGATTTTTGAAATTAATCTTAGATTAGTGTGTCCTAATCTCCTATGCCAGAGGTTTGATTCTTCTAACTGAGTTAACATGCATTTAGGTACTAGGGGTAGGTTTATAGTGTAAACATTATTTTTCCTAGAGCCCTTAAGCATGATTTCTGAGTCTTGTAAGTTTCTAATCAGACAGTTAGAGTTGGTAAAGGTAACTACATAGCTAGTATCACATAATTGACTTATGCTAAGCAGGTTAAATTTAAAATCTTCAACCAAAAGAACCTTTTTAATAACAAAGTCAGATTTAAGTTCAATGTTACTTGACCCAATCACCTTGAGTGTAGCATTGTTGCCAAATGCTACTGAGCCTAGGTTTTTGAGCTTGAGTTTGGTGAATTTCAATTTATCCCCAGTCATGTGTCTGGAGCACCCGCTATCCAACATCCATTGGTCCAAATCTTTATGTTCCTACACATAAAGAGTTTTTTTGATTTGGATCCAATTAGAATTAAGGATAGCCTAAATTGATTTTCACAGCCTAGTCTGTCTCACCCAATCTAGAGTTATCAATCACGTTTGCCTTATGGGTTTTTGTGAGACAAGTTTTAGTAGACAGAATTATTTTGAAAAATCATGATTTATTTTGAAAAAGATAAATTAATTTTGAAAACAATGGTTTCGAATTTATTTTGAAAAAGAGTGTTTGAATCTAAAATTAATTAAAAATTTGTGTTAGATTCGAATTTGACAAAGAATAATTTGAATTTGAATTTCAAAAATTGGCTTCTAGGTCTTGGCGAGGCACTAGGCCTTCTTTGGCCGTAGCTTTATTGGATCATCAACCCTTTCCTTGACAAAGCCTTTTAATGAACTTTCATTTTCAAAATTACTTTTTGAAAAATTCTGGTCTAACTAGTTTGGGTCCTGGATCGGTAGCTTCGGCTAGTTCCACCAGTCTAAAGAGACCAAGTAGTGTATACTTGACCTTATTAGAAAAGGTTTTCCTAACGTACTATCATCTCATCGCCACCCAATACTATGTTGTTCAAATTTCACTTAATTGGTTCAGTCCTTAATCTAACCAGTCCTAAGTCTAAGCATGGTAAATTGCAGAAAATAGGTAGACAAGCAATCATGCACATTAAAACAAGAAAAGAAATTCATTTAACTATGAAAATTGTTTTTAATTTGGCTCCCCCTGGACTAAAGCCACGATAATGGTTCGGCAAGATATGAATCTTGTCCTTGGGGATCCAATACTGATTTGATCCAGTTTGTTTGTTCAGGCACAGTTTGGGTACCCATGCCTGAATTTTAGGTCTAGACTGATTCAGTACAGCATAGTATGACCTTTGTCTCGCCTTGGTTCGATAGCCTAACTCGGATCGATTTAGAACCGACTTCTGTTTTCCAAGGATCATGTCAAGACCCTTGGAACCAAAAGTGAATCGTTCTAATGTTGCTCTAAGGTCCTTGACTTGAGTTTTCAAGGAGGAGTTCTCTTTCTCAAGTTTTTCAACTTGAGTAGAGGTTCCTTCTTGAACCTTCTCAGTTAAGGATCTAGAGTCAGCTCCCTCTTTCAGGAGTTTTACTTCCTGTCGGAGGGACTCGACTTTGATTTTGGCTTTCTCCAAGTCGCGAGAAAGGTAAGCAATTAATTCAGTTAATTGAATTCTAGTAAATCCACTTATAGTGATTTCGCCGTCCTTTGAAAATGTAAGCTTTCCGTCGTCCGGTTTCGATTCTGACTCGGTCTCGATTTCCTCCGAAGCAGTCAGAGCGAGCATGTTTGACTGTGGGGCCTCTTCTTCTTCTTCGGAGGAAGACTCGTCCCACGTTGCTTGAAGAGCCTTCTTCCTTCTTGTCTTCCTTCAGATTGGGGCATTCCGTCTTGTAGTGACCCTTCTTTTTGCACTCGTAGCAGGTCACATTTGGTTTGGTCTTTTCATTTGAAGGTTTAGCTGGTTCTTCCTTCTTTCGGCTGGCTTTTCTTCTGTTGGACTGATTCTTCAATTCCTTGTAGTAGTTTCGGGCAAGTCGAACCAGCTTGGGTCGATCTCCTTCGCTGTCTTCTGAGTCAGAGTCTGAGTCAAACTCAGGTGCAGGTTGAGGCTTCTGTTGGATCGAGAGAATATGATAGAGGGGGTGGGGGTGAATATCGTAAAACATTTTCGGATAAAAATAAGAGAATAGGTAGTGGAAAATTAAAACACAACGCAAAAACACAAGCGGTTTTACTTGGTTCGGAGTTGCGGTCGGCTCCTACTCCAAGGCCCACGGTCGTTGACCATTTACTGCAGGCAATTCTATATAAACGCAAAATGTTACAAAAGATATTATAGTTGTAGTGCAGTAAATGAAATGTAGTGCAGTAAATGAAATTGACTTCTTCGTTTACCAACGCCCGGTGTGGATCGTACTTTCGAGCAGAGGGTCGTCGGCGGCGCTTGAATCTTGAGATGGAAGGTTTCTGGAGCAGCGCGCTTGAGTCGAAGAGCGTAGAAGCGTTAGCAAGTTGTGTTCAGAAGCCTTGGGGGTCGAGGGCTATTTATAGCAGTCCTGGGGGGGCCCTGGACGTTGGGGGCGCCCTCTACATGGCCTTCGATCCGCAACAATCTCGGTCATCCCTTATCCCACTCGAGTAGGGCTGAGGTTTGAATGTGGGGGCGCCCGGGACGCTGGGGGCGCCTCGGTTGACTCAATCAGCTGGCTTCTCGGCTGGATAAACTCTATCTGCTTCGTTGGCTTGAGCCCAGGGCGCCCAAGGCTTCCGGGGCGCTCGGGAGCACGGGGGCGCCCGGGAGCATGGGGGCGCCCCGCCCAGTGAGCTTCCGAAGCTTATTCTTGCTAACTCTTGTTTGGCTTTTACCTGGGGCGCCCGGGACCTCCTGGGCGCCCAACCCAGCTGCTGCCTCTCTCCTTTGAGGCGTTCTGAGCTGCAGACACTCGTTCCTTCGGTCCTACATCCAGGGTTAGTACCAAACATGATAAAGCAAGTATGTTAGTGAGTCTTACAGTCGTAGTTGTCTTGGTTCTGACTTTGGGTCTCCAAAATCAAACCCTAGGTCGAACCGACGCCTACTGTTCCCTCGACGGGGAACGCGCCCTCACCTACTCCTCTCAGGAGAATTTACCTATTGCCAACCAGCTCCTCCGGTTGGACTTTTGCCCAGCAGTCCTTCGCCAGGTGCCTGGCTGTCCTTTGCCAGGTCTTCAGTACCATGCAGTCCTTCGCCTGGTGCCCAGCAATCCTTCACCAGGTCTTTGGTACCAAGCAGTCCTTCGCCTGGTGCCTAGTAGTCCTTCGCCAGGTCTTTGTTTCATGGCAGTTCTTCGCCAGGTGCCTAGCAGCCCTTCGCCAGGTCTTTGTTTCTTGGCAGCCCTTCGCCAGGTGCTTAGCAGCCCGTCGCTAGGACTTTGTTTCCTGGCAGTCCTTCGCCAGGACTTTATTTCCTGGCTGTCCTTCGCCAGGTGCCTAGCAACCCTTCGCTAGGACTTTGTTTCCTGGCAGTCCTTCGCCAGGTGCCTAGCAGCCCTTCGCTAGGACTTCTTTCTGCACACTTGAGTAACTTCGTTAGATCACAAATAATACTTAACTTTGAACCCTTTGCCAATATCAAAACAAGGTTCGATATGGTGCTTCCTGCACCAACAATCTCCACCTTTTTGATTTATGGCAACACAATTCAAAGTTAAGTAAAAATTTTAACAGATTAAACAATAAGGTTAAGACCAATTAAATATTGCAATTCTGAACAGTATAAAAAACCAATGTAATTTTTGAAAAAAAAATTTCCCATACTCCCCCTGAATAATTGTGTTATAAAACAACAATTAACTTAACTCTTAACTTTGACCTTTCCTCCCCCTTTGACATATATCAAAAAACATTTATTGGTGAACAACATATCTAACAGGGATTTTTGAGTTTTTCTAAGTGCTTCATGTTTTTGACAAAGTGTTTTTCAAAAATACAGTAAAAGCATTTTCACAAAAAAACTTTTTACACTTAGACAATTTTTTATTTTAAAAAGTTTTGCAAGCCTAAATTTTGTTAAACAAGTTTTACTTACAAGGCTTTGCAAAAAGAATTTAGGCAAAATTCTAAAGCCAAATTTTCCTAAAAAGAGTTTCAACTTTGAAAATTAGGACAAAATTTGTTAAAAAAAATTTGCACACTTAGAAGAATTTGTTTGGAAACACTTTGTGTATTTTGAAAAACAAAATCTTTAAGACAAGTTTTTTTTCACCAAAAAAAACTTTACTTAGAAACATTTGCCAAAATTTTCAATAAGTTTTTGCTCAGAAAAAAATTTTACTTAGAAAAAAAACATGCACTTAAAATTTTTGAAACAATTAGAAATTTTTGAAGCACCTTTTGAAAAAGAGATAAAAATTAGACAAAATTTCCTTTCTCCCTTTCCTTTCTCTCCCCCTTAATGTGAAATTCTTCTCCTTATGTTTTAGAACCTTTCTAAGATAAACTTTCCTTGAAAAAGGGGGGAAAAGGTTAAGGAAGAATTTTATTTTTAATTTCACTTTTTCTTGGCCATATATCAATAAAGTACTTTTGAAAAATATATTTTGAAAGAAGATTTAAAATTTGCATATCAGAGCTTATGAGTCTTGAAAATATAAATATTTGAGCGAATCAGAGCTTTTGTATATTCTCATTGAGTCCATGCTTGACAAGCAACAGAAAAATCAATAAGTTTACTTGTTTTGAATATTTTGAAAAATGCAAGTACTTTAAAAGATATTGAGCTTTTTGAAAGATGCAAGTACTTTTAAAATATCTGTATCTTTGAAAACTATAAGTCACTTTGAATGATATTATGCATTTAAGTAATTTTAAAATATTAAAGAAAATTACTTGACTTATCTTTTGAAAGTACTTATCAATAATATTGTTTTTAACACATAGTATTTTACTTGCTTTGGTTTCTTTTCCAGTCTGACACAATCCTAGGAAACCTTGTTAATTACAAGGATATTTCCCCAAGTATCCGGAAAATTTTCAAACTCAAGTAAATACTATTTCCAAAAGAATTTTGATAATCCAAAATGATAGTGTTTTGAAAATATATGCTACTACATTTTGAAAAATGTGTGAACTTTTGAAGACACAATATTTTATAAGCCACAAGAATTTTGAAAAATAATAGTATTTTGAAAGAAAAATTATTCAAGTTTTCAAAAGGATTTTAAACGTGCAGTGCATGAAAAAACATATAATAATTCTTTTAATTTGATCTCCCTCTAAATTTGACCCAGTCCTAGGAAGCTTGTTGACTACAAGCAATCTTCCTCTGAGTTTTAAGGTTTGATTTAAATTATAAGAATTATCTAACAAATAATTACCAAACAAATATTTCAGAAATTCTTCTTATGACTCAAACTCCCCCTAAATTTGACACATCCTAGAAGTCCTTGTAGATCATGAAGTGGACCTTCCTCTGTATCTTTAGGGTTTATTAAAATCAAAAGAATGATTTTGAATAACCTTCTGAGTATGATAACTTTCAAGGAGATAAATTTTTGAAAACATAACTTGGAATGATAGCACAGTTTTCGAAAATCATGATGATAATTTTTCAAGGAGATAGTAATATACGAGGGTTTTTGAATCAACTTTTGAAAACCTTATTGTGAGATGATAATAAGTTTTAGAGTATAAAGTTTTTGAAAAATCTGAATTTTTGAAAAAGATTAAGAAGAACTCCCCCTGTATCCAACACAGTCTGACTTTTATCTAAGTTCCTTAAGGGATTTCAGTGTTGACCAGGTTTGACTATGTTAACTAGGGTTGACTGTGTTGACCAAGTTTAACTCAGTTGACTATGTTTGACCAATTAATAACTAAATCAAAGAAGCCCTAGATTCTATTTAAAATGAGTCTATTGTGATATTTAACATGAAATTCAATATTTTTAAAAAAATAGAGATGAAAAAGTAGGGTATAATAAACTGAATTAAATTTTGAATAAATTTGAAAGCACTTTGAGTTTTATTTAAGAGGATAGTGACATATACTCGTAGGTCCTAGATATCTCACCCAGTTCTATGTGATCAAACATGTTAATCTTATGGGTTTTGTGAGATAAATATTTTAATAGAAAGATTTATTTTGAAATGTTAAATTAATTTTTAAACTCAATTGAAATTTATTTTGAAAAGAGATATTTGGATCTAAAATTAACTGAAAATTTGTGTTAGATTCGAATTTAACAAAGAGTAAATTGAATTTGAATTTCAAAAATTGGCTTCCAGGTCTTGGCGAGGCACAAGGCTTTCTTTGGCCGTAGCCTTATTGGATCTTCAACCCTTTCCTAGACAAAGCCTTTTAGTGAAATTTCATCTTCAAAATTACTTTTTGCTAAATTCTGGTCTAACTAGTTTGGGTCTTGGATCGGTGGCTTCGGCTAGTTTCACCAGTCTAAAGAGACCAAGTAGTGTATACTTGACCTTATTAGAAAAGGCTTCCCTAACGTACTATCATCTCACCTCCACCCAATACTATGTTGTTCAAATTTCAGTTAAGTTGGTTCAGTCCTTAAACTAACCAATCCTAATTCAAAGCATAATAAAATAAACAAGCAAGAAAAGTAATCAACTAAGTCACGTCATAATTGTAATGATATTCTGGGTTTTTAGAATTAGCAAGATTGTGAATTAGACTTTCTAGCATTTTGACCTTATGTTTCAATATTTCATCTTCTTGTTCCAATTTACTAATGTTTGCTTTAACTAATTTATAAGGTTCAATCATATTATTCAAGGTAAATAATGGATTTTCAAATACTATAAATTTACCTTTAGATTTCTTTTTGGAGGTCTCCCCCTTGATTTTAGTTATCTTTCTTTTGCTTGATAGTTTCTTCAGTATTTTGTAGTGGTCGCGAGTCAACCGGACCAGTTTGGGTCGATCTCCTCTATTGTCTTCTGATTCCGAGTCCGAGTCAGACTCGGGTACAGGTTGAGGCTTCTTCTTTGGTGGTTCTCTTGGAGCTTTTCCTGCAATAGAAATTACACCTTCCTCGACCATTATAGTATTTGTTTGATTACTTAATTGTAATTCAAAAAAGATTCGAAATTGGTTACCATTTTTGTCTCAGTCAATTCGTCTTCTGACTCTAGTTTGGATTCGTGTTCAGACTCTGACTGGGCTGTTTGTGCTTGGACCGAGAGTGCAAGATAGCTTATTTGATCTTCTTCTTCTTCTAAGATCTCTTGATGAAGGTTAATCAATTTTTCCCAAATTTCTCTCGCACATCTGAATGGACCTACTAGTTCGAGTTGCTCCTTGGTTAGGCCACATTGTAGGATTGCAGTCGCTTTTGCATCTGTCTCGATCTTCCTCAGAGTTGGTTCATCCAATTTATCCCAGGCGATCAACATTCCATCTTCTATAGGTACTGTAAACCCCGTTTGGATTATCATCCATAGCTCTAGATGGGCCTTTAGGTGGGATTCAATTAGCCCCTTCCAGGTTCTGAAGTTCTCGGTAGAGAATAGAGGCGGCGAACACTGTTCCATTCTTGATTGGCCATTAAGGATAATTCTTGCACACAAAGAGAAGTAACAGAAATGTACCAAGACTTGGTCTTGGATTAGTAGTGCGGGAGAGAAAAGATATAGCCCAACAAAAATATTACACGAATTTCGAGATAAAATAATAATAAAAAAGTTATGACAAATTTTTGAAAATGTTGATTTTATCACTTCTGATTATTGATGAAAAAGTAAGAAGTCAATATTTGAAAAAAAAAACTTTGCTCAAATTAGGATAGCACGAATTTCGAAAAAAATATTAAAATAATAAAAAAAATTTATGATAAATTTCAAAAATTGATCATTTTAACAATTCTAACTTATGGTGAAAAAATGAGAATTCAAAATTAAAAAAGGCGTACCAAACTCGATTAACGAAAAAAAAGCAAAAAAGATGGAGTGGTGTTGCACCAAACTCGATTAACGAAAAAAATAAGATAATTTTGAAAATCCGGAAAACTCTCAAATTGGTAGTTGCACCAAATTGAGCTTCCCCGATCTGATACCACTTGTTGGATCGAGAGAATACGATAGAGGGGGGGTGAATATCGTAAAACGTTTTCGGATAAAACTAAGAGAATAGGCAGCGAAAAATTAAAACACAACGCAAAAACACAAACAGTTTTACTTGGTTCGGAGTCGCGGTCGGCTCCTACTCCAAGGCCCACGGTCGTTGACCGTTTACTGCGGGCAATTCTATATGAACGCAAAATGTTACAAAAGATATTACAGTTGTAGTGCAGTAAATGAAATGTAGTGCAGTAAATGAAATTGACTTCTTCGTTTACCGACGCCCGGTGTGAATCGTACTTTCGAGCAGAGGGTCGTCGGCGGCGGTTGAATCTTGAGATGGAAGGTTTCCGGAGCAGCGCGCTTGAGTCGAAGAGCGTAGAAGCATTAACAAGTTGTGTTCAGAAGCCTTGGGAGTCGAGGGCTATTTATAGCAGTCCTGGGGGCGCCCTGGACGTTGGGGGTGCCCTCTACATGGCCTTCGATCCGCAACAATCTCGGTCATCCCTTATCCCACTCGAGTAGGGCTGACATGGACCGGGTGCATGTTGACATTGATGCGGGTTCGTAATTTTAAAATTTATTACGTGCAGCGGAAGATTTAGTATAAATAATTTCTCAAATTATTTAACCGCACATCTAAGCATGCAACCTTATATTGTGTAGACTTGATCATATATCAAAATTTTGCAGAAAGTAAACTAATTTACTTAATACCTCGCGTAACTCGAAGGAAGGGACGAGATCCAACCGTAAGCGTCCCTTGGAAGCTCTGCCTCTATTCGCATCCACGCCGAGTTTTCTTCGGGATGACTTCGCAAAGCCACGAGTTTCATGCCGACAAGAACTACTAGATTCTCCAAAGGCACGACAAGAATACCGAGAGAGAGATGGGAAGACTAACCACCAAACGAAGAACGGAATCAAGATTCCGGGAGGAAGGAAGAAGTTGCGCCCTCTTCTTCTTCTTCTTCGGCAGCTGCTTGGTGGATGAAGCTCACGGCAACAAAGGGGACCACCTTTTAGGGCCGGCGGCACTAGAGGAGGGAGAGGGAGAGAAGGAGAGAGAGAGAGAGGGCTTATTTCTAGATCTCTTAGATTTTTTTCCAAGCCTTGCCTTGGTTCCTTTATATAGTAGCCTCTCAATTGCTAAGTCTCTCTTTTATGGAATAAATTTTCATAAGAAATTTATCATATAAATTTTTCTATGAATTATTCCATCATGCCAAGTTTTTATCATAATTTAATTTATGATAAAAACAACCATGTCTTCCTTTTCTTATGGAAAGAAATTTCTTTATATAAATTTCTTTATATAAATTTTTTTATCATGGTAAATCAATCTATTATTGATTTTATAAAATAAAATAAACCAATCCATGGTTCATTTTAATTTCCATGAAAAATAAATATCTTTATATAAATTTCTTTATATAAGTTTCTTTATATAAATTTCTTTTTATAAATTTCTTTATCCATAATTTTATAAAACAAACCACGCTCGGTTTATTTTATAATTTGAACCAAAATTCGGTTTTCCCCTTTTGTTGTGGCCGGCCAAACAACGAGGGTGGGGACCCTCTTTGGCCGGCCAAATCCAAGCTAAAACTATACGAATTAAACTCATTTAATTCGTCCAATAAGTCTTCAAAAGACTTAGCCATTTTATGCTTCCGATGCGTCTCTGAAAAATTCAGATTCGACTTATCTCTCTTGATCGGAAAATCTAATTTTCAACTCGTTTTAAATCCCTCGGATTACTCGTAGTGCGTTTGACTAAATAGGCTTTCGATTTATATTGGCCGTCTATAATTAACCAATTATAGAACTGTAACGCCCGCTTTTTTTTTATATATATAAAGCGGCGTTACGCTAAACATACATATGCATATAAAACATCTTAATGCAGTGGAATAACTAGTACTTACATCATATACACATGTCTGGGTTATCTTTCATGGACATGGTAACATTATACTTACCATATCACCAGCATACCTAGCATCATGACATCAACTTTCCATACTTATTCATAAGCATTTCAGGTAACATATTACCAGTATGCATGGCATCATGGTATCAACTTTCCATAACTTATTCATAAGCATTTCAGGTAATAAGTAGTTTAATCATAACTTCATGAATAGTAGGTTGTTTCTTGGCATCACTACCATAAGCCGAGCATAAACCAAAACAAGCATAGTCAAATTCACAAAACATGCAATAAGTGAGATGAGAGAGTTTCTTGGCCACGTCACTACTACACACACCCATTCTTGCCCTCCTGCTGCTTCCTTATTGTCCCATTGCGTGATCTGCGGTATAAGGAAAATAAGACTATAAGCACACAGGCTTAGTAAGACTCTTTCCTACTCACAAAATCCATACGTCGTATAAACATGCACATAATGCTTCAATCCTACATGAACATCTACACCACTATGCCCTCATCGTTTTAGCATAAACATAGATAAAATCATGACATCATAGTCTAGCATGCACATAAATAAAATCATGACATCATAATCTAGTATGAACATGAATAGAATCATGGCATTATCATCTAGCATGAACATAAATAAAATCATGGCATTATCATCTAGCATGAACATAAATAAAAAACATGACATTATCATCTAGCATGAACATACATAAAAATCATGGCATTTTCATCTAGCATGGACATAAATAAAAATCATGACATTATCATCTAGCATGAACATACATAAAAATCATGGCATTTTCATCTAGCATGGACATAAATAAAAATCATGACATTATCATCTAGCATGAACATACATAAAAATCATGGCATTTTCATCTAGCATGGACATAAATAAAAATCATTTGCGTAAACATACTTTGCATAAACATACTTATCATAACCATAATGCATAACATGGATGGATGCATGAGCAAATGCATATACCATAAGGATGCTTAGTTTGAAATCATACTTTTAAATACTTAAACATAATCATAACATTCATTAGGGCCCTGGCTTGTACCACATTCATACATCATATACGCGCATCCCTAAGTAAATACGAGATAGATAATCTCAACCTACTAGGGTAAGGACAGCTTCATCGGTAGTCCCGAACCGTAAGGACAACTTCATCGGTAGTCCTGAACCGTGGACAGCTTCATCGGTAGTCTAGAACCGTGGACCTTACTTAGGTCCGGTACAAGCCCATTCATAAAATAAAATACCTTCACATGCTTCTTCATTCATAAACATTCATAGCATATTCATTCATTCATCATTTTCGTTCCATATCATCATTATGCCTCGAAGGCATAAACTTTAACTTCATTCATCATTTTCATTCTTAATCATGGCATACGTACATATCATTCATAAAGCATGGCATACATGTAAATTATTCATAAAGCAATGCATACATGCGTATCATTCCTAAAGCATGACATACCTATATATCATTCATAAAACATGGCATACATACATATTATTCATAAAACACGGCATACATACATATTATCCGTAAAACATGGCATACATACATATCATTCATAAATCATGACACATGTCTAAACATTTATGAATCATCATCACATGTGACCTAACATATAATTCATGACACATAAGCTAGGGTCTTAATTGGCATAAAATTCTTCCAACATACTTAACCCTCTACATACATCATAGTACCCTATAGACAAGCATCCTTGGGGTCTCAACCCAATCCAAACCCTAAATCTTGGGAGTTGGCCGAATGGTTCCATAGCATGAGGCTCCATCACTCACTCAATAGGGAGGGTTCCATGAGTAAAAGAACATCCAGACATCACATACAAGACCTTAGGGAGCCATCAAACCCCATGATTGGAGTTAACCCTAAGCCCTAGCCCTACCTTGGGACCTTGGCCGAAACCCTAATGGGTCACCATCACATGAATAAATTCATAAAATTACAAATTTACATCCTACACCTTACACATACTTCCATAGGAAAACATTTGCACCCTTGTTTGGAGTTAACCTTAAGCCCTAGCCCTACCTTGGGACCTTGGCCGAAACCCTAATGGGTCACCATCACATGAATAAATTCATAAGTTACAAATTTACATCCTATAACTTACATATACTTACATAGGAAAACATTTGAACCCTTGCTTGGAGTTAACCTTAAGCCCTTGCCCTAAATCCCATCTTGGCCGAAAGTTTCTAGGGCCTTAAATCATGTAAAAACTTTCACATAACCCTTATTAACATCTCTTACCACATAAGAAAACATAAGGAACAATATTAAAGAGTTGGATCCAAACCAAACCATAGAAACCTATGGTGGCCGAACCCTTGATAGCCCTAACTTTGGTGTTTCTTCATATATGGTTCAAACAATTTCTTGTATCATAAAAATAACTCAAAAACCATTATACCACAGGTGAGGGAGTCTTACCTTGGGTTATCTTGGTTTTTAGACCTTAAAAAGGGAAGATGATGAAGACCTTGTTGTCCCTTGATCACCCTTAGCCTTTGAAACCTTGTAGCAACCTTGGATCTTGGAAGAGAAACCCTCTTTTGGAGCTTTTCCAAGGGAAAACCTCTCCTTGAGGTTTCGGCTAGGATGAGGGAGGAGGAAGAAGAAAGGTGGAATTGATGGAAGGAAGAAAGTAACTCCCAAGCCCCTTTTTATAGCACATTAAGGAGGGTAAATGAAGAGTCATGGTGGATGACCATTCATTTTCCCTAAGCCTTAACCACAATCCACTTCATTTCCTCATAGCACTCCCTTGCTAGGTGAATTGGTTAGAGCATGCATGGTTGTACAAGGGGTCCAAGGTTCAATCCTTGGTGCATGGACTAATTTTTTTTTGTATTTTATTTTTTTTAATTTTATTTTCCCCATAATTCCGAAAATTGCCTAAAAATTCTCCCAAAATCATGTTAATATTCCTCATTAAAACCCTTTTATATTTATATTAATTTTTACCTAAAATCCACCAATAATTATGGTACCAACAACCCATATAAGGTCCATTAGCACTTAGTTTTCTCAATTTAAATGAAAAAACATGGATTTCTAGGCCAAAGTTCGTATTAATATTTCTAGATCTCTCGAAAAATTATCTAGACATGCTGAATATTTTAAAGAAAAATTAAGAGAATTTTCTGGGTCGTTACAAGAACGATCATGAGTGGCACCTAGTAGTACATCATGATCCCCAATTAATCGAAAGATCAACGGTTGACCTCAGAAATTATTCTGAAACCCTTCAGCAGCTCTTATGAATCGTGCCTCATTCCCTTCACCATCTTATACCCACTTGGTTCAGGACATGGTCTATGTGTGTCAGTCCCCACTAGGCTGACTACGTCACACCTAGCCCAAGCAATGTCATTCTCGTCCAACGGATTCTAATTACTCTCATGTATTTGAGATATTCATACTCTGATCATGTGATGCTCTGGCCAGAGGCTTCGTGTAATAATCCGATGATAGGCCTTGGGTATACATCTCCTCGCAAGGAGTGGTGAATCCTTTGTAGGCTGTTCAAACATCTTCGGGCACTTCGGCTTATACCCAATCATCCTGGGTCCACACCTCCTTGGAGATGTTTGCTTAAGATGTCAAAGTATAAGTCTTCATGTCCAAGATGACTTAAACACCGCAAGTCAAAGGAACATCACACTTAAGCTGCAGTAAGAACTTCATTGACATATCTATATGTAGATTACCATATGAAGTTTTACAGCCAGTCACTCCAATGAACTAGTTCCCTTAACTAGCATTCATGTTTATCTTCGGACATCCCAATGTCACCAGCCAGTGAGAATCAGCTGATTAGAGAATAACCCATGCTAGTCTCAACAGAATTGATAGTGTCCGTATTTATCAATTCATCGAGTAGGGACAATTTCAATACTTCACAATTGCACATGTAGAGATAATCACTAGTTGTGAATTCATCACAAATTCTCTCATGCTGTGAATTGTATTGCGGACATTCAGTGAATGAGTTTAAGATCTCAATCAAATACACCAACATGTACACTTAAATAGTGAATATTCATTTATTAAAGTAAATATTACAATCATAAGGCGATTGCCTTAGGACACTTCTCTCATATTACTAACAAACTCCCACTTGGCCTAATGCCAATCGCTACGGTATCCAATACCACAGGCTCTAACATGACCCTCAAACTTGCTTTGAGGCAAGGCCTTAGTTAAAGGATCCGCTAAATTCCTTTAGTGGGAATTTTCTCAATTTGTATATCATTCCTACTTATAATCTCTCTGATCAGATGATAGCGGCGAAGCACATGTTTGGATCGCTGATGAGACCTTGGTTCCTTTGCTTGTGCAATAGCTCCATTGTTGTCGCAGTAAACCGGTATGCTTCATCAATGGTTGGAACCACACCAAGTTCGAGACAAACTTCTTGATCCAGACTGCTTCCTTTGCTGCTTCCGAAGCTGCAATATATTCCGCTTCCGTGGTAGAATCCGCTACGGTGTCTTGTTTGGAACTCTTCCAACTTATTGCGCCTCCATTCAAAGTAAATACGTATCCGGACTGAGATTTGGAGTCATCCTTATCTGTCTGGAAACTGGCATCTGTATACCCACGTATTACCATATTCCTTCTCCATATATTAGGAACACATCCTTAGTTCTTCTTAAGTACTTAAGGATTGTCTTGACAGCCGCCCAATGATCCATTCCTGGATCAGACTGGTATCTGCTTGTGACGCTCAGAGCATACGATACATCGGGCCTAGTACATAACATAGCATACATGATAGATCCTATCGCGGATGCATAAGGAATCTTATTCATGCAAATCCTCTCGTCTTCTGTGCGCGGACACATAGACTTTGAAAGGTTGATCCCATGCCTGATGGGAAGGTAACCTTTCTTGGATTCCGACATGCTAAACCTTTTTAGCACTCGGTCTATATATGTAGACTGCGAAAGACCAAGCAACCGTTTTGATCTATCTCTATAGATTCTAATCCCAAGGATATAGGTTGCTTCTCCCAGGTCTTTCATGGAGAAAGTTTTGGACAACCAAATTTTAACTGTCTGTAAGACTGATATATCGTTTCCTATAAGCAATATGTCATCGACATATAATACTAGGAATACGACTGCACTCCCACTAACCTTCTTGTACACACAAGGTTCGTCAGGATTTTGTGAGAAATCAAACTCTTTGATTGTCTCATCAAAACGGATGTTCCAGCTCCTGGATGCTTGCTTCAGTCCATATATGGATCGTCGAAGCTTGCATATTTTGGTTTTATCAACCGATGTGAAACCTTCAGGTTGTATCATGTATACATCCTCAAGCAGGTTTCCATTAAGGAAAGTTGTTTTCACATCCATTTGTCATATCTCATAATCATAATGAGCTGCTATGGCCAGGAGCATCCGAATGGATTTAAGCATAGCTACTGGCGAATAGGTTTCGTCATAATCAATTCCTTGTTTCTGACGATATCCTTTTGCCACTATCTAGCCTTAAAGGTAACAACATTACCTTCCATGTCGGTTTTCTTCTTGAAAACCCACTTGCACCCTATGGGCTTAATCCCTTCAGGTGGGTTAACCAAGTCCCATACTTGATTTTCGTACATGGAATCCATTTCCGACTTCATGGCTTCAAGCCATTTTCCCTTTTGAACTTTTCAGAACATCTTCATAACTGATAGGTTCGTCATCGCTAATGAGTAACACGTCGTTCGATTCACTTATGAGAAATCCGTATCTCTCTGGAATATTGCGTGTCCTATCAGACTACGAAGAAGTGGTGTTGTTTTAGGTTCAACTGATAGCTCATCATTATGAGTTATTGGTTGTGGGTCTAGAC